>SJXQ01007458.1:0-15331 GCA_006408695.1 Aepyceros melampus
CATTGGAAAAGACCCTGATGCTGGGAGGGATTGGGGGCAGGAGGAGAAGGGGATGGCAGAGGATGAGATGGCTGGATGGAATCACCACGATGGGCATGAGTTTGGTTGAACTCCAGGAGTTGGTGTTGGAAAGGGAGGCCTGGTGTGCTGCAATTCATGGGGTCCAAAGAGTCAGACACGACTGAGCGACTGAACTGTACTGAACTGAATCTGATCATCCACAGTAACATTGATTTACCCATTGTTTTTCATGCTGCTAGTTTTCTCTTTCACCAAGTTGTTTCCCAGGGTGATACATAAGCCCTTTGTGAATATTATTCCTGGAAAAATACTCTACTCCCAATACATGTGTATCTTAGCTAACGCAGATAAAATATGCAGAAGGAAATTGCAGATTTCTGAACCTGGAGTAGGATCAATGGGTCATAGTACTTATAGACTAGAGTTTTTCAAAGTTAGGTATCAACAGAGTCTTGGAGGGTAGTAAAAATGGATTGAACAGGTAGGTATAATCTTGTAGACTGTGATGAACATAGGAACCTATGTCCCCTCAAAAAGAGCCAATATCTACAAATGTCAAGCAATTGTTTCCTTGCTGAAATCTGGACTATATAGTACAGCATGGGAAAAAAGTCAGAAATTCATTTTTTGAATGTCATGTTTCAATTCAGTGTAATCTAATTCAAATCATTGAACAATATACACATCAAACAAAACACATCTCTGAGGACTGTCAACAGTCAGTTTTAACAGTATGTATAGATCATTTGTCTAAATAACAAACTTGCTATAACCAAGAAGTATGCAATGTTTTTTATTGAATTTTAATATTTTTTCAACACTAGTCAGTCATGACTCCTATCATTTATTATCTCATAACTGTCAACTTTTAAAAGTTATTTGCTTTGGGGACTATGAATACTCTTCATATCATAACTATCAAAATTCCTATGACAAGATCTGTGTGGCCACTCATCAGTGGAAAAGAGGGTGGGTGCATAGTTGGGATAGGAATGAAAAGTTAGGAAATTGTTTGCTAGGTTGTAACAGGGAAGTTTCTTGGTGGTTCATATAGTAAAAAATCTGCCTGCAATGCAGGGGACTTAGGTTTATCCTTGGGTCAGGAAGATTTCTGAAAAGGAATTGGCAACCCATCCCAGTATTCTTGCCTAGGAAATCCCATAGACAGAGGAGACTGGCAAGCTACAGTCCATGGGGTTGCAAGAATCAGACATAACTTAGCAACTAAACCACCACCACCACCATTGGGGAGTTAAGGCAATTTCTTTTCCTTATCAAGCATGGCACCTCTTTATCCATTCAAGCATCTCTAGCTATATGTGGGAAGAAAACATGAATTTATGACTCTAAGGTGTTTTAAAATAGCAACAGAATTCTAACCTAAAATGTTAATCCCAGGAAATTAAAAAAAAAAAAGAATTGAAGCCATGTTCAAAATTTAGCTTGAGAATTTAAAAATGTTGAAGGTATTAAAGCCACAGAAAAGGCAAATGAAAAATTGCTATATAATTATTGTAACAAGAATTCATCTACTGCTGGAACTATTTTTCTTTTGCCATTTCTCCCCAATTCACCTCTAACCCCACACAGGCTCTGCTCCTGATTAACTTATGGAAAAAAGATGATTTCAGGATAGAAAAAAACACACTCAGGGTAAATACTGACATGGCTACAAAAGGCAAGCTCTCCATGGAAAATCATGTTCTGGCTTTCTATCTGTTCCACCTTTGCTCCCTTGAACTAACCATGTTAATGGTGAGCCATTTCTCAATCCCTGAGACTGTTCTTGGAGACAAGTTGGGTTCTCTTACATCCAGATCTTTAGGAGGTAGTCCTAAGCAAAGGTTCTCTACCTCAGGCAATGAATCTCATCACACTTGCTTCTCATTTAGAGTCACTCACTCCAGTAAATGATGCCCTAGCTATTTTAATACTCAGCTGGCATGTCAATTGTCCTATGCTGACAAATGCATAGATGTCAGTAATTGAGCAGCCTTTTTTTTGTCTGCCTCTGGCCCAAGGGCCAAACAAACCAAATTAGAAGGCTGTGAATATTAGCAACTCTTAAAATCACTGAATAAAATACCTTCACTTTTTTTATTCAGTTATATATTTACTATATATTCCACATATACATTGGAATAGATACATAACTAGTTTTGTTTCTAGTTAAAATTATATTTTAGGTTACTGCTGCTGCTGCTGCTAAGTCACTTCAGTCGTGTCTGACTCTGTGCGACCCCATAGACAGCAGCCCACTAGGCTCCCCCATCCCTGAGAGTCTCCAGGCAAGAACACCAGAGTGGGTTGCCATTTCCTTCTCCAATAAGTGCAGCATTTTGATTCTGTTCTAAATGGCAGAGACAGCAAGACATTGGCATTCATTTTTGTTGTTGTTCATTTCGCTTATGCTATTATGATGTTGATTAAAAACAAATCTGGATCTAGATGAAGAGAAATTTTATTTGAAAACATTATTGCTAAGGAACTAGGCGGATGGACTTTTACAGTAGGAAGAAGGAGGTTAATGCAATAGGAAGAACATAGCCAAGAGATCTACCAGCTTCTCAACACCTAGTGGGCAATATTCTTCTCTTTGTAAGGGTTAAACAAAGCTAACAAAAAACAGGGCTTGAGGAAGTGAATGTGCAAGGATGAAGATAGAAGGACCATAAATCAGAGACTTTTATATTGCCATCTGACTATTCTCAAGATGGGAACTCAAGGAGGAGTTGTATATAAGCTCAGGCTAAAGATGGATCAAAATGCAGAAGCCTGGGAGAAGCAGAGGAACTTAACCAGAGTTTGGTTACAAGCATTTTGTTTGGATTAATCAGTGGGGACTCAACAGTTAATCTGATCATCTACAAGGCAAAGAATGAGAATGTAGAGGATCTGTCTCTGACCTTGTCAGAAGTAAAGAATAAGAACATCTATAGTCTTAACTGAGTCATATGGGGAGGGTTGATTCATTGCAACAATCCTCTTCCTCAAAACAAAGGCTTGGAAAGATTGCTTAACCATTGCTCCTTCCCAGAATCACAGACTCAGATACAACTCAGCACTGACATTCAAAATTTCATAGTGAAGTAAAGTTTAAAATAATCTAATCTCAAGAAACTAGAATCTACTTTAATTCCTCTTGATGACTGAGTAATATTCCATTGTATATATGTACCACATCTTCTTTATCCATTCCTCTGTCAATGGGCGTTTAGGTTGCTTCCATGTCCCGCCTATTGTGAATAGTGCTGAAATAAACATTGGGATGCATGCATCATTTCAAATTTTGGTTTCCTCCAGATATATGCCCAGGAGTGGGATTAATGGATTATATGGTAAATCTATTTTTAGTTTTGATTTTTTTTTTAAGAAGCCTTCATTCTGTTCTCCAAAGTGGCTGTATTAGCTTACAATCCCACCAATATTGCAAAAGGGTTCCCTTCTCTCCATAGCCTCTCTAACATTTATTATTTGCAGATTTTTTCATGGTGGCCATTTGATACATTCTGATTATAGTTTATGATTTGCATTTCTCTAATAATTAATGTTGAGCATCTTTTCATGTGCCTCTTGGCCATCTGTATGTCACTGTAAACCAATTATACTCCAATAAAAAAAGAAATAAATGTTCTTGGAGGAATGTTCTGTCATATAGTTTAGGAAGATAATCCATACCTGTAGGGCAGTGGTTATCAGCTGACATTTATCCCTTCATCCCCTTCCCCTGTAGACACCTGGAAATATTTTTGATTGTCCAAATGGAAGCATGGATGCTACTGGCATTCAGTGGGTAGAAGCCAGTTGTTCAGTCACTCAGTCATGTCCAACACTTTGCCACCCCATAGACTGCAGCACACCAGGCTTCCCTGTCCATCACCAATTACTGGAGTTTGCTCAAACTCATGTCCATTGAGTCGATGATGCCATTCAACCATCTCATCCTCTGTCATCCCCTTCTCCTCCCACCCTCAATCTTTCTCAGCATCAGGGTCTTTTCTAATGAGTCATTCTTTCCATCAGGTGGCCAAAGTATTGGAGCTTCAGCTTCATCATCAGTCCTTCCATGAATATTCAGGGTTGATTTCTGCTAGGATTGACTGGTTTGATCCCCTTGAAATCTAAGGGACTCTCAAGAGTCTTCTCCAACACCACAGTTCAAAAGCATCAATTCTTTGGTGCTCAGCTTTCTTTAAGGTCCAATTCTCACATCTGTACATGACTACTGGAAGAACCATAGCTTTGACTGTATGGACCTCTGTCAGCAAAGTAATGTCTCTGCTTTTTAATATGCTGTCTAGGTTTGTCATAGTTTTTCTTCCAAGGAACAAGCATCTTTTAATTTCATGGCTGCAATCACCATCTGCAGTGATTTGGAAGCCCAGAAAAATAAAGTCAGCCACTGTTTCCACTGTGTCCCCATCTCTTTGCCATGAAGTGATGGGAGCAGATGCCATGATCTTAGTTTTCTGAATGTTGAGTTCTAAGCCAACTGTTTCGCTCTCCTCTTTCACTGTCATCAAGAAACTCTTCAGTTCCTCTTAGCTTCCTGCCATAAAGGTGGTGTCATCTGTATATCTGATATATCTGTATTTTGATATTTCTCCCGGCAATCTTGATTCTGGTTTGTGCTTCATCCAGTCTGACATTTCACATGATGTACTCTGCATATAAGTTAGATAAGCAGGGTGACAATATACAGCCTTGATGTAGTCCTTTCCTGATTTGGAACCAGTCTGTTGTTCCATGTCCAGTTCTAATAGTTGCTTCTTGACCTGCATACAGATTTCTCAAGAGGCAGGTCAGGTGGGCTGGCATTCCCATCTCTTGAAGAGTTTTCCAGTTTGTTGTGATCCACACAGTCAAAGGCTTTAGCATAGTCAATAAAGCAGAAGTACATGTTTTTCTGAAATTCTCTTGCTTTTTCTATATCCAGCGGATGTTGGCAATTTGATCTCTGGTTCCTCTGCCTTTTTCAAATCCAGCTTGAACATCTGGAAGTTCATCATTCACAGACTGTTGAAGCCTCACTTGGAGAATTTTGAGCATTAGTTTGCTAGCATGTGAGATGAGTGTAATTGTTTGGTAGTTGAACATTCTTTGGCATGATACCAAAATTAGATTGATTATATTCTTTGTTGCCAAAGATGGAGAAGCTCTATACAGTCAGTAAAAACAAGAGCAGGAGCTGACTGTGGCTCAGATCATGAACTCCTTATTGCAAAATTCCAACTTAAATTGAAGAAAGTATGGAAAACCACTAGACCAATCAGTTATGACCTAAATCAAATCAAAACTGAATTTAGGTATTGGCCACCTGGTGATATATATGTGTAGAGTCATCTCTTGTGTTGTTTGCTATGACCAGTGCCTTCTCTTGGCAAAACTCTGTTAGCCTTTGCCCTGCTTCATTTTGTACTCCAAGGCCAAATTTGCCTATTACTCCAGGTATCACTTGACTTCCTACTTCCTAGAAACCAGGGATGCTATTAAATATCCTATAGTACACAGGACAACTCCTCAGGAAAGATTTTTCTATACCAAACTTTCAATACTGTTGAGGTTCAGAAATTCTGCTTAAGGTTAAAAAAAAAAAAAAACTAAAACTAAATTTTATAACTGTGTAATTCTCTGCCATTGTCTGGCTGTGTAGACTCTCAGAAGTCAGTTACCTAGTCTGAGCCCCAACTTCCTTATATGCCACCTGGGAACGATGCTGTTTATTTCATAGGGATTGTTGGGAAGACCTGGGGAATAAAAGTCAGATAGAAAATATTAATTACTTATTTCTCAATTTCCCTTTCTTATACTTTTATCCATTTCTCACATTGGCTTCTCCAAACTAAATTTTGGTTATCACCTATGTCCCAGTGGTTGGACAGAGATGCTAACTCAAGAATCTGGGGTTGAAGTAACAGAGAACAGAACTCGAATACCACCAGGATTAGCTTTCTGAACATAGGCAAAGCAACAAACTTATTCCCTCTATGTTTCAGTTTCCTTAACTGTCAAAAGGATAAAAAGACATTTTCCCTTACCTGTCTTGGGGATGAAAATAAATGTTAATAGGGAAAGCAATCAGCTTGCCCAGAAGAAGTGATCAATAAATGATTTTGCTTCAACAAGATGTAAAAGCACTTTCAGAAGTTATGAGCATTATCTAAATTGAGGGATTTAAGTGGCCATTAAAATTTATTTCACTATAATTTATTTACCAGTCTTGTGATCATAAGGGTGCTCTTTAATTTTTTAGTTTTATTTTAAATTAAATAACTATCTACAAAAAATCTAAAACTATGTATAGATAAATCTCAAATTAAGAGTATAAAATACCTCATATACTCAGATCTGTTTCTACTCTGGATTCTTCTTTTCATAATTTTTGAGTTTGATTTCTTTTGGTAGTTTCCTTTGTATTGTTGTTGTTCAGTTGCTCAGTCATGTTTGACTCTTTGCAACACATTGACTGCAGCAAACCAGGCTTTCCTATCCTTCATTATCTCCCAGAGTTTGCTCAAACTCATGTCCATTAGGTCAATGATGCTATCTAACTATCTCATCTTCTGTCACCCCCTTCTCCTCCAGCCCTCAATTTTTCCCGGTGTCAGGCTTTTTTCCAATGAGTGGGCTCTTTGCATCAGGTGGCCAAAGTATTGGGGCTTCAGCTTTAGCATTAGTCCTTCCAATGAATATTCAGGGTTAATTTCCTTTTGGATTGACTGGTTTGATTTCCTTGCTGTCCAAAGGACTCTCAAGAGTCTTCTCCCACACCATAGTTTTGAGAGCATCAATTCTTGGGCACTCAGCTTTCTTTATGGTCCAGCTCTCATATCTGTACATGACTACTGGAAAAAATCATAGCTTTGACTACAGACCTTCATGGGCAAAGTGATATCTCTGTTTTTGAATATGCTATCTAGGTGTGTCAAGGCTTTCTTCCAAGGAGAAAATTTCTTTTAATATCATGGCTGCAGTCACCATCTTCAGTGATTAGAATAAACATTTTGATTTTTCATGATTTATTAACTTTAGACAGAATTATGTCATTCCACTCTTCAAAAGATTAATTATATAGTGACTTATCTAACTATATATGTCTCTTTTCCTTCCTGTGCTAAAGTTTACTGTTTATGTATTATTTTAATGTTTCAAAGTTTATAAACTTCACACTTGATATGTAACTTATTGTGTTCCAGTTTTACTTTCAGTTGATTCCAAAAATTTAAGTGTGATAAAACAATATTTGCAGTTTTTAAATTATGTAACTATGTAACCCAAATACTGAAATAAAACCATAGAGAAGATGTAATCCTATGATTGTTGTTGTTCAGTCACGAAATCGTGTCTGACTCTTGTGACCCCATATACTGATGTTTTATTGCTCAAAGGAGAATATCTCAAGTGAGGTTTAGTGAGGTTTCCTTAATTTTCTTTTGAGCTTACATTTTTTACTTACATTTTCAGTGACCACTAATTTGTAATCACCTTATCAGTTTCTTTTTTAAATGCTTTTTCAAAAGATATTTTGCTCTGTAGTTTCTGTTGCAGTTTGGTTCCTCAGGTAGTAGACTCTTAGGCAGAGATTTGTGTTTAGGAAATTGACTGAACCTTGCTCCTAAAGATTGACCTGCTGTGGAATGAGAAGTGGGGTGGGTTACAAAAAAGAAACAGGACTGGGGAAAAGGCAAGGCTGGGCTGTGAAACATGACAAAGTCCTCAGTTTATCCCAGGAGAGGCTCTAGAGCTAAGATGCCACTTTAGAATTGTCCCAAAGTGGGTCAAAGGGGAAGGCATTGGTGTGGGTTACAGCAAGGAAGGGGCATGATGTTGGGTATGGTCGGTTGTTCCCATCAACAGGAAAGTTTGGGCGGTGGGTGGGGAGGGAAACAGCTGCCCACTGTCAGCCACCAGTAACTCCAGCAGCTGCGGGAACTCAGGCTCCAGACCTGAAAGGGGTGACAATGAGGCAGGGAGGAGTGTGGACAGCACAGAGAGGAATCCAAAACGGTCCCCAAGGAGTTATTTCTCATATGAGATCCTTGAACATTTGAAAATTTGGATTTGTCTTTTTCTTAATGCTTTTCTGGTAATTCGTCTGAGTAGATATTCTTTTCCTCAGGTTGTCTTTTTTATCATCTTCTTAGCACACAGTTTGATAAGCAAGTCTGCCTACCAGATACTTACTATAAGCTGTAGCTATATCCTTTTTCTCTCTATGGAAAATTGAGGAATTTCTCTTCATCCCTGAAGTTCTGAAATCTCTCAGGATATGGATCCTCTTCAATTCTAATCAGTATTTCTGTCTATGATACAAGGCTGTATCTTTTTCCTTAGCTAAAGAAAATATTTGTATTTATGTATTTCATTGTTTCTTTCCATTTGTAATCCCAGTTCTTTTCATCTGCAACACTTATTCAATAAGACCTAGAATCCTGGATCTACCATAGAAGGACTCTGTCCTCTGATTATACTTCTCTTTGCCTTTTGCTTTTTTTGTCTTCTGGGACATTTATTCAATTTTTATCTTTCAGATCATCAACTAGAATCTGAGCTTTATTTATTTTGCTTTTCATTCCATATGCTGACTTAAAAAATATCTAGGTACTTTCTTTGTCTAGTAATATTCCTTTTCTTTGGACAGCAATCTCTTTTATAAATGAAATAAATGCTTGTTTTTCTCTGAATATGCTAAACCTATTTTGTAGATGTTCTTTTCTTCTGTACATCATTTCTATTTCTGCCAAGTTGGCTGTTTCTTTACTCTGGTGTTTGCTTTAATATTTTGTTCACATATTCGGCAATTCGTGGTTCATTGTTTCATGAATAAAAACAAACCTAATTTGACTAGTAAAGGTTGTTGTCATAGGTTTACTCTGAAAATACATTTAAATCTGTCTCCTTAAGTGACTAAGTTATGCATGCATGGTGTGTATGTATCGCTGTGGACTAAATTTTATATATATGTGTATATATATATATATGAATGTATGTATATTTAATATGTAATTGTATGTATTTATACTAAATATATATAATAGTTTGCATCTGTTTATGTGTTTACATATATTGTATATATTGATATATATTATATATCCTTTATTTTATCTTCTGTTTTATGTATTTTGTGTTGTTTATATGATATATTTTATAAACATTTAATGTATTATTATCTATAAGAATACATATATATACACACTATGTATATGTGTTTTTTTTATATAAAATGTAAGTGACCTGAATGTTTCTTGACAATAGACATCTCTATTAGCCTCAAATTCTCATTACTTTCAATATTTTCATAAGATATTTTTGGTCATATTTTCTGCTCTTTTCTTTCCATTAGCATCCTAGTTTTTACTCCTTAGCTCCAATCCCACATCTTGGTCCCAGGAAAATACGTATAATCTGATTAGTCAGCAGTCAAATGTAATTAAGTCAGTCTCACTAACGTCGTGGTGGTTTAGTTGCTAAATCGTATCTGACTCTTGTGACCCCATGAGCTATAGCCTGCCAGGCTGTTAGTTCATGGGATCCTCCAGGCAAGAATACTGGAGTGGGTTGCCATTTCCTTCTCCAGGGGATCTTCCCTGCCCAGGAATCGAACCTGTGTCTGTTAAATCTACCTACACTGGCAGGCGGGTCCTTTACCACTAGTACCAGAGTGGGCACTAAATCATACACATCTACCTTTTCTGCCTCTATATTTTTCTACCTCTTCTCTGTTTCTGAGGTGCTTTTGTATAGGTGAAAGAGTCACTGCGTGCCACAGTTTTCAGACCTGGCCATCTGATGCTCATGTTCTCTCTACTTCCTTTATCGCTGTCACAGTCTGAGGGTGATAAGTTCTTAAGGTAAAGGCTTCTGAGAAACATATAAGGTCCCACAATTGTTGTTGCTGCTCAGTTGCTCAGTCATGTCCACTCTTTGCGACCCCATGTACTGCAGCACGCCAGGCCTCCCTGTCCATCACCAACTCCTGGAGTTTACTCAAACTCATGTTCATTGAGTCGGTGATGCCATCCAACCATCTAGTAGTCTGCCTTCCACTTCTCCTCTTGCCTTCAATCTTTCCCAGTATCAAGGTCTTTTCTAATGAGTTGTCTCTTTGCATCAGGTGGCCAAAGTATTGGAAGGAAAGAAAGTAAAGTCACTCAGTCATGTCCGACTCTTTGTAAACCCATAGACTGTAGACTACCAGATCCTCCATATTTTCCAGGCAAGAATACTGGAGTGGGTTGCCATCTCCTTCTCCAGGGGATCTTCCCAACCCAGGGATCAAACCCGGGTCTCCTGCATTGTAGGCAGATGCTTTACTGTCTGAGCCACCAGGGAAGCCATGTGGAGGTCCCACATAGGCTACTCCAAACTAGATGCTAGCAGAGCTGCTATTAGGAAATCAGGCTTTCATGCAGTCTTTACAATTGTGTTTTGGTTCTCTATAGCTGTTATTATCCTTGTTGTATATTGTCCTATTGAAATCATAGGCAAAAAGGGCAAGTATTTGATTTAATGAAAACTTTACCCTAAATCCTAACAGTACCCATTCATACATTCTCCTACATCTACATGAGTCCATTTAAAATTATAAATATTTATGAAGTGTTTAGTTACTCAGTCATGTCCAACTCTTTGTGACCCTTTGGACTATAGCCACCAGGCTCCTCTGTCCATGGGATTTTTCAGGTAAGAATACTGTTGTGGGTTACCATTTCCTAATCTAATTTATGAAGAATAAAACCTATCTATCAATCAGCATCCACCACTGATTTTTTTTCCTCAGAGGATTATATTCACATGGGCCAACAGGCCCCCTGACCTTTGCTCCCCAACCTGCTCAGGAGACTGTTTTTTAATGGTAATTCCATTGACTTCACTCTAACTAGGTAAAAATAAAAGAACATTTCAATACAAGTGAATATTTTTATGCTGAGAACATTGATGAAAATCTAATATAAATAATAACATTTCCTTCACATAATCTTTGCATTTTATCTAACATTAGCAACTACAACTAGAATTAGTAACATTACTTTTGACATGCCTCTCTCCTTGTTGGAGGAGGTCACTGAGAGGACATGACTGCTGGTTGACCCTTGGAGCTGGACTTGGGCAATGGGAAGAGCCTTTCCTCTTCTCTTGTCTTTAGAAAATACATTCTCCTTCTCTAGGAGCTACCTCAAAGATGCCAGCCCTGAGGGAGTCATATGTTAATAAAACCATGCTGTATACATGACAACCCCCTTAAAGCCTCTACATAAACTCTTAAAACTGTAGTAAGCAGATGCGGTGATCTATTTATCTTGAGGTCACCCAAGACAGTGGTTCAATGGGAAAAGACTCCACCTGCAATTCAGGAGACACAGTAGGTGCAGGTTCAATTCCTGGGTTGGGAAGACCCCCTGCGGGAGGAAATGGCAACATAGTCCAGTATGCTTGCTTGAAAAATCCAGCGGACAGAGGGCTTTGTGGGCTGCAGTCTGTGGGTCGCAAACAGTTGAACACGACTGAGCAAATAAGCAGATGCACGCAAAACCAAGCCTCATGTAAATCCCCTTGCTTATAAAAGTTGCCACCGACCAGCCTGGAGTGGACTGCCTCTTTCTTTGGTCTCTCCTTGCTCACTGTGTATGGGGGTCAATTTTGAATTTCACCTGTGGAATTCCTGAGATTTAGGAAATCACTTCTGATTATGACATACCAAAGTGTTTCTACTTCTATACTTAGGAGTATAGCATTAATGCATTGGCATAGATTATTGATTCCTTGATTTAAGTAGAAAACTCAAATAAAGGAAGTGGGGTATAAATGCTTTGTTAAGAGTGAAGAGGATCCAAAGCATTTCATTACCTGCAAAGGATACACTTGCTTATGTGTATGACAGTGTGTGTGAGCTGGGGATCTGCATGGAGGGAGGTTTGAAGGAGATGGCATGGAAAATTGTCCTTTCTTCATAATTTTTTCAGGAGCTTTTGTTGCTCCCCAGAGGGATTGTGTTCAGAGATAGTGAAACTGTATCACATTGTTTGAGTAAATGACAGAGCTCTGAGAAAAGGGTAAATGACCGAAGACAGAAAGGTGTGAAGTGACTTGCTTGGACTTCTGAGTCTGTCACTCTGTTGCTGAGGCAACCATTGCTAGCAGAGAAATAAGATCCATGGTTACCTTTCTGGTGATGTTGAGTTGTTGGGGAAAATATTAGAAAAGAATTTGGATCATTTGTTCCCAGGAGACCCATTTGAATCACGAAGCTTAGTGTCATTTGTCTGTATCTCTTTCAAGTATGCATTCCACACATCAATTTGCTTAAATGGTGAGTGCACATGCCAAATCTAATTATCTCTTATCTCACAGAGTCATTAATCATTTCTATCCATTATTCACTGTCTACCGATAGCTACTCACATCTTTAGTACATGAAACTTCAATACATATTAGAATACCATGTTTATAAGTGGCATTTTTCCCTGAAATGCACTGCATGGCATTTCTTAGTTAGAGGAAATATTTTTGGCATGAAAACTGGTGGTGTGTTTTATGTCTAATAATAATAAAATAAAAACAGGATGCTAGAGACAATTGTGAAGCTGCTAATAATTATTCATTATCATGTTAATTAGCACAGTAAAGTGAAAATATTATACAATCTAAATAGTATCCAAGAATCTCAAAACACATTGAAAAGAAATGATAACTTATCAGAAGCATCATGGGTGAATGATATGATGAGGATATTTTCCTAACTAAAATTAAAAAGTATGTGAAACTAGGGTTAGCTATGGGCTTCCCAGGTGGCACTAGTGGTAAAGAACATGCCTGCCAATGCAGGAGAAATAGGAGATGCGGTTCAGTCCCTGGGTTGGGAAGATCCCCTGGAAGAGGGCAGGACAACCCACTCCAATATTCTTGCCTGGAGAATCCCATGGACAGAGGAGCCTGGTGAGCTGTGGTCCATAGCTCAGGGTGGCAAAGATTCAGACATGACTGAAGTGACTTAACATGCAGGATTAGCTATAGCATTCTCTAGCTGTTGAGTGTCTTCAGTTGCTGCATGCAATCAGTATTGCCCCATATGCATTTTGACCCTCTATTTTCCTCCAAAATATTTGAGTGGTACTGAAATAGATGTGAACAATGATCAAGTTCAAAACATTTTTTTCAGACACGTAGTCTATTGCACAGCAGAGATTAAAACTCAGATTTCATGACTGCAAACATAGATATTTCAGTCGTAGATTAAAAGGGATGTAGCCAAAATGTGTTCAGTGCTCCTACATAACCAGTTACTATATACAGTGCCAGCACATATTATTTTCACTATTGGGAAGGCTAATTACTTATATATACTATCTCTATATTTCCACCTGTAACATCTATCAGCTCTCTTTCTATCAGCCTATCTATATCTATTTATTGTGAAGGAAACCAAAGTTCAACAAGGTTAAGTGCCCAAGTTTCCTAGATAACAAATGAATCTGCCAAGATTTGGATCCTGGTGCAGAGGTTAAAGCGTCTGCCTGCAATGTGGGAGACCTGGGTTCGATCCCTGGGTCGGGAAGAGCCCCTGGAGAAGGAAATGGCAATCCACTCCAGTATTCTTGCCTGGAGAATCCCGTGGAAAGAGGAGCTTGGTGGGCTACAGTCCACGGGTCCCAGTTGGACATGACTGAGCGACTTCACTTTCACTTTCTGTCATATTTAAATTTATTTATTGTGAAGGAAACCAAAGTTCAACAAGGTTAAGTGCCCAAGTTTCCTAGATAACAAATGAATCTGCCAAGATTTGGATCCTGGTGCAGAGGTTAAAGCGTCTGCCTGCAATGTGGGAGACCTGGGTTCGATCCCTGGGTCAGGAAGAGCCCCTGGAGAAGGAAATGGCAATCCACTCCAGTATTCTTGCCTGGAGAATCCCGTGGAAAGAGGAGCTTGGTGGGCTACAGTCCACGGGTCCCAGTTGGACATGACTGAGCGACTTCACTTTCACTTTCTGTCATATTTAAATTGTAATTTGCATATTGCCAAACCCCTCTACCCTTTTTTTTTTTAAAGTTTCATATAATGCTGAGGAAGTAAAAACTAGCATTTGCTTTATACTATAATGTTAACTTGATGTTAAATGTCAACAATTCCACCCAGAGTAGCTTAATTCATCCAATTCACCTATTTTAAAAGTGTGAAAATGAGGGTTCAACAAAGGTTACTGCTTTAGACATTTATACAATTATTGTTACTGTTTCCTAACTTGTTTTCTTGTTAATATTTTTACTATATCTCACACTTTCTTCTTAAGCTGCTCATAACTGGAATATCATGACCTATTTTTCTTTTATTTCATTTTTTCTCTCCTCTAGCAAAGATCTACATATATCATAAGACTGAACTCAAAACCTTTGTCTTCCATAAATTCTTGGCAAATTTCTAACACATAAAATGTTTTCTGTTGGAACTAAGAGAGCATATATGCAGTATAATTAAATTTTTCTTACTGTGGCTTATTATTTATGCCTCCTTGTAATCATCTTTTTGTTTCTTTCTTTTTTGCTGAGACAGAAAACTTTTATCACATGTGTTAATATTTATTTTTACTTGAAGAACAGAGTCACAGACAGAAAAACAAGCTGTTTGTAGGTATTAGTAGAGTTCAGTGGTCTAGCATAACACCTGGTACATAGTAGGTGATTCAGTGGGCTTGCCATATGGCACAGTGGTAAAAAATCTGTCTGCCAATGCAGGAGGCGCAAGAGATGTGAATTCAATCCCTGGGTCAAAAAGATCCCCTAGAGGAGGAAATGGCAACCCATGCCAGTATTCTTACCTGGAAATTCCATGGACAGAGGAGCCTGGCCTGTTATAGTCCATGGGGTCACAAAGAGTCAGACATAACCGAACACATGCATATACAGGTGGTTCAAAAAGGACATGTCATTATCTTTCAAATGCCAACTTTTGGTACAGTAAACTATCAATCACTTCTTATATAAATGCCTTGCATGGTTGATGGGGCTTCCCTGGTGGCTCAGAAGGTTAAGAATGTGCCTGCTAATGCAGGAGATGTGAGTTTGATTTGCGGGTCAGGAAGATCCCCTGGAGAGGGGAATGGCAGCCTACTCCAGTGTTCTTGCCTGGAGAAATCCATGGACAGAGGAGCTATAGTCCATTGGGTCACAAAGAGCATCACAAAGGGGTCATGCTGTGATTGTGTCACAGTCACACAACTGAGGGACTAAACCACTTGGATGGTTGTTATACTACATTTTTGTCATTTAGGGACTATTTGTTTTTGTTTGGTATTCTGATTTTTTTTTTTTTTTTT
>SJXQ01007458.1:15468-64116 GCA_006408695.1 Aepyceros melampus
GCAGCTTCAGCTTTAGCATAATTCCTTCCAAAGAAATCCCAGGGATGATCTCCTTCAGAATGGACTGGTTGGATCTCCTTGCAGTCCAAGGGACTCTCAAGAGTCTTCTCCAACACCACAGTTCAAAAGCATCAATTCTTCTGCGCTCAGCCTTCTTCACAGTCCAACTCTCACATCCATACACAACCATTGGAAAAACCATAGCCTTGACTAGACGGACCTTAGTTGGCAAAGTAATTTTTCTGCTTTTGAATATGCTATCTAGGTTGGTCATAACTTTTCTTCCAAAGAGTAAGCATCTTTTAATTTCATGGCTGCAGTCACCATCTGCAGTGATTTTGGAGACCCAAAAAGTAAAGTCTGACACTGTTTCCACTGTTTCCCCATCTATTTCCCGTGAAGTGATGGGACCGGATTCTTATTAGAAGTTCCTAATACAGGCAATTCCAGAATGCAAAGTGTGATAGAACACATCTGGGAAGATGAGAAATTGAAACCATAATTTGGGGGTAATATATTGCATCGCCATTATCCTTGCAGCCTTCAGGTCTTCTGTCCCACACTCCATTAAACCATTTAATGTGCAATATCTTTATTTGCTTCACAATTTTTACCAGATTTTTCTGCTTTTACTAGATTCTCTAGCACCCAAAATCCTGGATTCTTGTAGGCCTTAAGAAAAAAATATAGAGAGAGCAAAGGGCAAATGCAGGGATGAGGTAAGACAGGCACAGAGAGGGCCACCAGGGGAGGAAAGAAGGATCTGTTTGGCCAAACCATTCATTCTTTTAAAGACATGTTCATCTACTGTCTCACCAGCTGGGCAAAGAGTGCTGTGAGAGAAACGTGTCCACTTTCTTGTAGCTCTTCGTGCTTTCCAATGTATTGATTTTGCCAAGGTGGGCACTCAATCAGTATTTGGTCATTGATTGATATTTAGTCATGACAGAGGGCAAATTGTTTGGTCTAGTTCATTGAAAAGGTACAGCAAGTCAAACCATGTGAACTTTTATCATTGAAAAGGGAAAAGAGAATTACAGAAGTTGGAAATTCACTGCCCACTACCATGGAGGTAGGAAGTCAAAAAAAGCAATTTTTCCCACCAGCTTTTCCCTTTGTGTGCTTCTAGGCCAATAAACTCAGCATTTTAACATGAATTGCCTAAAACTACCTGCAAGTGTCTATATTTCAAAATGTGTCTATATTTCATGTTTGGAGCACTAAATTGTTTGGTCTAGTTTGTTGAAAAGGTACAGCAAGTCAAACCATGTGAACTTTTATCATTGAAAAGGGAAAAGAGAATTACAGAAGTTGGAAATTCACTGCCTACTACCATGGAGGTAGGAAGTCAAAAAAAGCAATTTTTCCCACCAGCTTTTCCCTTTGTGTGCTTCTAGCCCAATAAACTCAGCATTTTTACATGAATTGCCTAAAACTACCTGCAAGGGTCTATATTTCAAAATGTGTCTATATTTCATCTTTGGAGCAATGACTTGTCTATCAATCCCTGAAAATTTTCTGTAAGATCAACATAGCTGAAGACTGACCTGATCATGTTGAAGACATTTGTGGACATATGCCACAAAAAGGAATGAAATTGTGCCATTTGCAGAGATGTGGATAGACCTAGAGTCTATCAGAGTGAAGTAAGTCAGGAAGAGAAAGTGTGAAAGTAGTTAGTTGTGTTCAACTCTTTGTGATCCTGTGGACTGTAGCCTGTCAAACTTCTCTATCCATGGGATTTCCCAGACAAGAATACTGCAATGGGTTTCCATTCCCTTCTCCAGGAGATCTTCACAATCGAGGGATGGAACTTGGATTTCCTACATTGCAGGCAGTTTCTTTACTATCTGAGCCACCAGGGAAGCTACAAAGAGAAAAACAAATATCACATAATAATGCTTTTTTATGGAATCTAGAAAAATGTTACAGATAAACTGCTTTGCAAAGCAGAAAAAGAGACACAGATGTAGAGAACAAACTTACGGATACAAAGAGGGGAAAGGGAAGGTGGGATGAACTGGGAGATTGAGATTGACATATATATATATATATATATTCACACTACTATGCATAAAATAGATAACTAATAAGATCCTACTGTATAGCACAGCAAACTCTATTCAGTGCTCCATGGAGACCTAAATGGGAAGGAAATCTATAAAAGAGGGAATATATGTATACATGTAACTGATTCACTTTGATGTACAGCAGAAACTAACATAACATTGTAAAATAAATACACTCCAATAAAATTTAAAAAACACATATAAAGACCCTCAAATAAATAAATACGTACGTACAATTAGACAAGGTAGATTAACAGAGGGAAAATAATTCAGATGCCCTGTTTTATATTTGATCCTCTCATTCATGTACTTATTGCCTCAAATGCAATAAGTAACCATATAGGGGACAAAGTGGAAAAACATGGAGAGACAAAACACTGAAATATTCAGTAAATTTGATTCCCAAGTGCAGGAATAATTTAGGGTAGCATTTCAGAGATGATTTTGCATGATAATAACTTCCACCTTAGCAAAAGCTTTCTTCACTAGACTTGTTGCTTCTCTGGAATAGGTTGCTGTTTTGATAAATGGGTACTTCTTTACTCAAGCCCCAAACCTGAATGGTATCCTTTATCATTTTCTGTCCCCCACCTACTACATCCATTCAACTGCCAATTGTTGATTCTGTCTCCTAAATAGTCCTTGACTTTTTCTACTTCTCTCCAATCTGCTACTATCACAATAGTCTGAACCAACAATATCTCTCACCTAAACAATTTACTTCTTTAAGCTAATTTCCATCCCTTTCTACAATCAAATAAAATAAAGAGGTTAAGACTGCAAGTTTTCAAGTCAGACTGCGCACTAATCAGCTTTGTGACACTGGGCAAGTTGCTAAAGCTTTTTATAAAGTGGAAATGTCTTCCACCTCACTGAGTTGTTATGAATATTAATATCTGAATACATGTAACATCCCTAAAGAGATCTGGTGTATAGGAGATTCTTAGTATTACACTCAGCAGATCTAGTGATATATAAAATGAATAGCTGATCATTCCCTTTTCCAGATTAAAACCATTTGATGACTTCACATTATTTTTAGAATGAAGCCCAAAATTCTTAATATGACTTCAAATGAGTTTCCTTGACTCGGCCCTATACATATCTCTAGCCACATCATTGCCATGCCTGTGTTCATTATTTCATCTTTAACAGCACTGGTTTAATTCACATTTCTTAGACATTCAGGACTCATTTTGATCTAAACCTTTACATGCACAGCTTTCTTTTACCTTCCTTGGGCTGGATCTTCTCTTATTTTCCCTTAAATCTGATGTTCTTTCAGAATCAAACTTAAATAACACTTCCTTGTAGACTTCCTTGTAGATTTGGGCTTCCCTGGTGGCTCAGCTGGTAAAGAATCCACTGCAATGTGGAAGACCTGGGTTCGATACCTGAATTGGGAAGATCCTCTGGAGAAGGGAACGGCTACCCACACCAGTATTCTGGCCTGGAGAATTCCATAAACTTATTGTCCATGGGGTTGCAAAGAGTCGAACAGAACTGAGTGACTTTCATTTTCACTTTGGAAATATTTACTAAGTGACATTATTGTATGAGTACTCAAAACTAGATCAAATCCCCCTCTATATGCAATTTCATAATGTCTAGAGTTAAAACTAGCTACTTGTGTAGTTATATGTTTTGTTACTTTCTATCATGTAAATCTGATTACATTAAGCTTATAGTGAAACAGGCAATGTCTATTAACCAGTGTAGACACTATCACTGATCTAAAACAGTGCCTGTCTAGCTGTCTAGCAAATTCTTTAATAAATTCTTTAATTGATCAGTCAATCAAAGGGTTAGAAGAATAACTGTAGAGTTACTCTAATTCTGTTCTTTGATTCTCTAGAGGCTTCATCCTGGATCTACTTATCAGAAGGAGAGCCAGAGATGCCTTAGATAATTCATGTTAATCTCCCATTTTATAGATAAATCCATCAATTCAGTGAAGCAATATGAAAGTCTCTCTCCACTTTTCTCCTGTCAAAAGTTCAACTGCTTCCCTATCTACTGTCACTATGGAAAAATTCCCAAATATTAACCTGGACATTAGCAGAGATTAGTTGGCCAATTTATAAAGCTGTGCATTGTTGAGTCCAAAATTTAAATTGTAAAACTAATGAGATCAGTAAAATACTGTAATAAAAAAAAAAATCTTGAGACCATAAACAAATATCCCCCCTACCTCATCATAATGTCCTGTTTGAAATCATTCTTAAGCATAAAATATAAACTGTGATAGATATTGTTAAAGATTTCTTAAATTACTTCTATTGATAAACAGAAAAGGCATGATAAAGGATAAAAACTTGAATCTTGATAGATGCCTTAAAATCTGACTGTTCTTAATCTTTCCAATGTGGAAAAAGAACTATATTTTCAATATGAAGGAATTCAAACATATAAAATACAAACTTGAAAATCAGAAAAATTGGAACTCAGTTACAGGATTTAAAAATATGTTTTATTTCTCTGTTTCCTTAAATAGTGAGCCACTTAAGGGCAATGGATCCATAATTTGACTTCTTAAAATATTTCAATTAGACTTGCAAAAAGTTATATTATTAGGATCAATAAAGGGTATTTATTTCACAACTGGAATTGCATCTACTTAGAAAGACCAGATACAAAGTTTTGTTGAAAGAGTTTCATTTGTTGAGCATTTCTGTTTTATATAATTTTATCTTCGTCTACAGCATGACTGGTATTGACTAAAATTATATAGCTCTTCATACATTTCAAGGTATTTTGTGTTTTCTGTGCTCAGGCAATCTTGACTGAATATGAATTCTCTCTTTTTGTCAACTTGGAGTAGTTGAAGTATATTTATTTAAAAGCAATACTAATGATATAAATAGATGTAAGAAAGGTATCACCTGAATAGGCATTTTCAGGTAAAAGAAACATTTATATTTGAAGTGGAGGAGACACAGTATATATTTATGAGTTGTTTTTTACACTTAAATTTCAATGTTGTTTTAGTTCTTGTTCTTCAGACTCTCTCTCTTGTTCCTTTTCCTATGTCGCAGACATTTATACTCCTCTTTTCTCAACATAACCTTTCCTTGATTACAGGCATTGTGCTAATTACTCACTGTGATTCCAACCTTCCACACAGCCAGCTTTGTTCTCACTTCTGCAGAGACACACAGCTGCATCCATATTCAGTAGGGAGTTCTTGAAAATAACCTAAGTGGCACTTGGAAATAGATCTTCCTCCAGTGAGTAAATACCTATTCAAATAAACAAAATACACATTCAGTTAGCATATTTATGAAATGTTACAACACTTTTCAAATGAGTCTTTTTACAATGAAAGATTCATCATATGCTAATACAGTTGTAAATATTGTGCCAGGTCATATCTAAAGATACAAAAGTCTAAATGCCCATTACCCTGGGTCTTCAAGATTTTTCTGCCAGAGAAATACATGATAGTAGCATATTGTCACTGCAAAGAACCAGGAAGCTTTGTTGCTGTAGCTTTGTTTTGTTTGGTGTAAGTATATCAGCAAAAGACACCAACTGTAGAGTTCTGAGTGTGTTTTGTTTCCCTAAATAGAATTATGGTTCTCTTATTAAAATAATTTAATTAGTTCCTACTTTAAAAAAAATCAGAAAATATTACATAAGTACTGGATTTCTATTTTCTTTTGAAAACCATGAAGATCTTTCAACTCTGGGCCCCATCTCTGTCCCAAAGCAGTGACCACTGTCCAATAGCTCAGCTAGGAGACTCTGGTTCAATCCCTGGGTTGGAAATTCCTCTGGAGAAGGGATATTCTTCAATTTCTCTTGTGGCTCAGTCGGTAAAGAATCTGCCTGCAGTGTGACAGACCTGGGTTCAGTTCCTGGGTTGGGGAGATCCCTTGGAGGAGGGCATGGCAACCCACTCCAGTATTCTTGCCTGGAGAATCCCCATGGACAGAGAAGCCTGGAGGGCTACAGTCCATGGGGTCACAAAGAGTCTGAGATGACTGAGCAACTAAGCACAGATCAGCACACAGTGATCTTTCTAACCTCAGAGGGAGGAGGGTTCTGTTGTTTTCCTAATGTTAGTTAAAAGATATTTTTTCTTATATCTCTTTTTCCATCAAGTGTGGTAAAATTAAAAATGGACCAAGATTCTAGTATGTTTCAAATAAATGGAAAGCAGTACATGGAGCCAGTATATTTCTTCATAGAAGCAACAAACATTCCATATATTTAATTTGTAGCAGTGTCTGCATGAAAGACTGCATCTTCAACACCTCGCCAGTCTCCCCTCTTGCACACATTTATATGTGTGCCTCTTAGGAGTTGCGTTTACAGTCACTATGACATAGTGTGAGCTGACTTTTGTAAAATGAGTGTGTGAACATGTGTACACTTAAGAAAAATTGGCAAAGGATACTCCCATTGTCAACAGCACTATTTCTGGTCGATGGGGTTGTGAGTGATTTTGACTTTACTATGCTTCCCTTTTTTTTATATTTTCACTGTATACTTGTGTTATTTTAAAAAAACAGAAACAACAATATTTTTTTTTTTAATTAAATAAATGGTTTGGTCAGAATGCTAAACACCCATTCCCTGTTTGTTCCCCTCTGGATGCAATTAACGCATATTTCAATCTTCATAGAACCCAACCCCAAATGCAAGGATCTTTATAATCAACCTTGCCAAATTGATTTTCACTCAATCAAAAACCTCGTCTCCAGGCATATTGATTTTCTCATTGTCGTCTAAACACACCTGAACCATGAACTGTTTTCCTCCTCTCCATTTTTATTTATTCTGTTAACCCTCTCAACTTGCATCCCAACCCAGAATATCTTATTTTGTCAATGTTCAAAATACTCACATCATTCAATGCCAGCTCAAAATCCTCATTAATGCCTCCTTAGATTTCTGAAGTGATCTCCCTAATTGCAATTGTACTAAACCAATTATAGCAGACAGCTTAATTTTACAATAATATTCCCTTATTTGTCTTCTGAGGAATACTAAATCCTTGAGATATTAATAATTTTTATGATATAAAATCCAGTGGTTTAAAAACAAAACCAAATCTTTAGAAACTTTGGTGTCTTAAACAAAATTAACCAGATTTACTAACTACAGTGCTAAGAACCATTAAATTTAAAATAAGAGAACCATTAAAATATGCATGCTTTCCTATTTATATTGAAGACAAGCAATTTTAAGATATGGTATTTTACAAACTCTTATCAGCCTCAAACTCCTTTTTATGGTCTATATTTTTTGTAGAATTTCACAGAATACTATTCTGCAGAAGACAGTTTGGGTGGTGCTAGTTTATACTGTAGTTCTATGTTTATGCTTTTCTTCCAAATCAGCTAGAAAATCTCTAAAGACACTGAACTTGAATTTGAGCTCTTAACAATATTTTTGTGCCTCAAAGTTCTTGGACAGTTATGAGCATATGGTAGGTGCACAAAAACCACATGATATGGTATTTTACAAACTCTTATCAGCCTCAAACTCCTTTTTATGGTCTATATTTTTTGTAGAATTTCACAGAATACTATTCTGCAGAAGACAGTTTGGGTGGTGCTAGTTTATACTGTAGTTCTATGTTTATGCTTTTCTTCCAAATCAGCTAGAAAATCTCTAAAGACACTGAACTTGAATTTGAGCTCTTAACAACATTTTTGTGCCTCAAAGTTCTTGGACAGTTATGAGCATATGGTAGGTGCACAAAAACCACAGGGAAATGAGAATAGCCCTAAAGATGCATTGGCTATTAGCTGAGACAGTGGAGTAACAGCAAAGGGAAAGAAATGGGGCCAGGGGTGGGGCCATGCCTAAACGTGCATCAGCTAATCTCTGAACATCTAACTTTTTCTCTTCGTGACACTTATTCTTTGTGACTATTCTGTCTGGATCAAATACTTTCAAACCCATGCTTCATGTGACTCTCCACTGCAAAGAGGATAAAGGATAAAGAGATACGGTCACTTCCATTCAAGGTGCAGCCTCATTTTTCCCTCTCTTGTTGGCAAATTGATGGGAACTTGACACCTGACATATCTTCTTTTAAAATGAATGTAGGGAAGGTGGATGATAATGTACTCAAGTTTTTTTTCAGTTTCAAAATGAATGGCACAGTGAAAATCCTTCATGAAGTCTCGATCCTAAGAAATTAATTCAAAGAAATATTCAAGCTGTCTACCTACCATCTCTAACAGATTTTGATCACTTATTTCTGAGCATGTTTATTTCTGAAGTATTTACGTCTCTGAATTAATTAAAATCCTTCTTATTTATGTTTTCTTGTACACCTCATAATATCCTTAAACTGCCCAAGACTGGATTTAACGTGACTTGTTCCATGTTCTGCAAAGGAGAAGTATATGAATATTGAGCATTTATCATGGTCTTAATGAATACATGAACTATTCATAAAATGCATTCCTATTGTTCCTCTTTGCCGTGTTTAACCATCCTGTTTCCTGTCTTTTGTCAAACTATGTCCTTGTTTTGCATGTATTCTGATTATACCCAAAAACCCATTCTCCTCAGTCTTCATTTCTCTATGTCCTTATTTCTCAGACAGTCACAGAACTAGTAGCATTATCACCTGACAACTTGTTCAAAATACAGAATTTTAGGTCCAACCCAGGCATAGTGAATCAGAATATTCATATAAACAAAATCTCTTGGTAATTCTTATGGCTGCTCCTGTACATTTGAGAAGCTACATTCTAAGTGTCTTCTGAATTCCCACTGTGGTCTCAGGTACTTAGCTTACAGACTCCTTTCTTTCTCACTTTCTGTTATTGCAGGAGATTTTGCCAATTTTTCTTTTTCTCTTTTTTCTTTTTTTTTTAACAAGTCAACTGGCTTAGGAATCTCTAAACCATCTTCACAATCCATCTTTTATCTTTTCAAAACTTTCCTATCTGTACATCCTCCACTCTTACTCCAAAGATAAACATTTCATTGAACCTGCCTTCCTCATAGTTAACTGAATCACATAGAATTTCCTTCTTTAAGATTCTCTGAAGAGGAGATCGCTCCATTTTTTAGGCATTCAGCAGCCCATTGTCTGCTTTTCTGCTCCGTAACTCTCCTTAAACTCCTTCAAGTCACAATTACATAAAATTTCTGAAGGTATGGAGCATTTCCCAAACTTCAGTTGATGTCTTACTGCTCAAAACTTTCTTTTCCCTCGATTTCTGTGGCATAGTCCTTTCCTGATTCTGCAAAGACTCAGATCTCTCTTTCTCATTTTCCTATATCTGCTTTCTTAATAAATATACTATCTACAGTCATCTCTCTTCAGTTTTGCTCATTTATCTCCCTACACAACTTCTGTAGGAGACATTACCTACCCTCAAGGTCTGAACTACCAAATTCAGTGCTACTGACTCTTTGTATCTCTGGCCATGCCTTCTCCTGGGCTCCATGCCTCTCTTTGCCTGTTAGATAGCTCTCCTTGTCCGTATGCCCCCAATTACACTAATTTTCTCCTCCTTTTTTGCATTCTTTGTTCCTTAGCTGGGTTGGTAGAATTGAAATGCCCTTCTCAACTCCTCCTATCCTTTACCCTCCATATCCAATCCTCTCTTAGTTCTGTCAGTTCCACTGTCTTAATCGCTCTAAATCTATCCTGTCTCTTATCACATTGTTACTGACTCAGTCCAACATTTCTTCATTATTTCTTCCTTACACTGTTATAACTGTCTCCTAATAGATTTTCTTGCTCCTCATCTGCTGAGCTCCTTCTAATTAATCTTTCTCACTTCCTCTAAAGTGAAAAAACTTCTTTCCTCAAACTGGAGTCAACTCAGTGGGTTTCTCCTTGTGCTTAGTTGCTCAGTCGTGCCCGACTCTTTGCAAGCCTTTGGACTGTAGCTTGTCAGGCTCCTCTGTCCATGGAGATTCTCCAGGCAGGAATACTAAAATGGGTTGCCATCCCCTCCTTCAGAGGATCGTCCCAAGCCAGGGACTGAACCCAGGTCTTCCACATTGCAAGAGAACTCTTTACCATCTGAGCCACTAGGGAAGCCTGGGTTTCTCCTTGCATGTTTACAAAAAGCAAGTAAGATCTCCTGAGGTCACAACAACCTGAAAGGGACAGGTAGGTAGACAAACAACCCAAGTGAGGTGTGGTTTCTTAGGCAACATTTCTTTTTAATAACTATGTATAAATGAAAATAAGGAAAAGGTTTAAATTGATTCTGGGTCAAGAATATGATTACAAATTGTTTTTAAGACTTCCTGTCTTAGACTTTAGTGAGTTGTTCTTAAATAAGCCCTACTAATTGCCCATCCAATTTTGGTATGTTTCAGAGGTGTGCATCATTTTCCTCATTTATATCTGTGACTTAACCAAAAACACAGCTCAGGAATGACCTTCTCTCATTTCCAGATTCTTCACTCTCAATTTCCTTTTTCTTTGCCCCAAACTACCTCTTCTGAAAGGGAGACTGGAAATTCAAATCTTACGGTTTGAATTCATGGGCTAGGATCAGGGAAAAAAAAGGAATTATTCCAGGGGTTTGTGAAAGATTCCAAAATCTGAACAGAAGAAAACCTCAAAAATCACCAATTTATGAACCAAAGATGGAGATAATTACTGAAAATATCTTTCATGGTATCAGCACCAAAGCTAAATTCTATAAATGCACAATCCAAGATGGTGGAAGGCAAGAGAGGGTACAGGGAGAAAAGTCTTTGGCAAATACTTACAATTACTGTGAGACACTGTGTGGAATGGGGACCACTGCCTGGGAATGGCATTGACATTCAAGTACTTGGTTGGTGCAGAAGTCAGCCTGCCATGTTTACAAGACAAGGACTTGATACACACCTTCCCTCAGAGCCTTGCTATGCGGAGGAAATGCCTTTCACTTCCACCATATGCCTTGTTCTGCATTAGAAATGTGAGAAAGCCTGATCTAAATGAGGATGACCAGAGAATCTCCAGATTAATAATAAAGGTGATAGCAATTCCAGGCAGAGGGCCTGGAAGATTCCCGAAAGAGGAACTATCTCATTTAAATCTGTGTTCCCAGGATCTGTTACATAGCAGACCCTCTAAATGCATTAATATGTGAGTCTGCAATTAGAAAATCACAAACATAAGATAAATGCTGAAGCCAAACAAATGACGATGGAGTTGAAACAAATAGAACAAAACTGAAACTCACAAAAATTTGTCCATACATACTATTCTGGTATTCATTTGGTTGGCAGGGCTTCCATGGATCAAAAATATTCCTCGATTGGATGCCATTTAATAAACAGGGAAATTTCTATATGCAACTGTGAACCAATAGAAGATTAAGTAGCCAAACCTGAAGTTTCTTAACTACTTAACTATAATAGAAACTTTCCATCTATTCATACCATTAGATAATCAGATATTTTGAATCCACACCTATTAAAGCCTCCATGTGGGCATATTTGGGACATGTCCAAAACAACATCACAGTCAGAATTACTAGAAGTCTTATTAAAGAGTCCCAGTATCATTTCAACAGAAACAAATGTGCAAGTATGTTACTTCCTGTGTATTCAAATACAGAAATTAACAAACCATTCATGCTTTGTTTTGCTTCCCTCAATGCCAACATGTGCTTCCCTCAAAGCCAACACGTAAACGTTAAGTTCATATGTGAAAAGTGGTGTTAATGGATAAACTTAAAAATACAGATTAACAAGGGACATTTCTCTTTAGGGACTTAAAGATCAGGGAACTGAATTAACATTGAGTTCTTACTGGATTCCAAGGCATTTAGATAGGTTTTTTTCATTTGATCTTCACAAAAAACTCTAAGTAACTGTTATCGATAGGAAACGAGAAAAAATGAGTGAAAATAGCAGCGACTTCAGTTCAGTTCAGTTCAGTTCAGTCGCTCGGTTGTGTCCGACTCTTTCCGACCCCATGAATTGCAGCACGCCAGGCCTCCCTGTCCATCTCCCGGAGTTCACTCAAATTCACGTCCATTGAGTCGCTGATGCCATCCAGCCATCTCATCCTCTGTCATCCCCTTCTCTTCCTGCCCCCAATCCCTCCCAGCATCAGTGTCTTTTCCAATGAGTCAACTCTTCGCATGAGGTAGCCAAAGTATTGAAGTATCAGCTTTAGCATCAGTCCTTCCAATGAACACTCAGGACTGATCTTCTTTAGAATGGACTGGTAGGACTTCCTTGAAGTCCAAGAGACTCCCAAGAGTCTTCTCCAACACCACAGTTCAGAAGCATCAATTCTTCGACACTCAGCTTTCTTCACGGTCCAACTCTCACATCCATACATGACCACTGGAAAAACCATAGCCTTGACTAGACGAACCTTTGTTGGCAAAGAAATGTCTCTGCTTTTGAATATGCTATCTAAGTTGGTCATAACTTTCCTTCCAAGGAATAAGTATCTTTATTTATTTATTTGTTTATTTGCAATGACTCAAAAAAACATTTATTATTCTTATTTTTTGACATGTTCTGTAGATTCTTTTGGATTCCCACCCCCAGTGTTGTAGTTGTCAATTTTATTGGCACTAAGAAAGCCAGTTAAGTTTTTGAGCTTTTATTTTTTTCTCAGTCCCATTTTTTATTGTTGTTATAAGCCTCTGCCTCTACATTGGGCTTTTGCACTTCTGTGGAGTTTTCCTCTTTTTTTCCTTTTCCCTTTTTTTAATTTTAATTTTCTAAACCTACTATTTTTTTTCTACACTTATTCCTTTGTTTGCTTTTCCCCTTGCAGTTAATTTTTAACATATATAAATCTTCTTTATCTACCTCTATTTAACTTTGCATATCTATTCTTTCTTTTCTTTTCTTTGTCTCCCTTCCTTTCAACATATTTGTTTTATTTTCATTGTTTTATTTCCTAATTGGCACCTTGCTTTAGTTTTGTTTTCCAATTTGTGCTTTAATTAGTTTTGTTCTGGTAGATATAATTTTTGGTTTCCTTTGTTTTCCAGGTCAATCTATTGTATTTTATTTTTGTTGGACTGTTTTGATTTTGTTTGTGGGTGTATAGGTATATGTGTATATTCAGTCATACTTTCTATTGTTATTATAAACCTCTACCTCTACATTGGGCTTTTGTAGTTCTGTGGCATTTTCCTTTTTTCCCCCTTTATTCTTTTTTTTTTTTTCTGCAGCCACCATCTGCAGTGATTTTGGAGCCCCAAAATAAAGTCTGACACTGTTTCCACTATTTAATGCCAAGAACTTTATTAGGCATGTGGTCATCTATTATCTAAAGCTCATTTTGCTGTTGAGGGATACTGCTGAGATGATTGGTGATTTGCTTACAGAAATGCTGCTCTTAAGTGGTAAAGCGGGGCATATGAAGATTTGCTTACTAATTTCACGGCTTGAGTTGCTTTTATTATAAGCCCCTACAATCCTTAAAATAGGTTAAGGCCATTTGGGAAACAGTGAACTGAACTACTTATCTATCTGTCGTTTAATCAAATCTGTCTGCTAAAATGTCTGCCTGCTATTTTGTACCTGTCCACAGTGCCTAGCATTGTGTTCTGCATACTTGACAACCAACAAATGCTTGCTGAATTGATGGATGATCTTTTGTGTGCTGTTAAAGAACACTCAGCAAATTCCAGGAACTGTTTGTCTTCGTGTTAATAAACAACTGGTTATGATGAACCTTTTAAAGAAAATTAAATTGTCCTCCTCCAGAAACACACACATTTAGTAAACATGAGAATTTTATTATTTGGGATATGTTTTTGAGGGCATTGATTTTAAATTCAGTTAAATGGCTAGAAGAATGGGAATAGGATTATGAAAAAATTTTCTTTATGAACCATATCTAATAATATTTGATATGTAGATTTAAGTACAAATTCACAGAAGTCCTTATCAAATAACTAATTTACTGTCTTACGCTTGAGCGTACAATAAAATATCTCTTAATAGATCATTTATATATATATGCTACACCTATATGTTAAGTATATACACTTACCCTAAGTATATGTAACAATTTAAGCTTTATCCTCTATAGACATGAAGAAAGGAGATGACATATATTTTGTCTGCTCTGCATTTGGCAGCTGGCTGGATAGTATGCATCCTTCCTAATACTTATGTTCAAAATAATCATATGAAACATATTATTGCATTTAGATGGAGAAACTAAGTCAGGAAGACTTAGTTGCCCAACTCACACACCTTATTTAGAGTATAAAACTACCTGTCTGATTTCAAAGTCTTTGTCTATTCTACTTATGGCACACTAATCCTAATAATTAAAATAAAAGGAAGACATAGTGATGCAAATAGAGCCTTCATCCAAA
The DNA here is from genome assembly GCA_006408695.1 of Aepyceros melampus. Classification (NCBI taxonomy): domain Eukaryota; kingdom Metazoa; phylum Chordata; class Mammalia; order Artiodactyla; family Bovidae; genus Aepyceros; species Aepyceros melampus. The sequence goes on from SJXQ01007458.1 coordinate 29,819, forward strand.
AGGATCAGGATGAAAGGGTAATGGATAATAAAATATTTACAATATCTGTAGGGTCAAAGATAAGTGCATTTTTGGAAAAAAAATAAGAATGACTGGAAGGAAACACACCACAATGTGAACAGTGGTTTCATTGCATTACATTACATTTTGTTATTTTAGTAATGGAAAAATTTAAACTCATAATAAGGCAGGATGAGGGCATTGTAGGACAAGACTTTACATCAAATTAAAGGAGAATTATGGGAGAGGAGCCTTGTGAAGCCATCCGGCAGCTTGGGCAGGGAGAAGGAAACTTCCAAGATTCTACTCTGAATAAACACAGACAAGAGCAGTTAGCACTTCTTTGTGAAATTACACTTTCATTTCAAACCCAGGATAAGAGCAGTAGTCATGGTTGGGTGAGAATGTTGAGGAAGAGAACAGTGATGAAGTCTTCTACTTTCACACAGGCAGGAAGTCCCAGACTGACTAGACAATGAGTATGCTAGACGCTGGAGACAGGAAGGTGAAGTCACGCCAGGAGACCCAACGTGCTGTGTGGCAAATGATGCTACTCCTCAAGCTGTTGCAGGAAGGGGACTCCTCCCAGGTCCTGAGAGCGGGCTCTTGTCTAACGCTCAGAAATGAATTGTCTGAAGAGACACACACGCTGACAAAGCAGGAGGCTTTATTGGGAAGGGGCACAAGGGGGAAGGCAGAGGGTAAGGGAACCCAGAAGTACTGCTCTGCCACACGCCTGGCAATCTCAGGTTTTATGGTGATGGGGTTAGTTTTCAGTTGCCTCTGGCCAGCCACTCTGACTCAAGGTGTGACGGTGCCACATCACTCAGCCAAGATGGATTCCAGTGAGGTGGACTCTGGGAAGTTGGCAGGAGGACTGGAGTTTCCTCTCTCCTTTGACCTTTCCCCAGTTCTTCTGGTTGGTGGCAGCTTGTTGCTTCCACATTCCTTGCCAGGACCTCCTGTTTAAGATAACTGATGCAAGCAGTTACTATCAGGACTGGCCAGGGACGGTGGATTCAGTCAGTGGTTCCGTACACAGTCCCTTTACAGCTCCCCTGAGAGGAGGTGTTTAGGCTGCCTCTCACTGTATTCATGTGTCTTTTCCCTACAGTGCTCCTGACGAAGCACTCTGGAGACTGCGGAGAGGAGAGTAGACTGGTAATGAGAGAAAATAGAACTTTGTGGTTTTTATTCTTCCTTCTACACAGCTTTTACTGCTTCCTTTTCCCCTTCCTTCATTTCTCCCTTCCTCCCAAATATGTGCATCCTGCAAGAATTCCCACTTACCACCCCATATACTGGCCAGGTGTGGAGAATGTATTGACTACAGCTTTCTTTAACAATAGTACAAAACTCATCTGTTTTATTAAAAAACAAAACAAAACTCAGGTTTTATATTTAATTTTTAATGCCCCCAAAGAAAAGAAGTCACTAACATCTTAAGAGTGCTGCTATATCAATGGTGGTGGTGGTTTAGTCACTAAGTCATGTCTGACTCTTATGACTCCATGGACAGTAGCCTGCCAGACTGTGTCCAAGGGATTCTCCAGGCAAGAATACTGGAGTGAGTTGCCATTTCCTTCTCCAGCTACATCAAATAGCCTACCCCTCAAAACTGTTTATGATTTTAAAACTGGACATTTTAAAGCTTGGAGAAATCATTTCTGGTCCCTAGTCAATGAACTTTTCTCTCATCTCCTAAGGAGGCTGACCTGAACATGCTAAATGAGGGTCCTTTTAGTTCTAGTTTATGTGAGTAGTGATACCGAACCACCAGCCTAGTACAGAAGATAACTTCCTGTGAGTCTTTGAGGCTGGGTATTCAGTCTTTCATGTTTTAAGCATAATCCCAGACCATCCTGCAAAAAAGATTTCTTGACTTCCACTTCAAAAATCAAAGGCAAGTTTTCTCATGGTTGTTGATTTTTATGCCATAAATGAATGTACAGGAAAGTCACAAAGCTTTTCTTTTTACCTTGGGCAGTCAAGCTTGCTAATTTGACCTCCTACTGTCATTCAGAATCTTCCACCAAGAGAATTTTTTAAGAAGCAAGAAGCTGAGTACTTAGGCATGGAAGATTGTTTTAATTATTTATTTTTATGGGATGGAAAGAACTGAAAGAAAGAAAAAAAAAGAGGTATCTTGTGCCTTTGAGTAGTCTTCATGGATGAGAAACTTTAGGGTACAAAACAACAGCTTTTCTCAGTTTATCCCCAAAATAAAAAAATAATGTGAACACAAATCACAATGCAGCAAAAACTCTGAAGTGAATTCTATACATGCCCAGATCCCTCCAGGCATACCTATGTGTGTTAGATTATCTCGGAGAGAAATTGTGTTGGAGTTTATGACGGGAAAATGCACCTGTGTGAGTTCTGTCTTACTATTTCTGTGATAATGTAGATATTCAATGAAGATATTTAGAACAAATGGCAATGTTTTTCCAGCTTTTATGTATTCTCATAGTATTTACAGAGACACTCAACTGGATAGAGTTGCAGCTATGAGCAAGAAACTAAGGCCATAATATTTCACAAATTATTCCACCTAAAACCTCATGTTTATATTCTCAAGAGATGTCCTCAGGCACTGAGTCAGAACCGATATATTTTTATGTTATGACCTATTCTACGATACATGGCTATCTCGTGTCTCAGGTCTAAACAGATTAAAAGAGGAAATGCTGCTAGCAATTGACAAAGACAAAACATGCAGAGGGATAGATGGGAAAACCACAAAGCAGACACAGAGATTTAAAGAGTCAAAAAATGAGTGACACCTATTTTAGGAGAAAACAGCTGTAATAATAATCTTTGGGAGCACGGCACAGAAATGTATGTCTGAATGTTGACTTAAGTCATATTTAAAATCCCCAGTGTAAGTAGGGAACCATTTAATGATTCTAGAAATCTGTCCATCCAAAATTGACTTTTAAATATTTTCACTTGAAGAGATTTCTTTTACCAATGATGGAGCTTTTTACTTTCTCTTTTTTTTAATTAATTTTTATTTTTTAGTTTGTTTTGCTTTACAATTCTGTATTCATTTTATTTTCTTTTAAGACAGAGCCAGAGCAGTTAGCATGCATGCAAGCCATGGGGTGGGTGGGAAGAAGAGATACTTTGTGCTAATGGAAAATTAGCTCAATAATTCAAAGAGCATATCTGGCATCACTTTTGTATGTGAGAGGCATCTATTTGGGTTTTCATTTTCTGATAGGGAGTGATAGAATTACAACTAATACAATAAATAAATAGAGCTTTAAGAGGTACAACAAAAACATCCCTACCCTGGCCAGTGATTTGATTTGCTCCAGCACATCTATTGACTAAGCCATCTGGCAGGGAACCAGAGTTTCCACACAACAGTGGGTGGAGCCATGAAGCAGGCAAGCCTCTTAGCAGAGAGGCTCATGGGAAAGTGCAAGATGAGGCAGTACTGCGACTGGCTGACTGCCCAGGCTGCAGAGGCTCTCAGCACAGGACAGGAAACGAGGGCTCCATCCACTTTGTCCAGCCTGCTGGGCCAGGCCAGGTGTGGAAGGGACCCGGGTCCACCATCAAGCAAGGAATATCAAACAGCAGGTGGGCCGGGCAAGGAAGCGAAGTCAGTCCCTAGTTCAGAAGACACCAACAGGCATTGTAGTTTTAGAAGTTCATTCACAGTAAAAGGAAAGGGGCACTAGATGAGGTGGAAAATTTCCCCAATGGAAAAGATATTGATGGGACTTCAGGTAAGACGGCCAGTCAAGGGACTAGAATTCTAGTTAGATGAAATCTAGGTAGATAAAAGCAAGGTATAGAGAAGACTGTGATTTAGAGGCTATACCAACTACATTCCAGGCACAACTGTGCTATTAGACTATTAGACAAAGAACCAATTCAAAGTTCTGCTTAACTATGGGACTTAGGCTGCCACCCCTCTCCATAATATCACATGTGACTAGGCTAGACTTACACTGAGAAATGAGGGTGACCAGTATAGAGGCTGGGATTGCCTGGTGGCTCAGATGATAAAGAATTTGCCTGCGATGCAGGAGACTAGGGTTTGATCCCTGGGTGGGGAAGGTTCCTTGAAGAAAGGAATGGCTACCCACTCCAGTATTTTACCATGGACAGAGAAGCCTGCCAGTCTACACTCCATGATATTCAAAGTTTAAGAACAAAAATGTAGAGGATATAATGCAGGGACTGCCAGAGGCACTGGTGTGTACCACACTGTGCTCAGATGAACCTTACAAACCTGGACAAATAAAGGGTTTTCATTCTAATTTGCTTTTCAAAAAGTTATATACATAAACAGTTGCCTTGCTTCATTTCCCCTCTACATGGGGAGCTGGGGTGGCTATCTGGAGGGAAAAAAAAGGCTTATCAAAAATTTTTTAGTACCCTATTGAACACATCACTGCATTTTAATCTGGGACAGTGGGTGGAAAATGGCATCTGGTTAATCAGATGTTTCTAGATTATTTGGTGATATAACTTAACTCTGTTGATGATGAAATGAAAAACTGCGTGTCTTCCCTGAGCAGCATTATGAAGCATTCTGCTTGGTACTTAAAATTGATTGTGCATTATATTGGTTAAAGAGTGACATTTTGAAAATAAAATTAAGGCTGGTTTGCATTTGTGTTGAAAAAGTTGCACATCCATTTAACATGAATATTATTTTTCTTCTAGAACACATTTATAGTTTGCATTTATAATAACTCAATGTTTTTACTCAATATTGTTTTAAAAATAAGATGAATATAGATATAATCATTCATAAGGAAAATAACTCTTATGAATGAGATTGGTTGCTATATATTTCCTTGGAAAAATAAAATGCAAATATATATTTTATTAATGAGAGCACAAGAAATACCAAAGTTAAAATACCAAAGTGGTTTAATTTTTTTAACTGAAAGTCTTTATAAAGCAGTAGGAATTATTACCTTTTACATCTAGAGTTACATCTAGAGATGCTATCGGAACCCTGGATCAATATTTGTTTATTATGATTTAAGCTCCATGACTTTGTTGCATTATGTTTAATTTGTGTGTATTTCCTTGATTCACAACCTACAGTAAATTCTTATTACTTAGATCTTGGCAAAATGTCTTTAAAATTATCCATAACTTCCAGGTAATAGAAAAAAATGAATTTCATATTGATGGTAAAGGAAGACAAACTGCTACCCATGTGTGATGCACATAGATTTATTATCTAAATAAATCTTTAATTCCTCCTTCAAATATAACTGGGAGTTATATTCTTTCTAGAAAATTTCATTTTCCAAGGGAGCGTTTGCAAAGATATCAGAGCAGCAATTAAAATAGCAAATAGTCCAGCAATTATAACAGAGAACTTGAAAATATATGTGAAAAAAAAAACTATCTTATTTAACTTAGAGTATGTTACATGATATTTGAAAAGGGACTCAGGAGACCTGGTGTTCAGAATTTTAATCACATAAGTGAAAAAATATATTGCTGTTATAAAATTTGTGTTATAAGATGATGTCAGAGACAAAAATAATAGGAAGTTCAAAGATTGTGTTTTCAATTTTAAGTGATTTAGGTAAATCATCAAAGGACTCTAGGAAGACAGTGTCAATTTCTCTCTCTTTCTCACACACCTTAAAAGCCTCACATTTTAAAAGGCCAGGCAAATACTGTACTAAAAGTCAGTGAGTGAAATATGTAGTAAGCATCTGATTGTAAATCTAGCCATAATCATCTATAAAGATTGTTATAAAATGGACATTTTGGGCCAAGTATCAAAGATTTAATAAATTAAGCTTTGTCAAGCAAGAGAAGGAATTGAGTTTCAAAGCAGCCTAGAGGGGGAAAAGTAAGAATGGAAAGATACATCTAGGGGTCTAACTGAGTAGTATGTAATTGAAAGACAAATCTGAGAAAACAATAAATAAGACCTTGAGAGTATTTTGTTATAAAATAGAATGATGGTTTTGTGGTAATGAATCATTGGTAATGATCAGTCAATCTCTGACCAGCAAGACAGTGAGCTTGGCCAGTGAACTGGCTCTAATGTGAAGCTTTTTGTCCCATACAAATGGTTCTAGGCCAGAAAATCTAAGCTCAAGGACACTGGATCCCACTGGAGAGCTCAGAGTATTCGTACATCAAACTATGTATTTATTGTGTTAGTCCTTAGTCATGTCTGACTCTGAGATGCCATGGATTGTAGCCCACCAAGCTCGTTGTTCCATGGAATTCTCCAGGCAAGAATACTGCAGTGGGTAGCCATTCCTTTCTTCAGAGGATCTTTCTGACCCAGAGATCAAACCTGGGTCTTCTGCATTGCAGGCAGCTTCTTCACTGAGTTACCAGGGAAGCCTAATATGTATTTATCAAATGCCATGTAAGAAGCAGACCCTATGTGGGGTACCTAGGGCATGTGCTAAGTCACTTCAGTCGTGTCCGACTCTATGTGACCCCATAGCGGGCATGAACAAACCTTAAGGGATGCTATTTTAGGGAAGTTAGTCAGGAAAGATCTTCCTAGGATAGCAGCACTTGACAGAGACCTGAAGGAAGTGGAAAGTGAGCATGATGGGTTTTAGAGTGTGTTCCCTGTGAAGGAAACAGCAGAGAATCTCAGGTCCTGTTTAAGGACCAGAGAAGTGGTCAGTGAAGCTCCATGGGGAGGAGCAGGGGGAGAATGATGGGAGAAGATAGATTGGAGGTAGTGACAGCAAAGGGGCCAGTTCAATGAGAGCCTTTGAGCCACTGTGAAATCTGGCTTTTGTTTCACTAAGGTCATTGAACAAATTTGAGTAGAATAGGCTGCTTTGAAGAAATTGAAGGGAAGCAAGGTTGTAGGAGGGATATGAGCAAGCTTTAACAATCATCCGGATAAAAGATTTTAATAGCTTGAACCAAATTTCTAGCAGTGAAGGTACTAAGATATGACTGAACCCAGGATCACTCAGCAGGATTTGCTGCTGTAGTGGATATGGTGTGTGAGAGGAGAGAGAAGTGAAAAGAGGAGTAATTGATGACTCCAGGTTTTCTAATAATCAGAAGGATGGATGTGCCATTTATTGCAATGGTTTATATTATGAGAGGGAGATAAATCAGGAGTTTGGGGCATGACCATTTTGAGGTGTCTACTGGACTTTCAAGTACAAAGGAGAAGCTGAAGTATTTATCTTTGAAAGTAGAAAGTGAATGGAATAGAGGAGTATTGTGATATTACCAGATAGCCCTAAGGATCCACCAGGGATTATGAATTTCCCCAAAGGATTCTAATGTTTAGTCAAGAATGAATACTGTTGAATAGGAAAAGAAGGCATGGATATTCCATTAAGTTATTAAGGCTATCAAAATGCCTTGGCAATATATTGCACTCTGCACATTAGTTTTTGGGGGTGGGAGTGGGGACTGGAAACTGAGTGGCTTGGAAAAGTTCTTTAACTGATTCCATAGATTGTTCTCAACATAGAAATCACTAACATAAATCAGAAGAAAATATTTTTTCTAATTTCTTTCAGGAGCATACTCAAACTAACATCTGTAAACTTGACATTTATGAAGGAAGCAAAGGAAAATTCCAGAAGGCAGGTTATGTCCCAAACACTGTATTTCTGCTTTATGTATATTGAAGTGAAGTGAAGTCGCTCAGTCATGTCTGACTCTCTGTGACCCCATGGACTGTAGACTACCAGGCTCTTCAGTCCATGGGGTTTTCCAGGCAAGAGTCCTGGAGTGGGTTGCCATTTCCTTCTCCAGGGGATCTTCCCGACCCAGGGATCAAACCCAGGTCTCCTGCATTGTAGGCAGACACTTTACCATCTGAGCTACCAGGGAATCATATTATTTTTTTTAATTAAAAATTTAATTGCAGTGTAATAACTTTGCAATATTGCTTTAGTTTCTGCTGTACAATACCGTAAGTCAGCTATATGTATACATATATCCCTTCCTTCTTGAAGCTCCGTAACATTCCCCTCATCTCACTCCTCTAGGTCATATTATCTTAATTGATCCTTCCAGCACACTGTTGAGATGGAGACTCAATTTGTAGGGATTAGGAAAAAAAGGTTAAGGTATTGCACCTAGGTAACAGGGATAGGGGTAAGATTTTGCCTTCAGTTCAGTTTAGTCATTCAGTCATGTCCAGCTCTTTGTGACCCCATGGATTGCAGCATGCCAGGCTTCCCTGTCCATCACCAACCCCTGGAGCTTACTCAAACTCCTGTCCATCAAGTCGGTGATGCTATCCAACCATCTCATCCTCTGTCCTCCCCTTCTCTTCCTGCCTTCAATCTTTACCAGCATCAAGGTCTTTTCTAACGAGTCAGTTATTCACATGAGGTGGCCGAAGTATTGGAGTTTCAGCTTCAGTATCAGTCCTTCCAATGAATATTCAAAACTGATTTCTTTTAGGATTGACTGGTTGGATCTCCTTGCAGTCCAAGGGACACTCAAGAGTCTTCTCCAACACCACAGTTCAAAAGCATCAATTCTTTGGCACTCAGCTTTCTTTATAGTCCAACTCTCACATTCATACATGACTACTGAAAAACCATAACTTTGACTAGATGGACCTTTGTTGGCAAAGTAATGTCTCTGCATTTTAATATGCTGTCTAGGTGTCATAGCTTTTTTCCAAGGAGCAAGCGTCTTTTAATATCATGGCTGCAGTCACCATCTGTAGTGATTTTGAAGGCCAAAAATATAAAGTCTGTCACTGTTTCCATTGTTTCCCATACTTCTCCTGGCACTCTTGATTTCAGCTTGTGGTTTATCCAGCCTGGCATTTCGCTTGATGTACTCTGCATATGAGTTAAATAAGCAGGGTGACAATATACAGTCATTTCTACCGAAGAAGTTGAAAGACGTTTCCAAGTGTTTGTTATAAAGTAGAGATTTAATAACTTGTTTAAGGGCATACTGTCTATACAGTGATGTCCTCAGTGGTAAAGAATCTACCTGCCAATGCAGGAGATTCAGGAAATGTGGGTTCAATCCCTGGGTTGGGAATATCCCCTGGAAGAGGGAATGGCAACCTACTCCAGTATTCTTGCTTGGACAGAGGGTCCTGGTGGGCTACAGCCCATGTGGTCAGAAAGAATCAGACAGGGCTGAGTGACTGAGAACACACGCATACCTCTATACAGTGACATGTTAGATTCTGGAAACACTTAAGGACTATAAGTGTCATGAAGATTGAGTGCTGGATGCAGGTGTGTTCTTGTATTCCTTTATTCATCCAACTTTTACTTAGAGCTTATGATGAGTAAGGAGCTAAATAACACATAGCTCTTGTTCTCAAGGATTTCCTAAGTCAGATAATGGTGCATTGTTTCTGCTTTAAAGGCTGTGCTCCTCTTCTCTATTTAATAGTCATCAATTGCCTATAATCCTAGGCTTTGCAGAAATCATTTACTGCTTTCTGCAGTGATCAGTTAATGAAGCAGGGTCACAAAGGGGATCAAGGAAGGGTGCTAAAAATCTAGATCCTGGAATTCAATAAAAGTCTCTGCTAGCTAGAGCCCAAGGTTCTAAATACAAAATCAGAGGCTGGGAACAAAGCAGTGTGTGTGGATAGGTAACCTGAACCTAGCAGATGAGCCACCAGGTTGGAGACCAGGTGGAAGCCAACACTGCTGGTTTCAGTAAAGGCAGACAAGGTTGGAAATTCCAGGTCAGAAGGTCAACTGTTTCAAAGAGAAGGGTATTGCTGAAACATATGAATGAAAAAGCAAAGTTCAGAATCTCTACCTCCATTATGGATCTGCTTAGATATCAGACTTTTTGGAGTAGGCTGTACTACTTTTTCAGCACTCAGGGAAAGAGGAACGAATGCTCCATGGGTGTACTGACTGCCACCAGCAGGAAGAATCAAAGTTGCAACCCCCCAGGTCCCTAGCTACATGAGTTCCTTGAACGTCCCTGGTCTACTTCAGTAGAGGAACAACAGGCAGAGAGCTGCATACTTATTAGGACAGTCTTTTGCTGGGAAGATCCCCTGGAGAAGGGAACAGCTACCCACTTCAGTATTCTGGTCTGGAGAATTCCATGAGCAGAAGACCTTGGCAGACCACAGTCCATGGGGTCACAAAGAGTTGGATACAACTGAGTAACTTTCATTTCACCTTGCTGGAAAAGGGAATAGCAACCCACTCTGGTATTCTTGTCTGGAAAATTCCATGGACAAAGGAACCTGGTGTGCTGCAATCCATGGGGTCACAAAGAGTCGGACATGACAGAGACTGAATTGAACTGAACTGAGCGACTAACACTTTTTCCTTTTTCACTTTCTTTTGCTAGCACATAGCTGGGCAGATAAACTTAACTCCTTTCAGAAACTAGAGGTTGAGACATTAATTATGAAACTAAAGAATAAGGCAACTGGAAGAGGTGGTTTATTAAGATTATTAAACCAACAGCAGCAATGACATGTCCCAACCTAAGTTGCTATTTAAGGCATTGTAAGATGCCTGCATAGACAGACTTGCTCAACAGACCTGAAAGAGTAATAAAATAGGAAGTGAAGTAAAGGCAGAGAATGAATGGATTTGATCAGTGAACAGAGCACTATCCAAGTTACAGAATAATTTCCACAAGGTTACAAATTTTAAAGGAAGAGAAAGTGCAATAGGTTTAAAATGCACTGGAATCCTAAATATGCCAAATGCATTGCAGAGCCAATAGATTTGATCCTGCTGGGGATGGTCATACCTCAATAGGGTTTAGTTTTTTGAACTTCACATCACTCATTTGATCTGAGGGCGTAAAAGTGTGTGGCATTGCAGAATAAGCACAATTTTGAACAATCTTCCCAGATACCCAAAGGTCCCAAGCACATTTTATTCTGTTCTTTTATCACAGAACAAGTAAAGGGCAGAGGACAGAGAGACTGTCAAATGCTTCCTCTGACAATCCAGAAATTCCTTCAGCAGATCTTTACAAGTCTCGGGCAGATGGTCTTTGCTTCTCCATAGCCTGGTTCCAGATTCATTTCATAATTTATCAAGCAAAGTAGTGGAAAAAAACACAGAAAAATTTTAGCTGAGACCCTCTCTGTTGCATGACACCAGAGGGCTATGTACAACCTGGGGTAGAATCACTTGGTGTATTTACTAACATTTAAAAGAGTACAAGTTTTTAATATAAAACTGATTGGTTCACTCAGTTATTGTAAGAGATGAGGACCTCATTAAAATGCTGGCCAAACCCAACCACACTTCTGGGACCTGGGAACTCAAACATTTTCTTAAAAATACCAATGTGAGGGAAATGAGCATTATTACCCTGAAAGCAGTGAACCCCACTCTGAGACAAGAATACCCAACTCTGACCCATACCTCTAGTTGTTGGGCAACCACTTTCCCTCTTTCTATGATTTTTCTTTACTATCCATTGCATGTTATTCTTTGACCATTCTCATATGGATGGACTATTCCCTTCCCATGCAAAAGTTAGGATTCAGAACAAGAAGTCACTTACCTCTTGTTATGTAAAATGGTTAAGAGTCCAAACTTGAATTTTCAGCCTGGGTCAGCTCTCCTATCTGGGCTTTTTATTAAAAGCTTGGGGAATTTATATGTGATTTTTTTTAAAAGCAAATTTTGAAAAAAAAAAAAGTAAATAAAAGCAAATTTTGACTGTATGTATAGAAGAAGAGGAAAGAGAAACATGCAGTTGTTGAGAGCATGTTCCACAAATATAAGTCAATGGCATCAATGAAAAAATGCTATTTTTCAACCCATCTACATCTTTACTATTTTTGGTTTTTTTTTTTTTTTTTGGGTCTAGTTCAATCAGTTGCTAAGAGAGGATTGGTAAAATCTTCAACTTGAATTTTATTTCTTCCTTAAATTCTTTCAAATTATGCTTCAGATATTTTGAAACATGAGACATTATTAGAGGTTGAATTGCATTTCCTCAAAATTCATAGTTAAGTCTTAGCCCCCAGTATCTCAGAATGTGACTGTAGTTGGAGACAAGGCCTTTAAAGAGATCATCAAGGTAAAATTAGGTCAGATGGGTGGCCTCTAATCCATTACTAGTATCCTCATAAGAAGAGGAGATATGAACAGGCATAGGCATAAGGAAGACCATAGGAAGATAAAGAGAGAAGGCTGCTGTTTGCAGGCCAAGAAACAAGCCCTCCAAAGGAATCAAACCTGCTGTCATCTTGATCTTGGGCTTCTAGCCTTCAGAAATGTGAGAAATTTTTTCCCCCTATGGTTTAAACCACTCAAGTAGCATAATTTTGTTACAGAAGCCCTTACAAATATAACCATATATGTTTATAATAGCTATGCCTTTGGTAAATTAAAACTCTATCAATATAAAATATCCTTCGACATCTCTGATAGTATATATTGTATTAAACTCTATTTTCAGTTCAGTCCCTCAGTCATGTTGGATTCTTTGTGACCCCATGGACTACAGCATGCCAGGCTTCCCTGTCTATCACCAACTGATGGAGCTTACACAAACTCATGTCCATCAAGTCGGAGATGCCATCCAACCGTCTCATCCTCTGTCATCCCCTTCTCCTCCTGCCTTCAATCTTTACCAGCATCAGGGTCTTTTCCAATTAGTCAGATCATCACATCAGGTGATCAGTGTATTGGAGTTTCAGCTTCAGCATCAGTCCTTCTAATGAATATTCAGGACTGATTTCCTTTAGGAAGGACTGGTTGGATCTCCTTGTAGTCCAAGGGACTCTCAAGAGTCTTCCCAATACCACAGCTTGAAAGCATTATTCTTCGGCACTCAGCTTTCTTTATAGTCCAACTTTCACATCCATACATGATTACTGAAAAACCATAACTTTGACTAGATGGACCTTTGTTGGTAAAGTAATGTCTCTGCATTTTAATATGCTGTCTAGGTTGGTCATAGTTTTTCTTCCAAGGAGCAAGCGTCTTTTAATATCATGGCTGCAGTCACCATTTGCAGTGATTTTGAAGGCCAAAAAAATAAAGTGTGTCACTGTTTCCATTGTTTCCCCATCCATTTGCCATGAAGTGATGGGATGCCATGATCATCATTTTCTGAATGTTGAGTTTTAAGCCAACTTTTTCACTCTCCCTCTTTCACTTTCATCAAGAGACTCTTTAGTTCTTTTTCACTTTCTGTCATAAGAGTGGTATCATCTGCATATCTGAGGTTATTGATTTCTCCAAATAATCTTGATTCCAGCTTGTGCTTCATCCAGCCTGGCAGTTCACATGATAAACTCTGCATATAAATTAAATAAGCAGGGTGACAATATACAGCCTTGACGAACTCCTTTCCCAATTTGGAACCAGTCTGTTCTATGTCCAGTTCTAACTGTTGCTTCTTGACCTGCATACAGATTTCTCAAGACAGGTCAGGTGTTCTGGTATTCCCATCTCTTAAAGAATTTTCCACAGTTTGTTGTGATCCACACAAAGTCTTTGGCATAGTCAATAAAGCAGAAGTAGATGTATTTCTAGAACTCTCTTGCTTTTTTGATGATCCAGTGAATGTTGGCAATTTGATCTCTGGTTCCTCTGCCTTTTCTAAATTCAGCTTGAACATCTGGAAGTTCATGGTTCATGTACTCTTGAAGTCTGGTTGGAGAATTTTCAGCATTGCTTTGCTAGCATGTGAGATAAGTGTAATTGTGTGGTAGTTTGAACATTCTTTGGCATTGCCTTTCTTTGGGATTAGGATGAAAACTAACCTTTTCCAGTCCTGTGGCCACTGCTGAGTTTTCCAAATTTGCTGGCATATGAGTGCAGCACTTTCACAGCATCATCTTTCAGGATTTGAAAGAGCTCAACTGGAATTCCATCACCTCCACTAGCTTTGTGGATAGCGATGCTTCCTAAGGCCCACTTGACTTCACATTCTAAGATGTCTGCCTCTAGGTGAGTGATCACACCATCGTGGTTATCTGGGTCATTAAGATCTTTTTTGTTCAGTTTTTTTGTGTATTCTTGCCACCTCTTCTTAATATCTTCTTCTTCTGTTAGGTGCATACCATGTCTGTCCTTTATTGTGCCCATCTTCGCTGAAACGTTCCCTTGGTACCTCTAATTTTCTTGAAGCGATTTCTAGTCTTTCCCATTCTATTGTTTTCCTCTATTTCTTTGCATTGATCACTGAGTTTAACAGGAAGTGAACTCTATTTTATCTGATATTAATTCTGGCACTCCAATCTTCTTATGCTAACTGTTAACTTTCAACCTGTTTGTATCTTTATATTTAAAGTATGTCTTTAATAAACATAAAATAGTTAGGTATTTGTTTTGCTGAAGATTTTCACTTTCAACTCAGGTTCAGAGGATTTGTTAACAAAATAAACCACTTGTTATATACAAAAAAATAATGCAAACATTTATTAGAGAATTATCTAGTTTATTTATACTAGCATTAAAAGAGAAGAGAAATAGAGACAGCAGAGGATACATCACCAAAGTGGGTTTTGACCAATATCCAGAATCTAACAGTGCTGGGAAGTCAGTTGACACAGCACATCTGGAGTCCCAGTTGAGAAAAGATTCCAGGCAGAGAGGCAGCTCCATAGGTTGACTTCAGAGACTTCAAAGATTGCAGTTTGGGGTTCCCATTTACAATCCCAGGAAGCAAACTGATATCATCATCAATCTGTGAGCAAATAGCACCTCTGGTTTCATGTTAATGTCATTAGTTTGATCTTGTAAAACTTGGAACTTTGTTAAGCCTGGGGCTACCCTTCAGGGGTTCAAGAGTCTCAGGACTATCTTATCTATGGTGCCAGCAAGTCTTGCACTAAAGCAGTCAGTCACTCACAGTCAGTCATAGGCAGGGCAGTGTCCAGGCAGGTTAGAATCAAGGTCAGAGGCCTATTCTGCTTTGTCTCTGAAGTCTAAACAAGACTATTTATTTAATTTCCCTAAAAGTATTTTAAAAATCCATTTTGACTATATCAGCCTTTTAAACAAAGGCTACAGTCCATAGGGTCGCAAAGAGTCAGACACGACGAGGGACTTCACTTTCACTTTAGTCCGTTTACATCTACTGCAGTTATTGACATAGTTATTTACCATTTTCTTTTATCATCAAGATATCACTTTTTTATTTCTGTTTCTTCTTATGTTAACTAATTTATTTATTATATTCTAGAATTCTGGACATTATATAATGAAGACCCTGGAGTCTGTTTTGTTCCTCCAAAGAACTCTGATATCTTTGTTTATGAAGCAGATAAGTTGATTGGAGTCAAACTGCAAATTCTGGTTTTTTTTTTTTTTTTTTTTTTTGATAGAAGCCCAAAATTCAGTTAAGTTCTTCAATTCTTAGGTCACCTATTTGGAGTATTCTCTAAATGTCTATAGTTCATGGGTCAGCCAGAAAATTAAGCAGCATCTTTAAATGCTGTTTTACCTGCTTTGCCAGGTACAAGCTGAAGTCTGCCCTTAGATCAGATGCTGTGAAGTGAAAAACTCACTCAGTGCTGCTCCCTTCTTCCAAGTGCTGATTCCCTTTCAAAATGTGTCTTTTTCTTTTTTTTTTCCCAACCTCCTTCCTTTAGCTATGTTTTTCATAACTATTTTTGCAGTGGTTATAGCTATTATTTTGGGGAAGAGTGGTCCAATGGAAGCTCATTTAAGAAGTAAGTTAAAATAAAGTTAGGAAAAGTGCATGGGAGAAGGAAAGAAGAAAGAGGAAGAGGAAAAAGGAAAGAGAGAGATTTCCAACAAACAGTGGGCAAATTGGAAAGATCTACAGGAAGGCACCTGAGATCCAGCCTATCAGATTAAATGACATGAAGAGACAGAATAACCATTTCATTGGACCTGAGAGAAAAGTGAGAAGAGCTAGTGGGAAAGGAAGAACCACACACAGGAATGACTTCTAATAATAAAGCCCTTAGGTAGTATAGTACCCTCCCCTTGAGTGTAAGTAGAACCCATGGCTTGTTTCTAACAAAGTGATGGGATCTCACTCCCTTATTTATGTTCCATGATATGAGATGCCTGGTGGACAAACCAGAGTGAACTGTTCTCCTCCTGACCATGAAGAAGCAAACGGCAGTGATGTAAACTGCCTATGTAGAGGGTCACATGGCAGAAAGTATATGTGAATGGCTTCTAGGAATTGAGAGCAGCCTTCAAACAAGAATCAGTTAGTAATGCATGTCCTTTTTCATACGTATTGTTGTTGTTATTGTTGTTCAGTTGCAAAGACTCTGCAACCCCATGTGTTGTAGCATGCCTAGCTTTCTTGTCCTCCACTATCTCCTGGAGTTTCCTCAGATTCATGTCAATTTAGTCTGTGATGCTACCTAAACATCTTATCTTCTGCCCCTCTTCAATCTTTCCCGCCATCAGGGATTTTTTCCAGTGAGTCAGTTCTTTGTGTCAGGTAGCCAAAGTATTGGAGCGTCAGCTTCATACAGCTACAAGGAAATAAACTCGACTGTAAAGTGACTGAGCTCAGAAGTAGTTTGTTCTCCAGTCCCAGTTCTAGATGAGAACACAGTTCAGAAAAAAAATCTTAATTTTTGCACTGTTAGATCCTAAGCTGAAGACCCAGCTAAATCATGCCATGATCCCTAATACATGGAAACTTGTGAGGTAATAGATAAGTTTGTAGTAATTTGTCAGCAACATAGAAAACTAATACAGGCTCTAAGCCAAAAAGCACTGCTCTTCAAAGTTGAGTATCTCAAAGGAAATCAGAGAAATGGCTATCTGTTCAAGACATTCAGGAATAGGAGGAAGAGGGCACACATCAGAGGGACTAAATAAAACTGACTCTGACTCAAGATTATAATGGCACATTACTAATGGAAACTCTGAAAGTGACTTCAGCAGTGGTGATTGGGAAAATCCAGTTATAACAGGGAGTCAAGAATTAGAGTGACTGAGCTCCGTCACCTTGAGGCCAACATGCTTATACTGGCCTGGATTAGAACTTTCAGGGGAAAACAATTATAATAAAAAAGAAAATTTGACTGTATATAAGAAAAGTATTGGAGAAGGCACTGGCACCCCACTCCAGTCCTCTTGCCTGGAAAATCCCATGGACGGAGGAGCCTGGTAGGCTGCAGTCCATGAGGTCGCACAGAGTCAGACACGACTGAAGTGACTTAGCAGCAGCAGCAGCAAGAAAAGTATAAGAAAAAAAAAGTAGTGAAAGTCCACTACAAGAAACTCAAGACATTGACTTCTACTACCTAAGAGCTGTGCTAATATTTGGAAGGACTACTATATACTGGGACTTCCGTGATGATTCAGATGGTAAAGACTCTACCTGCAGTGCAGGAGACCCAGGTTCAATCCCTGGGTTGGGAAGACCCCCTGGAGAACAGCAATCCACTCCAGTATTCTTGCCTGGGGAATTCCATGGACAGAGGAACCTATTAGGCTACAGTCCATGGGGTCTCAGAGATTAAGACTTTCACTTTCACTGGTATACTAGAAATTTTGCTGATTTCATAGATCAGCATTGACCAAGAGAAATATAATGTGAGCCATATATATAATTTTTAAAAATTTAGTAGTCACACTTGAAAAGTAAAAAGGAAGATGTGAAATTAATTTTAATAGTAGATTTTATTGCATCCAACATATTATTTCATTTAGTATTAAATATAAAATGAGAATAAGATAGCTTCCTTTTTTTTTTCTACTAAGTCTTCAAAATCTAGTTGTGTATTTTTCACCTAGAGCATTGTATTCATTCAAAACAAGTGTTATTTTTTCAATGTCATATTTTCATGCTTAAGCACTCAAATAACAACTACATTTTTGTCTGTTTCATTTTGCTTTGTAATTATTGATTTTATCTTTAAAAGCAGTTTTAAGATTACAGAATTGAGTGAAAAGTACAGGATTTCTCATATACCCCTCACCTGTCCCATATACACTGTTTCCTCATTATTAATATTTTACATTAATGTAGTACATTTGTTACAATTAATAGGCCAAAATTCATATATTAGTATCAACTAACTGCCATATTTGGCATTAGGGTGCTTTCTTTATGTTGTATATACGATTGACTTTGATAAAAGTATAATGACATATATCCACAGTTGCAATATGATACAGAATAGTTTTATTGTCTTAAAAATCCCTGTTGCCCACCTATTTATTCCTCCGTCTGTCCTCCTCTGAACTCTTAACAGTCACTGATAGTTTTTGCCTTTTCCAGAATGTTACATAATTAGAATTATATGGTACATAGACTTTTCAGATTAGCCTATTTCACTTAGCAATGTGCATTTAAGTTTCCTCAATACGTTTTCATGGCTTGATAGGTCATTTCTTTTTATCATTGAATAATATTCCATTGTATGGATATACCACAGTTTATATCTATTTGCCTAATGAACGGCATGTTGGCTGTTTGCAAGTTTGGGCAATTATAAATAAAGCTTCTCTAAATATTTGGTGCAGGTTTATGTGTGGACAAAAGTGTTCAACTCATTTGGGTAAATAGCAAGACGTGATTGATGGATCACATGGTAAGAGTATGTTTAGTTTTGTTAAGAAATTGTCAAGCCGACACCCAGAGTGGTTGTGCCGTTTTGTGTTCCTGCCAGCAATGAATAAGAGTTCCTATTGCTCTGCATTCTCACCAGCATTTGGTGGTGTCAGTGTTTTGGATATTCACTATTCTAATATATATGTAGTGCTATCTCACTGTTTTAATTTGTAATTCTCTAATATCACATGATGTAAAGAACACCTACATTTTAACAACTGCTAATACCACCATTACCACTACTTACTAACACTTAATTATCACTTCCTATGTACTAGACCAAGCACTTTTCATGTACTTTCTCACAACATCATGAATCAGATCCTATTATTTTTAGGCATTTATGCAGAAAAAACAAACTGAAGTTAGAGAAGTTAAGTACATTCTAGTAAATGGTTTCTCTGACTCCAAATCTCATCTCTTAACTACTAGTATCTTTTTCTTCTTCTCTCGAAGTGTGATCCTAGAATCTCTCACTTCAGAATCAACTAGGATGTTGATAAAAACTCAAACTCCCAAACACTCTCCTGACACTACCATGGAGTAAAAAATGGCAACCCACTCCTGTCTTCCTGCCTGGAAAACTCCATGGACAGAAGAGCCTGGAGGGCTACAGTCTGTGGGGTCACAAAGAGTTGGACACAACTGAGTGACTGAGCACATAGACATTACCCTATTATATCAAAATCTTCACAATGACTATCTGGAGAGGGAGATTCTGATTTATATCCAAGACTGACGGTCACTACACACTACACTATCATATAAGGATTATTTAAAATCTAAGTAGAAGTTGTGATATTTTGTTGTACTTGATTCATGTATTTCTCTTTGAATCATATTTATAAAATACAATTATTTATATAAAATAAAGTATACTGGAAACAGTGAGAGAATAACTTCAATGTAAGTCAATAAGTGGTTCATTGTGTCTCCTCATTAGAGAATACATAAACAGTTTTCCCCACATACATCAAAGCTTGTATCAGAAAATATCTACCAAAGATTCTTATTATTAGTACATGCACTTGAGTGCAGATTATAAAATATAGGCACTCTCACCTAGATAGGATTCTAAAATAATATATCTGAATGAGGAATAGACTAAAATTGATAGTTTTGTAATAAGGAAGCATAGCTGTAATTCTAATAAGAGAAAAAAAAGTCCATTGAATAACTCTTAGGTATCCCTCTGTGCTAGATAAATTGGACAAAATCATACAAAATACTCCTAGTGTTATGATAGATTTGTCTAATTATATGTCTGTATACCATTTTTATTGGGTGTGTGTATATATATATAAAATACCTATAAATACTCATATATATGGGACTTCCGTGGTGACTCAGTAGTAAAGAATCCACATGTAAAAGTAGGAGGTGCAGGCCGATCCCTGGGTGGGAAAGATCCCTTGGAGAAAGAAATGGCAGTCCATGGGGTTGCATGACTTAGCAACTAAACAATAACCACAACGCATGTATATATATATATGTGTGTGTGTGTGTAAAGTTTATAGTATATTTTAAAGATCAACTCAGGCCAAGCAAAAATCAACAAAACAGAAAGTCTATAAAAACTTATGAATTAAATTAAATAGATACGTATTCCTTGTGACTTTTGACCCAAGACATTATTAAGGATAGTCTCAATAGAATTACCTGTACTCAAATCCTCGTTATGCCTCTAAATAAGTTTGGAACATTGGATATTGAAAGACTTGGTTTACATCATTCTAAATGGAGGTAGAGATAGATCTACACTGTAGAGTTGTGACATTAAAACCATTAGACAGTGCCTGAATCACATTAAGCAGTCAATAAATGTGAGTTATTATCTTAACTATTATTATTATTCACAGGAAAAATTCAAAAATGGGAAGGGACTTGATAGAGTAGTAGAGTGGAAAGATGCTAGAACGCCAGTGTGGTAGCTAATGGTATCAGGAAGTAAATGGTATGTGACAAATGCACAATGTAGAAATTAAGCACTCCAGGAATGGAAAACAGAACTCACTTTTCACAGGAGTGGGCACGGATGGTTTCTTCAAGAAACCTAAATGAGTTTGCAGTTGTCTTTAGGTGGAGAAAATGTGCATTTGAAGGGAGTGTGCTTTCAAGGATATACAAATTCAAAGATTTTAGCACTTCTCCACAGATGGAAGAACCTCAGTTGGACCCTCAGACAGAGCCCACTGTGCCAAGATTTGGAATGTAAGCAGAGAGAGATTCAAGATAGGTGCTACTTAAGAAAGAAGCTCAGCTCCAAGTGAAAAGAAGGCATCTTGAGTAGCAAGATGCACATCCACGTATAGCTAGAAAATTGCAGACAGGACAAAAGAACCCTTAGAGAAGATGCCCCTGAAGACAGAAGAGAAGAGGCATAGCTACCTGAAGCCGCAAATCCTGCCAAAAAAGCATTAACTGTTCTCTGTCACACAGCCTGCGTACTTCTGCAATCAATAAGGAAGAGTGGGCTCGGACTGGGCCTCATTGTTTTACCATGAAATTTGGAATCGAGCAATAGACTCAATCTCCCATTTTCTACATGGTGTTAGATAGAAGCTCAGTTGACATAGCATTTAACAATATGCAAATGAGTCAACGGCCTTGAGTTAATGGTCTCTCAAGGAAGATCCCAAAAAGGATGCCCAGCAAAAGATAAAACTCCTTTCTCCTTACAACTTCTTTTGTCTGTCTCCTTGTTGATCTCAGTATTTGCTACCTTGAGGAGTTCTAAAAGCATAAACAGGGTTAACTTTCCATTTTCAAAGCCATAAACCATTTTGGAAAGTCAGGAGCAATTCTGTAGCTGTACGTACATTAAAGAGAGAGCATGACACTGAGCATAGAGCTTTACCATCACTCAAGACAATTTGGAAGGGATTATTCTAAAATGCAGTACCTTTTATTTTATATTTTTAATAGACACCTTTTATTGTTTACTAAGAGCCAAGAACTCTATTAAGCATTTTTAAACTGCTGTTTTAAAACGACATACAAACACATGAAATCGCAGAAAATTATTATAAAGCAAATACTAAAATACTATTATTTTAACTGAGCTTCCCAGGTGGCACTAGTGGTAAAGAACCATCTATGAGTGCAGGAGATGTAAGAAGCCTGAATTTGCTCCCTGGTTTGGGAAGATCCCCTGGAGAAAGGAATGGCTACCCACTTCAGTATTTTTGCCTGGAGAATCCCATGGACAAAGGAACCTTTTGGGCTGCGATCTATAGGGTCACAAAGAGTCGGACACAACTGAAGTGATGTAGCATGCACACATTATTTTAACTACCACCTACATCAATGAACAAAACATTGCTAGATATCTAGAAACCTCTCCCTCCAAAAGAAGCTCTGTCCTCTCCCTCCAAAATTAAGCACTGTTCCAACTCTTACAGTAATCCATTCCTTATGTTTCTTTACAGTTTACCCTTAAATGTGCATCCTAAGGCTCTGTAACCTAGTCATCAGTTTTCAAGTTGATATGTTTTTTTTTAACTCCATTTTAATCATCCCTTTCTCCTCCCACCACCAATTGCCTCCTTTTCTCTTTTTTATAATGTACCTTTTTTTCTCGAGTTTGCTCTAGAGTAGAGTTGCTAATTGCATATTCATGACGCAGCTTTTCAGGTTTTCTTTTCTGTATTGTGGGAAAAAGGACCCTTCTCAGATACAACTTTGCTGTTTTTGGCAAGACTATTGGTGGTGCTGCGTTCTTTTATCAGGAGACACAACAACAATGACTAAAGGCTTAACATATCAAAGACTGATGTTTAACACGTCAATCCATCCATAAATATCTAATAAAAATTAGAGATTCCAAAATGGTAACACTCTAGCTCTATTCAATGTTTTTGTACATTGACTGTAATAGTTTTAAGGATAAGGAGATGCTTCCTCTCATCTACAATTTGGTTACCCAGTGGTACAGTTCCAAAAAAGGCAGAATTAATGTTTGATTCTTTTCTTTCATCTAGTTTTCATGAGAACAAATTGGTTTCCTATCAACTTCAGAAGGGGACCAATTAAGATTTAAATGTATCTGGTGGATTCCCTTCCACCGTAATTTCTATCCTTACCAACGTTCAACATTTTCTTTGGCTCAGTAGAGGCATTTTAATGCTCCTTTTTAATTCCCCTTAACATTTTCACTTTGATGCATTGGAGAGGGAAATGGCAACCCACTCCAGTGTTCTTGCCTGGAGAATCCCAGGGACAGGGGAGCCTGGTGGGCTGCCGTCTATGGGGTCGCACAGAGTCGGACATGACTGAAGTGACTTAGCAGCAGCAGCCCCAGCAGCAACATTATCCTAATAGTCTTTGAACGTTTTCATGCTGCTGCTGCTGCTGCTAAGTCACTTCAGTCGTGTCCGACTCTGTGCGACCCCATAGATGGCAGCCCACCAGTTTCCCGTGTCCCTGGGATTCTCCAGGCAAGAATACTGGAGTGGTTGCCATTTCCTTCTCCAATGCATGAAAGTGACAGTGAATAGTCTTTGAACATTTCCATGCTAGTTTATGTCAAAATGTTTCAGGTTTATCTGGTACATTGCTTATTCCAGATACAGTGCATCTATTTCTATAAAAAGCCCTGGTTTCTTTTATGATGACAATCTGGCTGTAGGTGATAACTGTTGCTACTAGGGTTGCTATATTTAGCAAATAAAAATAAAGGACACTATGTTACATTTCAATTTCAAATAAACAACAAATATATTGTCCCAAAATCTATACAGAAAAACTTGTACTAAAAAGTATTTGTTGTTTATCTGAAATCAAATTTAAATGGACAACCTATATTTTACTGACAACTGATTACAGCTAGGTAGGTCATCTATAGACAGTATTAGTCCAGGTCCTCTGAGAAGCAGGTATGATTAGCTATGTAAGAGAGTTATGGGAGGAAATCATTATGAGGAAACAAAGCCAAGGATCTGAAAAGACAGGGAAGCCCTCAGAGGGTGATGCAGGCTTGACTTCTGTGAAAGGCAGGGAGATGAAAGGAGAGTAAGAGAAACAGAGTCCAAATTACAGTTCAGCTCAATAAATATAAATATTTATAAATAATACATATCCTTGGTTCACATGTTATTTTCTTAAAGATCTTAAATGTGTAGATTTATTTTCCCCTTAAGATAAAGTATTGTTGTGGAAAAATCGAATGATAATATTAGTTAATTTTAAGTATTTTTTTGCCTACATGCCCTTCCAAATTTCTTCCTTTAAAACCTCTTAATTTTAAATGGTGTTGATTGTCCTGTATTAATAATCTCAGGCACATTATGTGATTTTTGAAAAAGTAGTTAAAATTTCTTTTTTCAATGTCATGATATTTTCGTAAACCATTGTTTTTAATGTTTCTTCTCCCTCCCACCTTGATTTGTTTTCCCACTAAGGAACTCCCATAATCTGTATGTTGGATCTTCCCTTGTGTCTGCAGTATTCATAGCTTTCTTTTGGACAGGTTTATTTCTTCTTCACTTCTTTCAGCTTTTTATCATTTTTCCCTTCCCACTTTGATTTTCCTTAGAAAGTAAATATTTTACTCTTTGCAGATCATTTATTCTCTGTCATAATACTTAACACTGTCATTGCACCTTGAAAATAATCATAAGTATATGTAAATGATCAAGTATGAAAAAGTTTTATATTCCAGTAACTTTATTTATAAAATAGGAAGTGAGCTGTAAACTATAGTTTGTCAATCCTTGGTCTATTGGGATATTATTCTCCTTCTTTCTTGCAGGAAGTTTGTTTTAAAAGGAAACGTTTAAGTGAACTTTTAGATTGTTAGAAGTTCAGACAGGTTTTCTAACTTCAAATAAATCTTTTTTGTTTTCCTGTAGTGCTTAAAAAAACATAATAGCTTGTGCTCTTAGATTTCCCAGACCTGTTCACCTTTTGTCCATATTTTCTCTTTCCTTCATCTCTATTATTTTTATTCTGCTCAATTTTGATTCCACTTCTAGTAATTTTTCCTCAGTGTGGGGTCCTGTGTTGGAAAGAAACCTTGGAAGGTCAATTTCAAAAGTTCAAAGGATCTAGGCTGCTTTAGCTACCTTAGACTTTGACATTGGCTTGTTAAAAGCTATGAAGTTAAGAACTATGAAGCTGTGAAGTGTTTGAGATTTTTACAAGGCTTACAAGTTAACAAGTTAACTTACCAGTTTTATGGATATTTTCAAAAAGTATGAGACTCCTGAATCAGAAACAAAGAATTTTACTACTTATAGCAAAGAGCATGAAAGTGAAAGTCGCTCAGTCCTGTCCAACTATTTGCAACCCCATGGACTATGCATTCCATAGAATTCTCCAGACTAGAATACTGGAGTAGGTAGCCATTTCCTTCTCTAGGGGATCTTCCCGACCCAGGGATTGAACCCAGGTTTCCCACATTTCAGGAGCATAAACATCATCATATTCTATTTGTGTAAGCTCTCCTTGTCCCCAAGTCCCATGGAGGTGAGTGACTGGACCCAGATGAATGTTGGTTTAACAATGGGTTACAGATGAGGAGCCCTGAGCTTAAGAAAGTCAAACATTTTTCAGTGAGAAGTAAGGCGGCTTTTTGCCTTTGTTCCAGAGGAAGACTGTGCTCCCTCTTTCCAGGACAATTGCTGTACAAATATACTTTAAAAGATACTCAAGAATAAAAGACCATTTCTTGTTAGTAAGACCTACAGAAATGGGAGAAATCAACTGGAAATTGACTCCCTGCAGAATCCCTTTCACTCACTATTGAAATGCACAAAACCTCTCCCAGTTATTTTTATATTGATCCACGGTGCTTTCTCGTGAATACCATCCACTATTTTTTTTTTTTCCTTGAATATTTTGGGATTATAGGTATGTCATTTGCCCTACTGCTTCCCTCCGCTTTCTCTAGATACCACTGGCACTCAGGCTGCGTGGCTTTTGGTATTTACAGATTAGTAGAGGTGTTTTATTGAATGGATTTGTTGTAAATGTTGTGCTTCTGGTTTTGATGTCTAGTTCTCATCTAGCCTAAATCCATGCTGACATCACTGCAGTCCATCTTCCCAAAATAATCCTATCTTTTTAAAGAAAGTATGCCAAGCTGATTTTCTTTCTTTCTTTTTTTTTTATTCTCATTTTGAACACCAACTTTACTATGCCATGATATGGTTATACTCTATGATCATACTGAGTTGCAGTGGGGTGTTTGACCTTTTCTCCCTCCTCCTGACATTAAATGGTACGAAGTTTTTCTATCAGTTTAACTGGAGGCCCAGTTTTTTTCTTTTCTATTTACAAGATTACAAATTACATATTTTCCTTTCTTGCTATGAGTTATGTATCTCACCCTACAGTAATTCCTATTACCCTCTTTTTAAATATCTTACCCAAAGACTAGTAAATCAGACAAATAAACTTGTTTAAAATGTGTGCAGAGTTTGCAAAGGAAAAAGAAAAATGCTCTGAGTTTGGGCATAATTCTAGAAGATTCTGTTGACCTTGTGGTAGTTTTGTCATTAAATGGACAGGCTATAGAAATTAAACTATTTGAAGATTACAAACCTTTGTATTCAATTCAATATTTCCTCATAAGTTTACCTAGTATGGCTCCTCCTCCCTCAAATTCAGTATAAGATTTGTATACAAGATGGGAAATAGACATCCATAGGAACTGCATTGCCAATATAACTCTTATCTCCAAATTCATTTTTTCCTATGAGTTCTCAGTACTAGAGGTTCAGTATTTTACAGCACATACTATCTGCTCATAAGCAGTGGAAAATTCCAAGTTTTTTTGGCTTTCACTTAATGTTTGGAAACTCAGCAATATCTGGCAAGCCTTTACCCATATCCAGCCTCAGCAGATCAGAGGATTATCAAGATTACATAATTCCTACATGTTAAATAGAAAAACGTAAAATATTCTGAGACAATAGGAAGATAGAAAAAGATATTTTCTTTGGGTGATGCTGCTCAATAAATTATATAAAAAATAAGTTCATAGGAGATTGTGAGAGAGCTTAATATTGAAGTGGTAAGGGAAATAATTATTTTTTTCAAAGTATATTTCATCCACGACCTCTTTTACTTAAGCAAGGAGACTGATACAGACCCTCACCCACAACCCCTGCACACACACAAATTGTACCTCTGTGCCCAGTAAGCTTTTCTGCCCTCCATACAAATTACAGTTTAGTAGAAAAGGTAAAATGTCTCTTGTGGCAATTAGAATGCTTAGCAAGCTAATATAGAATAAAAACATAAATTGTGTAGTGAGGTATACACTAGAAGGCATGTTAATAAAGAGTGTCTCTTTGAACTTTAGTTAGGAAAGGATGTGAGAGGAGCTTAGCCCTAATCAACCAATTACAGTTGAGAAGATAGACAAGTGAGTGGATCACTTCTCCACAAGGAGGGGTAGGGAACCACAAAAGAGATTGTCATCCATCCTATGAGGCTATTTTGATGTCCTATCAATAGGATTAAATGCTCATATGAATACTACTGACTCAAAAAAATGACTAATTAACTGGTATTTCTCTAGTCATTGGTTTGTATAAACGTGATATTTGTTAATGATTTTCTCCACCTCCTCCACTGTTGCATGTAGTCAATTGTTAAATGCAAAAATGATAAAATTTACAAGAAAATACAGATAATTGATAGTAATTGAAAAATATCAAATATAACTCAACTAGAGAAGAATAAGGAAATTAAAATTTGGAGTATGCTTTCTAAAATTATATGAATACATACTATAGAACCAATGGCAGGTGCTATACTTAATAACTAACCAAAAGGAATTAAAGTATTTCACAATTCTTATGAAAACATTAATAAGAATATAAAATACTTAATATACCTGGATATCCCTAATAGTGTTAGAATGCCTCTTTTGGTTTTCCCTCTTTCTTTTTCTTTCCTCAATTCTCCTTAATCTCTTCTTCATCTTCCTCCTTTTTTGATTTGAATAAAGATACATGAAGTTAGTAAATATTTAGAATCGTAGGATAGACATCAAGTGACTCAGTTATCTTCCCAAACAGACACAGATGGCGGATAGGTAGATGAATACAAGGATATAAGAAGCAATCTGCATCAGTAGCAAACAACTCATCTAGGTTAGTATGTTAAACAGAGTTAAACAGTGTCAGTGGTAAGAGATGTATTTTATGTGCCTCATTTCAATAGCGATCACATCCCAAGATGCCCTGAACTATATTTGCAAAATCTAAACATAGAACTCTGGGATGAAAGGACTGGCTGGGAATCCAAAGACTTGGCCTCAATTTTCTTTGGAGATGGGAGAAGGAAAGTTGCCAGTGGTAGAAACTCAGTTGGTAGAGAAGAATGCCAGGGGCCCTTTAATGCTAGTGGATGGTCTGGAGCTTCTCATCTGAATCTTAGACTAGACTATCTTTAGTTTTCAAGAGGCAAATTCATGAGGGAGTGTGAATCTAGCACTGAATCCTTAAAAATACATTGAGCATGGTGAAACTGTTAAAAACAGAAAAGAAAAGAAAGTAGGGACTCTCTCTGAAATTAGTCCAGATCTCAAGTTTTATCTTTCAATTTATAAAAGATTCTCTGAATGAGAAGTGTTCTTTTTGCTGTTCTGGGAATTATATAAGGAAAGGAATCAGGTAACCACTATGAAGTCTGAGTGTAGAAGTAATAATGTACTTTCCAAGGACAAAGATAAAGAGGTTATTTTGAATCATTAGAAAATATAATCCTGTTTAGGAAGTCAGAAATATCAGAGATAGCAGTTTCTTAGAAATGTATCTATCATAGACACATTACCTGAAAAGAGCAAATAGTATGCCAATGTTTCTAAGTATTTTTCCACATCTAACAATCCTTCTGTCATTTGTGGACAACATCTGATTCAGGAAACATGATTTCATTTCTGAAGAAATAGGAAGATGAGGAAGTAATTATCATAAAAAGCAAGGGAAGGTATTTTTACATAATTACTCTTAAAAATCAAAGAAACACAAACCCCTTGTAAAGCAAGGATCCTTAAGTGAGTAGCAATTCCCTTCTCAAGAGGATCTTCCTGACCCAGGGATCAAACCGGGGTCTCCAGCAGGCAGATTCTCTACTGTCTGAACCATCAGGGAAGTGTAAAGAATCTAGTAGGTAAAAATCACAGGTAACTCCTCCCACATTCTAGATGTTTTGGTGTTGTGATTCAGCTATACATTGGAGAGAAAATATTAAATGGGAAAATCATGTTCACTACTTTCCTGTCTTAATACTCATATATGTCACCGAAGGCCCGTTGGGGATAAAAATTTGAGGTGTGTTAATGTAACAACCAAGAGGACTGTGCAGTCCTGGTCTCAGTGCGAATGAGAAGTTTGTTAATATCTTCCTGTCTCCAGTGAGCAACAAGAGTGACTCTCAGGATATTGCAACTCTGTCTGCTTCCACCAGAGATCATAATTGGGCTATGAATTTTTACAACAGGAAAGTCTCCCTATCATAGACAGAGACTAACAAGTTTAGTTAAATTAATGCCCACAGCGTCTCAGAACAGGATGAGCTCTGTACATGGGTATCACTCAAATGTGTAGTGACACTACCTCTTTTTCTTTCTTTTTAATTAAAACATCTTTGTGATAGTTTACTGGTTAGAGCTTCTGTTAATCCTGTATATCTTATTTCTGAGGATTGCTCAGCATCCTGGTCTTCTGCCCAGTGACATGATATGCACTTTGGGGAATTCAAGAAGCCAATTGGGGTGAATAGAGGTGATTTATAAATCGAAAGCAAATGATAGTAGAAGATGTGAACCAAAGCTATTTCTTGATCTGCGAAAAGCTAATTGGGCACATTTCAGGCCAGGTTTCAAAGGCACAGCTCATGAACTCTGTCTTCCTGATGCTGTACTCATTACAGACACTCAATAGAGAACTGGCTAATGCTAGAGAAATCCCCATCAAAGTGGCCTTAACATGACACTGCAGATTTACTTCTGGAAAGAGAGAGAAGCAAAAAGAAGGGATAGATTCCAGGCAACCAGCCCTAACAGAGTCCTATTTGCCTTAAGTAATTGATCTGAAACTGAAGAGTTTGTCTCTAAAGGCTCTCTGGGCTTCACAAATCCTCAAGGGACTTTGTCTTCCTCTTAACTTTTCAGGGTTTAGCCAGCCTTTATTTGTTACTGTTTGTTGTCAGAGGAAATGTGGGATTTTATAACCCTGGGTCTACCCTTCAATATGGAAGACTGAATATAGCACACATGATCTAAATATTCTGGAAAAACCCATTTTTGCCATTAATGCTTAAAAATGTTAATGATAATCTTCAGTGAATTTAATTATCTAAATCTCATGGCCTATGCTCAGTTAGTCATGTTAATAATTCTAGGTGAAATGAAATGTATGAGTTGGCCTCATACTTTTAAAGAATCAAATATCAAGGAAAGAAAGACATTGCAAATGTTCACAATGTCGTATGTGAGAAAATTTTGGGGGTGACTTGGAAAATTTAAATCAATATATTGAGGAAGCAGCTTAGGTGAGTTATGTTTACATGGGAATCTGAAACTAGGATTTGAGTCAGTAAAATTTTTACAAAGGGAATAGAGGAGTCTGAATTCTAGAAATTTTCCTGAATAATAGGCCACAAGTTGCAAAATTTGGATATTTATAACCTCAAATAGAAGGGATTTTGGTGGACAATCTCTTCAGGTTTTTTCAGTTTTAAGACTCTGATTCCATTCCACAAAAACTGTAGGAAAACTTCCTTTATCATTGCCTGACTGTTATAAAATGAATGCTTGTCCATGAGTTAACTTGTTAAAGAGAGTATATGAAAAAAGCACTGAGAAATACTGTATAAATCTCTACAAAACTCTCCTTTAATAAATCTTTGCTTTTTAGAAATGATACACTATACATAAATTAATTTTAATTTTCTGAATTCTAAAAATAGTATCAAGACAAGAATTGTCAGTGTATACACATGTGTAACTAGAGAGCCGGGGTAAGTTTGGTGGATATTAAGGGTCTTTTGTGAGGTAATTTACTTACCTATTGATTTTTGTGTTATTTTTGTAAGTACTTGTCTCACTAAGATTTAAAAGTATGTAATGTAAATATTTTAACATTTCAATGATATGTGTTTGCTCCGTAAAATTAATATATCATTGTAGAAATTTATAGAGAAAGATGGGATCTCAGTGGTCATGTACTCTAAAGATTTGAATTATGTCAGGTAAGGAAGCAGATCCATAAGTGACTTTCAGTTCAGTCACTCAGTCATGTCTGACTTTTTGCAACCCCATGGACTGTAGCACACCAGGCTTCCCTGTTCATCACCAACTCCAAGAGCCTACTCAAACTCATGTCCATCGTGTTGGTGATGCCATCCAATCATCTCATCCTCTGTCGTCCCCTTCTTCTCCTGCCTTCAGCCATTCCCAGCATCAGGGTCTTTTCCAATGAGTCTGTTCTTCGCATCAGGTAGCCAAAGTATTGGAGTTTCCCTTCCAATGAACATTCAGGGCTGATTTCCTTTAGGATGGACTGGTTGGATCTCCTTGCTGAACAAGGGACTCTCAAGAGTCTTCTCCAACACCACATTTTGAAAGCATCAATTCTTTGGCACTCAGCTTTCTTTATAGTCCAACTCTCACATCCAACATGACCACTGGAAAAATCATAACTAGACAGACTTTTGTTGGCAAAGTAATATCTCTGCTTTTTAATATGCTGTCTAGGTTGGTCATAGCTTTTCTTCCAAGGAGCAAGCGTCTTTTAATATCACAGCTGCAGTCACCATCTGCAGTGATTTTGAAGGCCAAAAAAATAAAATCTGTCACTGTTTCTATTGTTTCCCCATCTATTTGCCATGAAGTGATGGGACCTGATGCCATGATCTTTATTTTCTGAATGTTGAATTTTAAGACAACTTTTTCACTCTCCTGTTTCACTTTCATCAAGAGGATCTTTAATTCTTTGCTTTCTGTCATAAGGGTGGTGTCATCTGCATATCTGAGGTTATTGATATTTCTCCCAGCAATCTTGATTCCAACTTGTCCCTTATCCAGGCTGGCATTTCACATGATGTACTCTGCATATGTTAAATAAACAGGGTGACAGTATACAGTCTTAATGTACTTCTTTCTCAATTTGGAACCAGTCTGTTGTTCCATGTCCAGTTCTAACTGTTTCTTTCTTGACCTGCATACAGATTTCTCAGGAGGCAGGTCACGTGGTCTGGTATTCCCATCTCTTTAAGAATTACTTCTGCCCATACCTCTGTGCATGAACTAGGGCATGAGACTAGGTACAGGTCCTCTTGTCTGCACTGCACTAGCCTTATATAAAATTGAGCAGTTTTAAAACTTTGTAGATGTTTGATTGTAAATTAGTGTTTTATGTCTTTATACAATAACTTGATCAGAAACCACACAACACTCAGCTTCAGACATTCTCTCAGAATGTTTTTTTTTTCTTGACCAGTGGAATTTTTTCTTCCATAAGGAATAAAGTAGAAAATCCTATGTTGTAATTCAAGGACATCACATTTCAAAAAATAGAGTTATTTAAGTTGGAGACATTAGTTTACCTGTGCTGTGCTTAGTCATGTCTTTTCAACTCCCTTGAGTGTAGCCTGCCAGGCTCCTCTGTTGGTGGGGGTTCTCTAGGCTCCTCTGTTGGGGGGGTTCTCTAGGCAAGAATATTGGAGTGGGTTGCCATACCCTCCTTCAGGGGATCTTCTCAACCTAGGGGATCAAACCCAGATCTCCTGCATTGCAGGCAAATTCTCTACTGTCTGAGCCACCAGGGAAGCCCACTTCATCTCTGATTAGGTTTTAATTAATGCCTTTAACTTAGATCCCAACAGCTGTAAAATAATGTTCTTAGCTTAGACAAAATAAGGACCCATCAAAAAGACAAAGACTCAAATTAAATCAAAGAAGCTTTCCTTTAAAAAGTGATATATGCACACAAATACACATTATACACGAAATATACAACTTATGTCTTGAATTGTGACCTAAGTGTATTTTATAGTGAATACTGATAATGGATGTAAATTGAACAGCTTAATTAAATCAAATAAGTAATCTTAAGTAGAATGAGGATAACTGCCTTGTCCTATGTGGCAAAAATCTTTGTATATAACTAAATTCCTGCAAGTCAGTTGTTCAATATAGAAACAAATGCAAAGGATGAAACACTGAAATAACGAACAGAAGAGCAAAATATAAAGACAAAAACACTTTTTGAATAATAGAGCTCCCTTTCTCCCAAAACATTATATATAAGGGAAAATCTGTATTGTCAGATTTAATGGCTAAGTTGCCCAATAGCTATTTTACTACTGTTTCATTTAAAATTTTTGTTTTGTACTTTTACAACTAGCACAATTATTCCTATGAAAATGGTCCAACACACTATAGGTCACTCATAATATGTGCTTCATTACCTGTTTTTTAAAAGCAAGTTTTCTGTCCATTCAAATACTACCTTTTTCTGTAGAGAAAGTCATTTTATTCTCTAATCTACTCAAATCTGGTGAACCTGGCTGTCTTAAAAAAAAGAAAAAGCATATCTTAAAAGGGACTATTGTTACAATTAATGCTTAGGACAAGTGTGACAATGCATACCTTAGGAACTAACAAGGCAGGATAAAAACTTTTTCTTTTTATCCTACAACATTCCCTCAGCTGTGCATAGTATGTGCGCCTGCGCGCTCAAGTGTTGACTATTTGCCACACCCTGGACTGTAGCCTGCCGGGCTGCTCTGTCCGTGGAATTTTCCAAGCAAGAATTCTGGAGCAGGTCGGCATTTCCTACTCCAGAGGATCTCCCCCCACCAGGGATCAAACCCAGGGTCATCACTTGAGTTTGCTAGAAGATGGCTTGTTCTTGGACTAAGTAACTCAGAAAAGGATGGAGTTGGTCCTTAACTAATAAAATATGACTCAAGGTGACTCCTCTCCCCTTCCCCATGCATTTTCTAAGTCCCTTCTGCCAAAACCTCACAACTTGAGTTCTGAATCCAGTAATACCGGATAGTTGACTCCTCCCTTCCAGTCTCTGGCAAGAAATCTCCAACAACCAGTGCCTGAGACACACGGGCTGCTTGCAGCCCATCTGCTCTGGGCGGGTCCTTTCCACCATCCCGGGAAATCCGCGTGCTAGCGTATTTGGATGAAACTGGAGGACTTTGTTTTCTCATACCCACAGGGATTCGGCTCCAAAAAGCTACATTGACTCATTGTTTTGTGTCCATGCTGCAGGCTCCCAGTACTCAGTAAAACGTAAACTTTGAAAGGGAGAGAGTTGTGTTGAGGAAGGGAACGGTGTAAAGGGACTTAAAATTTGAGGATTTTTCTTCATGTCCAGAGAAAGAGAGAAAAAAAAGTATGAGTATCAGAGTATCATTATTTTATTCAACCTTTAGGAATTCCACTGGCATTATTAACCAACTAGCCAGGGAATCCAGGCGAAAGGATCCCTGTCTATTGACTCAAATCAGAAGACCGGTGGTAATCAGTCTACGACAACCTCGTGGGTCCCGATAGGTGCTGGTGCCCGGGATGGGGCTCTCGACTGACAGTACCCCTCTGCCCCCGGCTTCTCGGAGCGCCGGAGCATGCCCAGTGACAGCGCAGGAGCCACCGAGGGCTTTGCAAGCGCGCACTCCGCTTCTCCGGGTTTTAGCAGGAGCCCGCGGGGGGCAGGAGGGGGTGAGGGACCCGCGGAGCCGGGCAGCCTCCGCCGCGCGTGTGGGGAGCTCGCGCCAGGCGCAGTGCTCTCGCCCGCTTTGCAGTTGCTCCAGAGATGCTGGCGCGCGGCTCCCGGCTGCTCCACCGGGCGCGCTGA
>SJXQ01007458.1:65091-107691 GCA_006408695.1 Aepyceros melampus
CCTCAGCTCATCCATGGACTCTGCAGGAAGTTAGAGCCTCCGAGTGCGCTCCGGGGCCGGGCGAAAGGATGCGCAAGGTGGAGAGCCGCGGGGAAGGGGGCAGAGAGGTAAAGGAGGGGTGGCCTGGGCAACCCCTCGGGCGGGCCCCCGACGGAGGGAGAGGTGGCCGGGGCCAAGAAATGGGGACCTCTTGGCTCCTATTGAAGCACGTTGGAGGAATTGCTGCTCTCCTGGAGGCTTCCACTTGCTGGGTTCGAACCCTGTTTTCACGTAGCTGAGACCAAAGCTTATCCGAGTAGGCAGATGACCTTTAGGCCATCAGAGTTCTTCCTTTCCTTTCTGTTTTCCTTTGAGGAGACCCGGACTGGGGTGGGGGTGGGCGACGCAAAATGAGGGAAGAGGGTGTACCACGCTTCTGTTGTCTGCTTGGAACCGAGCTTGGAGCAAAAAGGCATGATTAGGTGGAACTGGGAAGATACTGGCTTTAGTGATTTGTTGCGTCCAGATGTGTTGTTTCTGCAGAAACGAGGAGGTGCGTTGTGCTGGCTGAGGGTAATTTTAGTCGGTTTTCTGTCTTTCCTCTCTGGCCACCGCATTTTGCTTCGGTCTTTAGGAATCTGTAGCATAGCAATACGGTGAATCTCCATCTCGTCTCTGTCCCTGGGTTGGGGTGACTCGTGAGTTCGGTATTGCCTTTTCCCAAAGTTGGAGGGTCGGGAGCGCTGAGATGCCCTAGCCGAGAGGAGGGAGGCTGTGTGAGCCGGCAGGTGATGCTGTCACGTCTACTCATTTAGAGAGTCTGAACCAAGAGGGTTGCATTTAGGTCTGCGGATAACCACGGAGCTGGAGCATGGAGGCGGCGGGGTCCAGAGGTGGGCTCTTTGCCCCAAGTGCACTGTTGAAGGCCTCTCAAAGCATTTCTGGCGGAGACACTTCGAGCTCATAGCTAGAAGTGGATGGAGGGGGTGCAAACAGCGAGGCTACAGTAGGACTCAGCTCTTCGCGTATTCTAAGCATTGAGGAGTTAGTGAAGGGGAGCTGTCCGCTCAAGAGTGGAGGGAGGCTCAGGGGGCAACTCCAGGGCTGCCTTTATTAATATTCTAGTCCTGGCTGTCGCTCCTGGATAGTGGCCTCTCTTTCGCCCTTCCCTCCCCTTCTCATTTTGCTCACATATGTTTCACATAGGTGGTAGGATTACTCAAAGACTTAAAGCCCCCTCCCTTTACTGAGATGGATGTTGCAGTTTTTATAAAGCAGTTGTTTTCGTAAACCATTCTTTTTGCTCCTTACCCTGAGAAAAGTATGAAAATATTAAAACATGTATATAACTTGTCCTTTCTCCTTGTATCTCTTTTCCCCGCTCTCTTCAGCACACATCACAAGGTAGCAACCAGTGAGCTGATTATAAAAATAATTTCGGGAGAGGAGCATGGATTTAACATCCTCTTTCAAGCTGACAGCTCTTAAATTTCATTAACAAGCCACTGAGCCTCTCTACTGCACTTGGAATGAAACTACCAATAAGAATGATTAGTCAGGTGAGAGTCTCCACATGAAATCTTTACTCACTAACCTGTGACACCAGCTGGTTACTTGAGGCTCTGCAAACAGTTCAGTGATGGTGGAGGTGGGGAGGAAGAAGCAGAGGATACAGAAGCTGACAATGTTTATGTAAATAGTGGACAAGCTGTATATCCACAGCGAAGCCTTTTGTCAGAACTAATCTGGTACTTAAAATTCACATGAAGACAGAGACTCAAGCTTGAATCCCTTGTTAGTGTGCATTTTTACTTATGCTACTTTGAATAGTCAGGGAGTGGCCATTTGTAGAACTCTTATTTTAATTGAGTTTTTTTAAGTGCCTTTCTGAGCACTGACATGATTTTACAATGTCAATGGTATGCATATTACGCTTGAGTTAAAATGAAAGAGATTAATTTCTCAAGGGAAAGGAAAGGAAGACTGAAATATACATGGCAGCATCCCACTGGGAGTTTTCCAGGCAATCCCAGAAAATACCTATGTATAGTCTGTTCTTTGTCTAAAGCTTGACATACAAAATGATGAGCAGATGATGTGGACAGTTGCTGTGCTGGCTTAAACTATTTCTTTTAAGATTCTAGGCTTTTTATTAATAGTATTAGTCATTGTGATTTAATTCTGCAGTTGTTAGGTAACTCTTATGTGGTCCCAGATATAATATAGACAAGATGATTGTTCAAGTTTCTGTGATATTTCTGGAAAAAAAAAAGATTGACAAAATTATCTAAAAATGTAGCTTTATGAAATCCTACTTAATGGTTAAATAGGGGGTGTGTTCCAGTAAGTCACTTGCTAGGTGTTGATTTTGAGTGATTTAAGCTTTTGAATAGTGCCAGAAAGTTCTTTTGCTTTTTGTGGTAGTGATTATTGTGAAACCTCAAAGATGCCTTGTCCAGAGGCCATCAAACATCCATTTCCACGAACAGCATCATGGAAGACCAGAGTCTTTCTTCTCCGTGAGGTGGTTATGAACCACATAATTTGATTGTTGTTGGGGCCTTTTAGAGAGTTCGACATCCCTATTTCACCTATCTACTACTGTCTTCTAGCATAGGGTGCCATGACCAGAGATAGCCCCTCCTCTGGCAGCAGCTGCAACAAGAGTAACAGGGACTGCATATTTTTATTACTGTTCTGAATCATTGGAGATATTTTCATCATCTCAGTAGTCTTGCCTTTAAAGCTTCATTGATTAAATAAATGTTTACAACAGTTACTTCTGTTGTTTTTATAACATTCCACATTTACAGAATGTCTAAAAATAAATGCTTAGCTATGGGTAGAAGCAGTCATTCCCACTTAACGTAATCAATATCCATTTTACATCAGGGAATACATAATCTTGAGTGGCTAGTTGTAACTGATTACTAGATTTGGAAATCACTTCCTGTGTGCTTGCCATGTGCTGAGTACTATCCCCTGGGTTGATAAGGTAACACTCACTGAATGCATTTTCCTACTTGATTCTCAAAGCTGACACTTTTTAAGTTAGGTCTTGTTATTATTCCTAGTTTAGGGATGAGAAAACAGAATTCTCTCAAGTAAATGAACAACTTGATCAACCTTATCTTCATAAGTGGTAGAGATAAGACATAGTTCTAGTCTATGGCAGTTAAAAAAATAAGCTCTTTTAAGTGTAAAGCTCCATCTTCTAACCTTACACAATTACAGTTCAACACCCTTCTACTGGCAAATGCAGAAGAATTGCAAATATTATGTATGCATGTGTACAAATTTACCTTGAATATAAAATGGGTAAAGATTTTGTTTAACTCTTCAACTGTAAATGTAAATAATAAATCTTGAAATTGAAAAATTAGGTTAGTGTCTCTTAAAATAATATAAAGCCAAATATATCCTGATAAGTACATAGGAACTTAAAAAAAATATTTCTATCATTTGCCCTTGGTAGTGATAAGACTTTCAAGGCTTCTTAAACGTACCTTTTTATAGTTAGACCTGGTTTAGAATTTGCTCACGCTGCCACCAGGTGGCACCCTTCTGCTGAGTCCAATGGGTAAAAACAAATGACAGTTCTCTCAGCTCAAAAAAACCAAACCCAACAACAAAAAAGCAAGCAAACAAACAAACAAAATAAACAAGGAAAAAATGATA
This sequence comes from Aepyceros melampus, assembly GCA_006408695.1. Taxonomy (NCBI): domain Eukaryota; kingdom Metazoa; phylum Chordata; class Mammalia; order Artiodactyla; family Bovidae; genus Aepyceros; species Aepyceros melampus. The sequence goes on from SJXQ01007458.1 coordinate 68,749, forward strand.
ACCTTACTTTCTGAAGTATGACTAAAAAGTGTATTTTTATAAACAACTGTGGCTGCAGAGGCAGCGTTAGTTATACAGAAAAAATCAACAACAGTAAAACTCATTCTAGTAGAAATCCATTCTCTTACTCTCTTACATAACAGCCTATTAATGAAATAGTTCATGAACAAAATTGGGGTTAAATAGATAATACATAAAATGCCTTTTGTAAAATATTAGGGTACTTTTGACTTTTAGATGATATTAACCTAAAGTTTTCACAAAGAAATTAGGATCCAGTATTTTTACTACAACTTTGGTCTAGCAAATCTGATTAAAAATTTCAAATGAATACTTAATGAATTCATAAAAAAGTTATTCTTCCATGTTTCCCTAATATATAAACATGTCATAATTTAGTTTATATTGTTTTTAACACAGAACTTCAAAGAAAGCTTTTAGAAATCATGTTAAGAAACTTTAATAGAAAATGTATTACTTCTCAACATTCAATATAAAATACATAGTATCTTATTGGTGGAAGAAGTCAATATAACTTGATTATAAAAGACATTTGATACAGGTGCTGCGTAGAAGTTTTTATAACTTGTTCAGTCACCAGTTACATCTGACTCTTTGTGACCCCATGGACTGCAGCATGCCAGGCCTCTCTGTCTCTCACCATCTCCCGGAATTTGCCCAAGTTCACGTCCATTGAATCAGTGATGCCATCCATAACTTAGGAGATATTATATATATTTCCTAAAGTGAAAGAAAGTGAAGTCGCTTAGTTGTGTCCGACTCTTTGCGACCCCATGGACACCAGGCTCCTCCGTCCATGGGATTTTCTAGGCAAGAGTACTGGAGTGGGTTGCCATTTCTTTTTCCAGGGAATCTTCCCAACCCAGGGATTGAACCCAGGTCCTCTGCATTATAGACAGACGCTGTACCGTCTGAGCCACCAAGGAAGTCCTATCATATGTTAATTTCTTATTATATATGTTATATATATGTGTCTTACTGCAAATATGTATGACATTTTATCTGCTGAGTTTAGAACACACCACAAAATGTTCCTTGCTTATAAGCTTCTGATCTCTCTGTTTATTTCAAAGACTGAGCATATTGCACATTTAAGAAAGATTGAAGTATATAAAAACAAGTTAAAGAAAATTGTATTATTAAATATTAATGCTGCATTATCTTATGAAGAGCATTATATTAGAAACAAAACACTGGAACCAATTTCTCCAAGTCTAAGTAAAATTAAAATTATTTTCAAACTTTGGTTTCTTGAACCATTTATGATTATATTATGTTTTAGACTTTTAGTACTTGTAGGCATATTTTAAATTTATTTATAGGTTATCATGTAGCATACGTGGCATGCTAAGTTCCTTCAGCTGTGTCCGACTCTTCGCGACCCTATGGACTGAATATAGCCCTCCAGGCTTCTCTGTCCATGGGATTCCCCAGGCAAGAATACTGGAGTGGGTTGCCATGCCCTCCTCCAGGGGATCTTCCCAACCCAGGGATCAAACCTACATTTTATATCTCCTGCATTGTGGGCAGGTTCTTTACCATTAGCACTGCCACAAAGCTAGAATGCTGCAACTAGGACTGAGTTTTTGTGCCATCAACCGAGAATTTATTTACCACTGTCTATATGTTATGCACTGGAAAGCTCGGATTCAAATTCATATCTCAGCTCTGATAGTCATTACTGTGTTTTAGGGAGCAGTCATTTTCTGTATTTCATCTGTGAATGGAGGTGGCTATAGATCCTCAACCTGATTGTTGTAAGGACTGAATGAAATAATAAGTAAAAGCTTTTGAATAATGCTTATCTCATACAAAGTGCTTTCATTGCATGTATAGTTTGGGAACAGGAACCCAGGGAGGAAGAAACAGAGGATCATTGAGTCACGTACAGCTGGTATATCATTTTAGCATTTTCCAGAATATTTCATTAATTGGTACACATATGTTTATGATTACATATGAGTTTTCACATGCATAAAAATATTTTAATGAAGTAGTAAATATTATTGAGTTAGGCATTGAGTTGGCAGAAATGCAGACTTTACAATATTCTGTAACATCCTTATTTCCACTCAATGAAAACTCGCTTCTCTACCAAAATTGAAAAAGACACATGTACCCAAATTTTCACTGCAGCTCTGTTAACAATACCTAGGACATGGAAGCAACCTAGATGTCTATCAACAGATGAATGGATAAAGAAGCTATGGTACATATATATACAATGGACTATTACTCAGCCATAAAAAGGAACACATCTGAGTCAGTCCTCAAATAATAATAGGCTCTAGGTGGATGAACCTAGAGCCTATTATACAGAGTGAAGTAAGTCAGAAAGAGAAAAACAATTATTGTATATTAATGTATATATATGGAATCTAGAAAGAGGGTACTGATGAACCTATTTACAAGACAGCAGTGGAGACATGGACATTGAGAACAGACTTATGGACATGGCTTGGGTGAGGTGGAAGAAGGAAAGGGTAGGAGGTATATAGAGAGTTACATGGAAATGTACATTACCATATGTATAATAGATAGCCAATGGGAATTTGCTATATGACTCAGGAAACTCAAACCAGGACTTAGTAATAACCTAGAGGAGTGGGATGGGGAGGGAGAAGAAAGTATGTTCAAGTGGGAGGAGACATGGGTAAACCTATGGCTGATTCATGTTGATGTCTGGTAGAAACCAATGCAATACTGCAAGGCAGTTATCCTTCAAATAAAATTAAGCAGACAAAAATTAAAAAAAGACTCACTTCTTTACTGTCCTACTCTATAAGAGGCCATGCTAAAAGTAAACATTGGTTAAGTCAGGAATTAGCTGCTGAACATGCGTATTGTTTTCAATACACTTATATTGGTAATAAGCATGGAGAAAGAGAAAAGAGAGGTGTGGCTTACAGAAATATCTCAGGAGATGAGATTTCAGTTTTGGAACAGGAGAATGTGCATCGCAAGTGGGGTCCCCTGAGGAGCCCAGGGTGGGTGTGCCTGCTATCACTGGGAGTGAGACTAAGTAACCCAGTATTGGGCTCAGATAATTTGAAAGATTTTTACACACATTTTTTTTTTACAGCTATTCCCTATGCAATATTTAAATATACACAACATTTTTGATGTCTGACTATTAAAATTACCTCCATATATTTTCATACTTGCTGAGTGACTCTGTGGGTTCTAATCAAGTTAATATCTTACTGAAACATTTTAATGGGGATATTTACTAAGATATATGTCAACCAAGAAAGAGTGGAGCTCTTCCCACTTGAAGACCTCTAAAAGCTCCAAAACAGCAAAAATAAATAGTGGAGGAAGCATAAACTTCTTCATAAACACATCTTCATGTAAAGTTAGAAATACTTCAGTGAAAAGTGTATGCTGCCTCTCCTTGAGAAGTCATATCGTTCAGTACTGATTATTCCCAGCTCAGTATTGTGTTAAAATTTGTACTTGACCTGGTCCACAAGCTTTTTGGCAACAGCCAATCTCCGTTTACTTTTCTCCATCTAGACAACACATGTTTTCCAAGGCTTTTAATATGTGTACCTACCATTCCCCTACCTGGTAGATATTCTTATCATTTATTATGTATTCACTAAAACAAGGCTTGTCATTTCCAGGATAAGATAGGAAGCTGGGAGTAGGCTCAGTGGGGAGAATGGGACATTTAAGAGAGACTTCATCTACTATTCATTCATTTTCCTTAAACTGCCCTAAATTTTCAAGGTTTCAGACATACTCGTATGTGATGGTAAATATAATACCCAGCCGCCAGGCCAAATGCAGAAAACTGGCTTGTATCTGAAGCTGATAGAAAAAACATTTTATTTCAAACTGTAATTGATGTTAACAGCACTCTTGGTAATGTCTTCTACATAATAGAAAATGATTTTCTTTTTCCTTTCAAGTTTGTTCATCCCATGGTTATTTCAGAATTGTTAAAGCATTAATAATTTTAAAACCAATTTTCAGATAATATGCTTTTTCCCACAGACCAGAACAGCATCTTCTGCAATATATTTTGTAATTGCCAAATGAGTCTCAGATTAATTATATTTTGGAGAAGAAGATGTCATGATGTAAGGTTGAAAACAGAGTCCAACAGATTTCAGACTGAATCTTTCTTTTGCCATTTGCTGTGCAATGCAGGGCAAATGATTTAACCCCTCTGAAACCTGTTCTTCATCTTTAAAGGAAGAGGATGAGGAGAAAGTAGCAAGGATTAGAGACAATCCATATGAAGCATCTTGTTTAACTTCTGTCCCAGGGTAAAACTTAGTGTGTATTGGGTTGGCCAGAAAGTTTGTTTAGATTTTCTAGTAACAGCTTATGGAAAAGCCTGAATGAACTTTGTTGGTAAACCCCATATTTTATTCTTATTGCTACTATGTATCTAAATTATCTGAGAAGATTATTGTGTTTTTTTGCAAGGGTAATTTTGCATTTACGTTAATGAAAATACTAAACGTGTGTGTGTGTGTGTGTGTTTGTATACATTACTATGGGCTTCCCAGGTGGCTTATGGGTAAAGAATCCATCTGTAGTGCAGGAGGTGTGGGTTTGATTCCTGGGTAGGAAAGATCCCCTGAAAGAGGGAACGGCAACCCATTCCAGTATTCTTGATTGGAGAATCCCATGGACAGAAGAGCTTGACGGGCTCATTCCATAGGGTCATACACACACTCACACTATTGATCTTAATATGCTAAGTAATTACAGTTGGTTTATTATAAGGCATTTGGTAAAAATTTATAACAACCTGACTGATTTGTACTATTTTCAGTTGCTAAACTGTTTAGGATCTTCTTTGAAGTGATCATGGTTTAATATTCTCTTTCCAGAAGTCTGGTTTCCAGAAATGACTGAATTTCCTTAAAAATTCTTTGCATGTGGGAACTGATGATATGTTGAGTTGAAATTTAAGAAAAGTGCATAATCAAAACTGACTTCAAATCTGGGAGAGCCAAATCAAGTCATCTATATATTCTCCAGCCAAGTTGTATGTTATCTGACTTGAATATTATTGTAATTTATCATACTTATCGATTTTTCTCATCAGTGCAGAAACCTATGTATCAGGTTACAAGATAGCAAATGAAGAAAAGTGAGGAAACAAGCCATTTTTATTAGCTTTATCCCCAACCCCCTTTTAAGATCTAAATACAGATTCGATTTTTTTCTTCTGTATGAAAGTCTCTGCTCTGAAACCCTAAATATGACAAATCTGAGGTATATTATTGAGAACCTGAATGGCAAGCTCTCCTGCAATTTATTTTCAAATAATGGGCCAGAAAGACCACTCAAAGTTGCATTAATAAGGCTTATACAAGGTAGAAATAGGCCTTTTCTGTTATTGATATGTGGTTTTACTTTTTGCAAGAGTAATGGAGTAAGTGAAAATTCTGATACTCATGATTCCATTAATCACATCTCACCTCTAGGAAAGGTTTTAATATGTGTTAATGAATGCAAGACATGGATTTTTTTTTCATTTCACATATTTTGAAATAAATGCTAGAACTTTTTTTTTTTTTTTAACAAAACAACCCTTTAAATCAGTGCTTTATGAACCTGCATAATGATTCTTCTCACTTAGACACAGAATACAGGATTAGGAATCAAGATACCTTTGGAATAGAGGTCAAAACTATCTTTTCACAAAGAAAAATCTGAAATTCATGAGAATGTCTCAAATGTAGAAATAGGTCATTTGTTTGGCTAGGTTGGCATGTAATTTACATTTCCTGGGATTTATGAATTTATGAATAGATTTTCTATCCATTAGCTTTTAGAGATTTTAAGGGAAAAGACTGTGCATTTCACTGTTTGTTTCTTCTTAGAATACTATAAAGAGTGTTTTTAAGATATAAAGAAAGCATATTTTGAAGGTATATTCAACATCATCATAAAGTTGTTCCTTTTCCCTTAAGGAATTAAGTGGTTAATTAAGTGGTTTTCTATGAATTAAGTGGTTTTCATTTCTTGACAAGTCATGCTGGCAGTTATAGATAGGTGTGGAGTGAACCTGGAGCTGAAATGAAAAGACTCCCCCTCATACTTATCGCAAATGGGGTTTACCCAACATTAGTGCCAGAGTGGCATTATGGGTGGTTCTTCTGCATCTGCCACTCCTCACAAATGTCTGTTTTCACACAGAATCAGAGCTTGTTATGTTACAGGATGGTCCCTTTGATTTCCTGTGTTTCCCTTGGCATCTGTACCATCTCTAAATCCAGATCCAGTTTTTCCTGCCTTTCTATATTTCTGAGATCCAGTTTCTTTCCAAGACTGATTCCTTGAGTCTAGACAACTGCAATGTCCATAGTGACCTTGCTTTTCCAGATTCTTCCGTCAAATAGCCATAAAGTCATCAATGATAACATTTTGAGAAACTCTTCTTGTCTTTGTTTTCAAATCAGGAGACAGTCAATGTAGAGGTGAGTGTCCTGTCTCCGATCACACCATTGGTTAGAATCGGAAGCAATACTTCTTGATTTGGGGTCTTTCACTTATGCCCATTTTTCATGTGTCATGCCACCAGAGTCAGCTATTGATATAGAGTCTCTGGTAATTTTTTGGTGGCACAGACACCTTCCTTAGCATTTGACATCAGAGTAAAATGTGTTTTTTAAATTAATGTCCTTAAAGGCTTTGAATCTGTAGGTAAAACTCTTGATATTTCTTGGCTTCTCCATTGTGATGTGTGGTTCTAGGCCAGTGGTCTTTAGACTCTTGGCACCCAGCCACAAAACCATGGAACCACATAAGCATCTTCTCCAACTAGCTATAGCAAGAGAGCACCCCAATGCCATAAAGCCATCATGAAAATAAGCTGTGAGGTGTGCTACCAAGGAAATGATAGCAGCTCTCACCATGCATGAAGACATGGGCATTCTTAGACCTCGCCTCTTCTCTTCAGCATAAAAGAGGACCCACTGATCTTTACACTCAGCACTTGAAGCTGCAATTCAAAGATGAATAGGCAAGTGATTGGATGAGTCCCTTCTTGTGAATGGAGGGATGCACCTAGGTACTCTAGAAAGCATCAAGGTGAATTTTAGAGCTTTCTTTGGAAGTTAGTAGAAACAACAGGCTTCTGATTTGCTGGAGTTCTTGGAACACAGAACCATTTCTAGAGGTTGTTGTGATTTTGTCAGCGTCCCAAGTTTCAGTACTACACCAGAGGAACTTTTTATATGCTAAATACATAGGAAGTAGTTTTGACATGTGAACTACTTTGAACTAGTTTGACAAGTAGTTTTGTATGAATTTTGAATTCACACAAAATTCTTGTTAGTGGAAAGAACAATGGCTTTCTATTCATTTGGTGATGTCATGCATACTCATCTTTGTGACCCCATAGACTATAGCACACCAGGCTCCTCTGTCCATGGGATTCTCCAGGCAGGAAAACTACAGCAGGTTGCCATTTCCTTCTCCAGGGGATCTTCCCAACCCAGGGATAGAACCCACATCTCTCCTGCATTAGCAGGTGGGTTCTTTACTACAGAGCCATCTGGGAAGTCACAACCTCAGTTTAAACTCTACTTACTAGTTTGAGCAAGTTACCCAGTCTCTTTCTGAATTTAATATTTCATCTGAAAATGGTATGATGCTTACCTTGCTGAATTGTTCTGAAGATTAGCAATAAGATAGGTTTATTAATCAGGGAATGATGAAAATGGCTGTGCTTTTATTGTTGTTAATGTATATTGGGTGCTGGAGAGACTCTTGAGAGTTCCTTGGACAGCAAGGAGATCAAACCAGTCCATCCTAAAGGAAATCAGCTTTGAATATTCATTGGAAGGACTGATGCTGAAGCTCCAATACTTTGGCTACCTGATGCGAAGAGCCAACTCTTTGGAAAAGATCCTGATTCTGGAAAAGATTGAGGGCAGGAGGAGAATGGGGTGACAGAGGATGAAATCGTTGGATGGCATCATTGACTCAATGGACATGACTGAGAGCAAACTCTGGGAGACAGAGGAGGACAGGGAAGCCTGGTGTGCTGTAGTTTATGGTGTCACAAAGAGTTGGACATGACTGAGTGTTGAACAACAACAACTACCAGAGAGAGGCAAAGGGATGGGGTGTCAGGATTCTGATGGATTGGAGGCTCTGGTTTCATCTTTTTTCTTTGTTACTTTGACTAAACTTCAGAGCACATTTAATATTGAGGTTTTTTTTTTTGACATGGAGATTATATGGGTTCAACTTGGCTCCAAAGCAAAGATGGATTAAGTGTTGGTTAGTAAAATATCCATTTATTTTTAGATTCTTTATAAATGCAGAAAAATCAACAATGTTTGCATTCTGAGGGTAGAGAACTGAGTATGGATTTGCCTTTCCTGATTTTTTTCTCCTCCATTCCATGGTTAAAAGTCCTACTCATGCTTACGATACATTCTACATTTGGAATGTTGTTTCATTCCTATTCAGAGCTAAGAGCTGTAATGGCGAATCTAAAAAAACTAATATAGAATCACAGATGGTGCAAATATTTGAAAATAGGTAAATACAATCTAGGATTAGCTGTTTGGGCTCAGAAATGTCAGCTTCGTATTGCTTATTGGTCACACAGACAGTTTTAGTTAAGGGGAAATCTAGGACAAAAGCATCATGGTATAAAATTTCTGGTTCGGAGCTATGCAGTATAACAAGCCCATGATTACTACATAAACTCCAGAATGAGTCTCTGTGTAACTAGGAAAGGTGTTTCAGACAGGTTACAAAGTACCAAGAGGTTATTATGTGATAAAAATTAAGTAAATATGATAGCATGGAACTGCTGTCATTAATATCTGCTAAATTACATTTAAAGCCAAATTTTGAGGAGAAAATGTCCATTCTTATAGAAATGCTGCAGTTTCATATTACATGATCTGAGCATGGGAACTACTAGATTGCCAGCATAAAATCTGTAGATGGTAGTTATTAGTAGCAAGTGCTGTGTGTCCCTATTTCTGACTGAGAGTTTTAAACAATATATTTTGTTTTTCTTTCACTTGTTTCCCCTATTACAGATAGGATTCTTTTAAAAGTTTATTAGAACTAACTATGGTGATTGTGTTACCTAATTTACTGACAAGACAACTGAGAATGATATAGGCTAACTTGTTCAAGGTCGTAACCACTGATGAATTTAGAAACCAGAATACTTTATTATTTAGAGGTCCTCTCTTCTGGTTTGGGAGTTGGTAGGAGACTCACTCAATCATGGGATCATAAAAGCCATGTCTGGTTGTCTGTGTTGTTGTCAGATGAAGTGAAAGTAAGTGAGAATTAACGGGAAGGTTCCAGCTGGTTTAGGTTTTTTTCTTTTAATTTAATTTTTTTCTAGGCAGTAAGTTTAATAAGATTAAATCTATTATATATTGATCCTATCTGGAAGCATCAAGGAGCAGGTGGACATGAGTGTAATGGTTGGGTGAAACCTTGATTTTCTGCTATTTTTTATTTCTCGATGAAGTGACAGAGAATGGAAAGATAGACTGTAGATTATATACGATCTGTAAAGCAGCACTGATCCCTATCAAGTAAGAAATCCTAGCTTCTCATATGAGTGTATAGGGAACATATGTCAAGGATTTAACATTAATAAAGAAACCAATCAAGATGGGAAAGCTAGTTTGAAAAGCATATGAGGAAGAGACTCAGGAAATAAATGGCATACAAAATCTGCAAAATTAGATCCAAAACTGGTTAATATCCAATAGGGCATTTAAATTATAACCTTGGTGGTTGTCTTTTATAGCAGACAGAATTTTTTTTGCCACTTACCTGTCTTCTACAAGTAACATCTAATAATTACTTTGGATCTGTGTCAAGAGTAAATTTTAAGTCTAAGAATGATAACGTTCTCCTAGAGTTGTATAATCCTTATGTGGGTTGATTAGAAACGCCTTGGTCTAACACTATAAAAATATTTATATTTCCAAGTTCTCTAAAATCTTAACATCCCCAACCTCACAAAAATGATGCAGTCCAGGCCTACAGTTGATGTCTCAACCAACTTCTTAAGCAATTTTATGATAGCTTTTTACAAGCCTTTTGGAGCTTGAATGTCAGACCTGATTCATCAACAGCAAAGTTCTGGAATGCAGCCAGTCAGCCAATGCTGTTTGTCAGGTTTGTCCCAACAGATTGGTCCAGGTGTTTCTGAAGGATGGGAGAGAACAGTTTGATAATTTCAAATAGCTCTCTGTGGATAAGATGAAGTATTTAATAGAATAATTGCACACAGGGAGATGAAAAGCCATTCTTGAAGATTTAGCAAAATAAAGTTCAGATCAAGATCCAAGAGACATGGGTTCAATCCCTGGCCTGGGAAGATCCTCTGGAAGAAGAAAATGGCAACCCACTCAAGTATTCTTGCCTGGGTAATCCCATGGACAGAGGAACCTGGTGGGCTATAATCCATGGGGTCATGAGAATCAGACACGACTGAGTGAAACAACAAACAAACAAACAAACAAAACCAAGTTGCGTAATAGTAGTGGTTCTTAGAAAATGGCTGCTTTCAGATGCCCTTTGGAGGTGAGGGATACCATAACCACTCCTGCAGTCTGATTTAAGATGTATCCTAAGTTTTCTTTTTCTTATCACTCACTTTCCTGACTGCCAGTCCAGGGGCTAGCTCATCTCATCTGTCTGCAGATATCTGACTGAATTCCATCATGATTCCCTTTGGCCTTTTAACTTTAAGACTGACTAGACGGTGGTCATGATATATGTCTAGCTGTATTGATTTGAAATTCCATGGTAACTTGATATGCTCTTTCTTGAGAACTGAATTTGGGCCCAGAGGAAATGAGGCCTCTGTGAAAGTGTAGCGGTAGGGGTGGCAGAAAATAAACATACATATGGGATTGAGAATCTCAGGCGAGAATGATCTCCTGCACATGGGGCCAGACACTTCCCTTAACCAACCCTCAGCTTTCTTATCTGAGTGAAAAACAAAGATTTAAATTTAGGTGAATATTTTTGTATTATGTACAAAGAAGTTTGATATCATCTGCATATCTCAGGTTATTGATATTTCTCCCAGCAGTCTTGATTCCAGCCTGAATCTGTGCTCATCCACCTGGCATTTTTCATGATGTACTCTGCATAGAAGTTAAAGAAGCAAGGTGACACTATACATCCTTAACATACTCCTTTCCCAGTTTGGAACCATTCCCTTGTTCCATGTCTGGTTCTAACTGTTGCTTCCTGACCTGCATGCAGATTTCTCAGGAGGCAGGTAAGGTGGTCTGATATTCCCATCTCTTTAAGAATTTTCCACAGTTTGTTGTGATCCACAGAGTCAGGTAGTGTAGTCACTGAAGCAGAAGTAGATGCTTTTCTCAAACTCTCTTGCTTTTTCGATGATCCAACATATGTTGGCAATTTGATCTCTGGTTCTGCTGCCTTTTCTAAATCCAGCTTGAACATCTGGAAGTTCTCAGTTCACGTACCATTGAAGCCTAGCTTGGAGAATTTTGAACATTACTTTGCTAGTGTGTGAAATGAGTGCAATTCTGTGGTAGTTTGAACATTCTTTGGCATTGCCTATTTTGGGGATTGAAATGAAAACTGACCTTTTCCAGTCCTGTGGCCACTGTTGAGTTTTCCAAATTTGCTGGCATATTGAGTGTAGCACTTGCACAGCATTATCTTTGAAGGCGAAGGCGAAGTTGCTCAGTCATGTCTGACTCTTTGCGACCCCATGGACTGTAGCCCACCAGGCTCCTCAGTCCATGGAATTTTCCAGGCAAGAGTACTGGAGTGGGTTGCCATTTCCTTCTCCAGCAGATCTTCCCAACCCAGGGATCGACCTGGGTCTCCCGCACTGCAGGTAGACTCTTTAACCTCTGAGCCACCAGTGCGGACATTATCTTTAAGAATTTGAAATAGCTCAGTTGAAATTCCATCACCTCCACTAGCTTTGTCTGTAGTGATGTTTCCTAAGGCCTACTTGACTTTCCACTCCAGGATGTTTAGCTCTAGATGAGTGATCACACCATCGTGGCTGTCTGGGTCATTAAGATCTCTTTTGTATAGTTCTTCTGTGTATTCTTGCCACTTCTTCTTAATATCTTCTGCTTCTATTAGGTCCATATCATTTCTGTCCTTTATTGTGCCCATCTTTGTATGAAATGTTCCCATGGTGTCTCTAATTTTGGTTGCTGTTTCCTTCTCCAAGAGATCTCTAGTCTTTCCCATTCTATTGTTTTCCTCTGTTTCTTTGTATTGTTCACATAGGAAGTCTTTCTTATCTCTCCTTGTTATTCTTTGGAACTCTGCATTCAAATGGGTATATCTTTCTTTTTCTCCTTTGTCCTTTGCTTCTCCTCTTTTCTCAGCTATTTGTAAGGCCCCTTCCTGCAACCATTTTGCCTTTTTGAATTTCTTTTTCTTGGGGATGGTCATGATCACAGCCTCTTATACAGTGTTTTGCTCCTCTGTCCATAGTTCATCAGGCACTATGTCTATCATATCTAATCCCTTGAATCTATTTGTCACTTCTTTATAATTGTAAAGGATTTGATTTAGGTCATACCTGAATTGCCTAGTGGTTTTCCCTACTTTCTTCAATTTAAGTCTGAATTTGGCAATAAGAAGTTCATGATATAATAACGTTACAAAGTAAATTTAGAATTATAAAAGGAAAATAGTTTTAGTAATAAAATTATTGGCGTTTTTATTATTACTGACAGAGGCTAAAGTTTTAAGTACTATTCATAAATACCATGCAGTGGTCAAGTGCATATATCTCATTTTATCCTCACTATAACTTTTTGTGATAGGTATTACTTTTATTCCAGTTTTGTGTATGAGAAGCTACAGTTTGGAGGTGAAGAGATTTCCAAGGTAGAGTAATTAGGGAAGCTATCTTTTGGTCACATACAGTCATATATATTATAATAAGTATCAGGTGTTTCCTTTATCAAAATGAGGCCATAATTTGCTGTGTGTGGTTGGTCAGTACATCATATTAGATTCTTTTCCACAAAAAATAGTAGTGCTAGTAGTTTTACTGGTAGTTAACAGTAATAATCCCCTTTAGAACTCTGCAAGTTTGTACTGTTATCCTTATGTTAAAAATGGGGAGATTGTGAGATCTAGTGGCAAAGTAGTTAGACTAGGGACACATACCATAATTCTATGTCATAGATACTACTTTTATTCTAGTTTTGCAGATGAGAAGCTGCAGTTCGGAGGATTGCAAGATTTCCAAGAACCAGAGTGGCAGAAAAGAAATCTGAATCCTCACGACCTGCCTCTGGAGCCCTTGCTCTTGAGTCCTCTACTGCACAGTTCCTGAAGTGTTTAGTGCATACCTGTTGTGTGTGAGGCAATGTGATAAGAGCATGGTTCCCGTCTTCTGTATGTTCCATGACAAATGAAGTTTACTTTGAAATTATTAACCATAAGTAACTTTATGTTTACTCAAATATTTTAAGAAAGAAAAACGTTTCTCCCATGTCCAAATGTGTTCTTTAGTTTGTGTGATATATGAAGCCAGCTTTAAAATTAGACATAGCTAATTTTAGTGTCTTTTACATGGTATCTTATGTCTACATTTTTGTTAGTGACAAATGATGAGAACTAAAGGATATAGGGTATGTCTGTAAACTTCATCATGTAGAAGAACTTAAGATTGCCTTTCCTGTGTCTCACAATAACCTTGAGCGACACATGGGCTTCACTATTTTAATGAATGAAAAGGCGAATGCTTTCACCCAACTAGGGTGATTCAGCAACCTAAGTGTCAGATCTAAGCCTTATTTTGCAGCATTCTCGTGTAATTTTGTTTAGTTCAATGACCAATATTAACTGAATCTTTTTATATTTCCTGGCTTTAAATGCAATAGTCTCATTAATTTCTGAATAACATAATCAGGTAGTTCAAACATCAAAATTGGTATACATAGAGTGCAAAATCTCCCTTCTGCAGTTATTCTCCAGCTACTGAGTTTCTAATTCTATTATTTTCTAAATAGATGATCACTATTAATGTTTCCATTTTTTTCTTTTCTTTGTTTTGGAGACATTTGTTGTATCCAAAAGCTACTCAAATTCTTTTGTTACCTCCTTTTCTATATAAATATGTTAGCATATGTTGATTTAAAATGTGTGATATTTTAATTGTTTTGATAAATATCTGGATATTATTAAAATAGGTTAACAGTTGACATCTTTACCATATTTACTCTTTTATTCATTGTGAATTAGAGCTCTTTGTGTCCACTAAACCGATAGCCAGTTTGGGTGCCTGTGTGTGCTTGTGCACCTGTATGCATGTAGAAGAACTGTGCTCTTGGGACATTGCCTAAAATATAGCACATTCCCACTAAACACCTGAGAAATTGTCTAGTGAGGCACACAGTAGCATAAACTCTAAAGGCAAAAAGCCAGTATGCTTTTCTAATCAGCCACACATAGTAAGTCATTTACTATCACTTAGATCACTTGTGAGAGTGTTAGTCTCTTAGTCATGTCTGACTCTTTTATGGCCTCATGGACGGTAGCTTGCCAGACTCCTCTGTCCACAGAATTCTCCAGGCAAGAATACTAGAGTGGCTTGCCATGCCCTCCTCCTGGAGATCTTCCTGACCCAGGAATTGAACCTGAGTATCCTGTATGGCAGGCAGATTCTTTACTGTCTGAACCACCAGAGAAACTTAATATTATTTAAATATTTAAGAAATCATTTAACCTCAGTTTAATAAAGGAAAGCAATTGATGGTTATTAGGATGTATCTGACTGTATGTGACTAAAAAGATATTTTCTCTACTTACTAGCTGTAATACCTTGGGAATCTTAACCTCTCTGAACTTCAGCTTCTCATTTGTAAAACTGGAATTAAGGTATGCCATTTGTTGACATTCACTTCATGCCGTGTACATCTATGTATGTATATATTTTTATCTTTATAACCTTGGTCTATATATGTTAATTAGATTATTCTAACAAATTAAAAAGAGAATAGCATCCTTCCCATCTCAAGCATTAGACTTAGGAATAAGTGCCAACTGTTGCATATTCTAAAACTTTTCAGGGAATTTTTGAGCATTTCTCAGTGGATAGGTAAAAAAGGAAAGGGACATTTACTGTCATTTATTAAAGACAGATTTATACTCAATGAGTTACTCAGGGTAAGGAAATAAGACAATCTTTAGAAATTTTAATATAGCATTTTAAAAGTACCATGAGTTTTCCGTAACAATAAGAAAGATTTTATATCACTAGATGAATGAATGGTGTTATGAAGCATAGAGTCTGCTTGTGGACAGGACCCAACACTGTGAAAATATCATTTCCTGTAATTTTATTATGTGGTATGGAGATTTTCAGTATGTGATGATGAATATATGTCATGCTTGCATTTTTGTGTGTCATGGGGGGGTTAACCTAATTTGTAAAATGAGAAGCATCTCTTTAAGTGTATACTATACTTCATTTTCATTAAAATGCTAAAATTATTTACTTAGCTTAAAAATGCTATATGTTGTTGTCAGCCACTGTTAATTTATTCTCCTAATGAAGAAGAAAGAATAACCATAGTTGAGGGAGAGATGGAAGACCTTGTCCTTTGCAGAATCCATTTTTTAATTTTCAAGAAAAAATTACTAAAATAAATGATAAATTCTTATGTCCCTACAATCTTATATAGTGAAGAAGGTGAGAACCATTTCAAACCCACAAAATCTATTCAGTCAAAACATTCCCCTCTGTTCCACCAAGTAGTATTGAAAATTATTAACAAAACACCAGGAAGAAAAATAGCAGTGATGAAATGTTTTATTGATCCATTAAGGACGACCAGGTCTCCAAGGCTGCAGTCACTTTCACAGGGGGATGTTTTAGTTAAACTATTCTTAACAATAGAGAAAGAAAAGTTTTAAAAATTTCTTTTAGATTTCATAAAGGTTACACAGCTATTTAAAATCAAATAACTCCTTTTCTCAAAAAATTTTAAAGAAAAATCAATTTTTTACAATGCACTTCCTGAATTATGGTAGAGCATACTTGGTGGCAGGTAATCTTTAAACATTAGGTGAAAACATTTCATTTCTAATGGTTCTGGGAAGTCCAGCTACTAAATAGGAAGCAGTTATTAGAATCTGAAACAGGCAGTAATCCTTGATGTCCTGCTTGGGATATTAAGAGAAAGTGGGTACAGTTTAAGAGGTACATTGATGGAAATAGAGGTTTTATAATTCATTTTTCTTGATCTCTAAATAACCTAATCAAAAACATATATGAAGCAATACCAGAAGAATTCATGATTTCATACTAAGTGAATGAATATGACTTAAAATAAATCTTAATGTGTTAACTACTACATTTTCATACACAAAGACTGGGTAGCAGCATCATTTGATTTTATCATGAGGAATCAACCCTCTTGTGCATTTTAATTCAGCATCTCTTAAGTTAGTCTATTGCTTTTCCAAATTAACCTGGAAATCTTAGGTCAGAATATTGCAAAAGGGAAAGGGTAGCCTTTCCCTTTAAAAAAAATTGTTTAAAAAAATTAATTTATTTTAATTGGAGGCTAATTACAATATTGTAGTGGTTTTTGCCATATATTGACATGAATCAGCCATGGGTGTACATGTGTTCCCCATCCTGGACCCCCCTGCACCTCCCTTCCCATCCCATCCCTCAGGGTCATCCCAGTGCACCAGCCCTGAGCACCCTGTCTCATGCATTGAACCTGGACTGGTGATTTGTTTCATATATGATAATATACATGCTTCAGTGCTATTCTCTCAAATTATCCCACCCTCGCCTTCTCTGACAGAGACCAAAAGACTGTTCTTTACATCTGTGTCTCTTTTGCTGTCTCGCATATAGGTCATCATTCCCATCTTTCTAAATTCCATATATATGTATTAGTATACTGTAGATTGGTGTTTTTCTTTCTGACTTACTCACTCTGTATAATAGGCTCCAGTTTCATCCACCTCATTAGAACTGACTCAAATGCATTCTTTTTAATGGATGAGTAATATTCCATTCTGTATATGTACCACATTTTCTTATCCATTCATCTGCCAAGGGACATCTAGGTTGCTTCCATGTCCTGGCTATTGTAAACAGTGCTGCGATGAACATTGGGGTACACGTGTCTCTTTCAATTCTGATTTCCTCAGTGTGTATGCCCAGCAGTGGGATTGCTGGGTCGTATGGCAGTTCTATTTCCACTTTTTTGAGAAATCTCCACACTCTTCTCCATAGTGGCTGTACTAGTTTGCATTCCCACCAACAGTGTAAGAGGGTTCCCTTTTCTCCACACCCTCTCCAGTATTTAGTATCTGTAGACTTTTTAATAATATCCATTCTGACTGGTGTGAGATGGTACCTCATTGTGGTTTTGATTTGCATTTCTCTGATAATGAGTGATGATGAACATCTTTTCATGTGTTTGTTAGCCATCTGTATGTCTTCTTTGGAGAAATGTCTATTTAGTTCTTTGGCCCATTTTTTGATTGGTTCATGTATTGTTCTGGAATTGAGCTGCATGAGCTGCTTGTATATTTTTGAGATTAATTCTTTGTCAGTAGCTTCATTTGCTATTATTTTCTCCCATTCTGAAGGCAGTCTTTTCACCTTGCTTATAGTTTCCTTCATTGTGCAAAAGCTTTTAAGTTTAATTGGGGTCCATTTGTTTATTTTTGCTTTTATTTCCATTACTCATAGAGGATCCTGCTGTGATTTATGTCAGAGAGTGTTTTGCCTATTTTTCCTCTAGGAGTTTTATAATTTCTGGTCTTAACGTTTAGATCTTTAATCCATTTTGAGTTTATTTTTGTGTATGGCATTAGAAAGTGTTCTAGTTTCATTCTCTTACAAGTGAGTGACCAGTTTTCCAAGCACCAATTGTTAAAGAGATTCTCTTTCCTCTATTGTATATTCTTGCCTCCTTTGTCAAAGATAAGGTGTCCTTAGGTGCGGGATTTATCGCTGGGCTCTCTATTTTGTACTATTGATCTATATTTTGGTCTTTGTGCCAGTACCATACTGTCTTGATGACTGTAGCTTTGTAGTATAGTCTGAAGTCAGACAGATTGATTGCTCCCTTTCCATTCTTCTTTCTTGAGATTGCTTTGGCTATTCAAGGTTTTTTGTATTTCCATACAAATTGTGAACTTATTTGTTCTAGTTCTCTGAAAAATACTGTTGGTAGCTTGATAGGCATTGCATTGAATCTATGGATTGCTTTGGATTTTATACTTATTTCCACTATATTGATTCTTCCAATCCAAGGACATCTATTTCTCCATTTATTTGTGTCCCCTTTGATTTCTTTCATCGGTGTTTTATAGCTCTCTATATATAGGTCTTTAGGTCATACCTGAATGGTCTAGTGGTTTTCCCTACTTTCTTCAATTTAGGTCTGGATTTGGCAATAAGGAGCTCATGATCTGAGCCACAGTCAGCTTCTGGTCTTGTTTTTGTTGACTGTATAGAGCTTCTCCATTTTTGGCTGCAAAGAATATAATCAATCTGATTTCAGTGTTGACCATCTGGTGATGTCCACGTGTAGAGTCTTTTCTTGCATTGTTGGAAGAGGGTGTTTGCTATGACCAGTGCATTTTCTTGGCAAAATTCTATTAGTCTTTGCCCTGCTTCATTCCATATTCCAAGGCCAAATTTTCCTGTTACTCCAGGTGTTTCTTGACTTCCTACTTTTGCATTCCAGTCCCCTATAATGAAAAGGACATCTTTTTTGGGTGTTAGTTCTAAAAGGTCTTGTAGGTCTTCATAGAACCATTCAACTTCAGCTTCTTCATCATTACTGGTTGGGGCATAGACTTGGATTACTTTGTGTTATTGGAAGAGAGTGTTTGCTATGACCAGTGCGTTCTCTTGGCAAAACTCTGTTAGCCTTTGCCCTGCTTCATTCTGTATGCCAAGGGCAAATTTGCCTGTTACTCCAGGTTTTTCTTGACTTCCTACTTTTGCATTCCAGTCCCCTATCATGGAAAGGACATCTTTTTTGGGTATTAGTTCTAAAAGGTCTTGTAGGTCTTCATAGAACCATTCAACTTCAGCTTCTTCAGCATTACTGGTTGGGGCATAGACTTGGATTACTGTGATATTGAATGGTTTGCCTTGGAAACGAACAGAGATCATTCTGTCGTTTTTGAGACTGCATCCAAGTACTGCATTTTGGACTCTTTTGTTGACCGTGATGGCTACTCCATTTCTTCTGAGGGATTCCTGCCCACAGTAGTAGATATAATGGTCATCTGAGTTAAATTCACCCATTCCAGTACATTTTAGTTCGCTGATTCTTAGAATGTTGACGTTCACTCTTGCCATCTCCTGTTTGACCACTTCCAATTTTCCTTGATTCATGGACCTAACATTCCAGGTTCCTATGCAATATTGTTGTTTATAGCATCGGACCTTGCTTCTATCACCAGTCACATCCACAACTGGGTATTGTTTTTGCTTTGGCTCCATCCCTTCATTCTTTCTGGAGTTATTTCTCTACTGAACTCCAGTAGCATATTGGGCACCTACTGACCTGTTTCTGTATCCTATCATTTTGCCTTTTCATACTGTTCATGGGGTTCTCAAGGCAAGAATACTGAAGTCGTTTGCCATTCCCTTCTCCAGTGGACTGCATTCTGTCAGACCTTTCCATCATGACCTGCCCATCTTGGGTGGCCCCACATGGCATGGCTTAGTTTTATTGAGTTAGACAAGGCTGTAGTCCGTGTGATTAGATTGACTAGTTTTCTGTGATTATGGTCTCAGTGTGTCTGCCCTCTGATGCTTCTCGCAACACCTACCATCTTACTTGGGTTTCTCTTACCTTGGACGTGGGGTATCTCTTCACAGCTGCTTGACTAGTGTTAGTATGATATATTGGAGAAAAAGTGGCAACCCACTCCAGTATTCTTGCCTGGAGAATCCCATGGACAGAGGAGCCTGGTAGGCTGCTGTCCATAGCGTCGCACAGAGTCAGACATGACTGAAGCGACTTAGCAGCAGCAACAGCATGATATGTCCTTATCTATCTCCTTACTTTTAATCTATCCATGTCTGTACATGTAAAGTGGGTTTCCTGTATTCAGCATAGTTGAGTCTTGTTTTTTATCCACTCTGATAAACTCTTTTAATTGGAATAAAATCATTCATATTTTAAATAAAATAAATTAAATAAATAAATAAAAATAAATAAATAAATAAAATAAAACCATTCATATTTTAAATGATTACTGATATAGTTGGATTAATATTGACCATATTTCTAACTGCTTACTATTGTTACATTTCTTCTTTGCTTCTTTTCCCCCCATGTTTTCTGTTGTTCTGGTTTTTTTCTCTCTTTTTTCAAATCCATGGTGACTTGAGAAATCTACATTTTATTTAAAATTTTTAAAAACTTAATTATTTTGGCTGTGCTAGTTCTTAGCTGTGGCACACGGGATCTTTAGTTGCAGAATGCAGACTCTTAGCTGTGGCACGTGGGATCTAGTTCCTTGATCAGAGCTGGAACCCAGGCCTCCTGCATTGGAGTGTGGAGCTTTAGCCACTGGACCACCAGGGAAGTCTGATTTCCCTGGTTTTAATTGAGTTTTTTATATGATTTCATGTTATCTCCTTAGAGTATCAGTTACGCTTTAAAATATTTTAGTAGAAGTTGCCTTAAATTTAAAAATATTCGTGTTAAACTGTTCTGCGCCTGCCTTCCAATAACACTGTATCGCTTCACGTGTCAGTCAGGTAACTTTCAAGTGACAAGTTCTAGTCCCTCCCACTTATCACTCATAATATTGCTGGCATTCATTTCCCTTACTTACCTGCTGTAGTCACTTAAGACATTGTTACTATCACTGCTTTAATCATCAGTTATATTTTACATCTATTAAGAATGAGGAAAACACAAGATTTTATACCTTTGTTTATTCCTTCCCCAACACTCTTTTTTATGTAGATATGAATTTCTTACCTACATCATTTTCTTTCTCTCTGAAGGATTTCTTTGAACTTCTTTTGCAGGAGAGGTCTGCTGGTGATGAATTCTGTTCTTGTCTGGTTGAGAAATTTTTTTATTTATCCTTCTTATTTATTTATTTACAACAGCTTTACTGAGATATAACTGACATACAAAATATTGCACATTTCAAGTACACAATATGGTGAGTTTGGACATATGGATACAGCTGTGAAAACATCACCACCATCAAGTAATGATATATTCATCACCTCCAAAATTTCCCTGTGTTCTCACTTTTATTTTTGACATACAGAAAGCTGTGCATAATTAGTATATAAAACTTGAAGAGTTTTCTCCTTCACTTTTGAAGGGTAATATCTCTGGATATGGGGGCTTCCCGAGTGGCTCAGTGGTAAAGAATCCAGTTGCCAAGGCAGAAGGCTTGGGTTTGATCCCTGGGTCAGGAAGATCCCCTGGAGGAGAAAAGGCAACCACTCCTGTTTTCTTACCTGGAGGATGAAGAGAACAGCCTGGTGGGCAACAGTCCAAGGGTTTGCAAAGAGTCGGACATGACTGAGCACTCATTTCTGGATATACAAATTCCAAGTTGGTATTTTGTTTTTCTTTAAATATTTTGCTCCATTCTCTTCTTGCTTGCATGGCTTCTGGTGAGAGGGGTGTTGTAATTCTTACCTTTGTTCCTCTGTAGAAAAGCTGTTTTTTCTTCTGGTTGCAGTTCAAGAGCTTCTCCTCATCCTTTATTTTGTTAGTTTGAACGTGATGTGCCTACGTGTAGATTTGTCGGTGCTAATCCTGGTTGGTGTTCCCTGAACTTCCTGGATCTGTGATTTGGTATCTGTCGTTAATTTTGGAAAGTCCTTGGCCATGCTTTCTTCAAATATTTCTTTCCCTCTATTCTCTTCTCTTTCTGGTATTCCAGTTATGCATAAGTTATACCTTTTGAACTTGTTCCACAGTTCTTGGCTATCTGTTCTATCTTTTCATTCTTTATTTTCCTTGCCTGTCAGCTTGAAAACTTTATTTTGACCTATCTTAAAGCTCATGATTCTTTTCTTGGCTATGCCCAGGATACTAATGAGTCCATCAGAGGCATTGTTCATGTCAATGTTTTTGACCTGATAGTGTTTTAAATGTCTAGCATTTACTTTGATTCTTTCTTTGAATTTCCATCGTTCTGCTTACATTACCCATATGTTCTTACGTTTTGTCTATTTTTTCCAATAGAATCCTTAGCATATTAATCATGGTTATTTAAAATTCCCTGTCTGATAATTCCAACATCTGTGTTATATCTGAGTCTGGTTCTGATGATTGCCTGTCTCTCCAGACTGTGGCTTTGTTTGCCTTTTGGCATGCCTTATACTTTCTTGTTGAAAGCCAGACATGTTGTGTTGGGTAAAAGGAATTGATGTAAATAGGCTTTCGTGTGAGGATTTATATAAATCTGCCTAGAAGCTGGACTGTGTTTCATATTTGCTGTAGCTGTAGATGCCAGAGTCTTCAACTCCCCTGAGTGTCCTTGTTTCTCTCTCCTCTTGACTTCAGGCTTCCCTCAGCTCTCCTTCTCAGGGAAGGGCCGTGTCTTGTAGCTCTTCCAGCAAAATCCAGTTATTCTATGAGCCCTGTTGGTGCCATGGTAAGGCACTGGGAAGGGGAAAGTGTTGTACTATCTTCTGATTAAATCTCAGTCTTTAATGGACCTGTGTTTTGAGGCTGTGTCCTTCACAAATGATGTAGCTTTTGTCACCCTGTCTTCAACTCACTTCCCTATAGGCATGCATGCTGCATGCTAAGTGGCTTCAGTCGTGTCCGACTCTTTGCAACCCTGTGGACTGTAGCCCACCAGGCTCCTCTGTCCAGAGGATTTCCCAGGCAGGAATACTGGAGTGGATTGCCATTTCATCCTCCAGGGGATGTTCCTGACCCAGGGATCGAAACTATGTCTTTTGTATCTCCTGCATTGGCAGGCGGATTCTTTACCATTGAGCCACCTGAGAAGCCCTGAACCTTTCGTGGATTTTGTTAGAAAAGCTGGTTGCTTCTTAGCAATGCTGCCCTCAGACCTGGGATGTGAGCTTTGCAGACTCCCTCCCCGGATCCTCGGTGGTTCTGCCTCCCAGCATGTCAGGAATACTCGAAGCTTTCAGAGACTGCATCTTCCTGACTCCCAAACTTACAAGTTGGCCTCCCAGGTCCCATAGTGACTCAGCTGCTGGGAAACAGATCAGGTTGGTAAAAATATGTGTGCATGTTCTCACGGAACCTGCGAAAAATCACACCTCAACTTTGACCAAAAAAAAAAAAAAATCTGTTTGTGCCGCTCCAATAATCATTTCCTCCCTTGTGCGATGGCAGGCCATATGTCTGCAAAGTGACCAACGAAAAAGATGGTCTACCTCCATTGAGCCTTGCAAGATATATTTTCCTAGCTGTCAGCTCTAAAATATAAAGAAGCCGAGCCACAGCCTTCTGCTTCCAAACAATAAACCTAGGACAACCTGCTCCTGAGATGGAGGAAGTGGGGACCTGGAAGCTGGCCTTGAAGGTTTGTAACATGTGTTTAAGGGTGAAAGCAGCCAGTGGATTTTTTAAGATTCTTCTTTTTCTGATGTAGACCATTTTAAAGCCTTCAATTGAATTTGTTATAATATTGCTTCTGCTTTATGTTTTGGTGCTTTTGGCCACGAGGCCTGTGGGAGCTTAGCTTCCTGAACAAGAATTGAACCTGTACCCCCTGCATTGGAAGGCGAAGGCTTAACCACTGGACCACCAGGGAAGTCCCATCAGTGGGATTTTGAAGTTTAGAAGTTCAGTGTCTCGGGGTGAGAGGAGACTCCAGTATGCAGAATATAAAGCAGGGCTTGCCTGGCCGTAGAAAGTGAGACTTGTTTGGGGACTGACTATGAGAAGCCCCGAGGCCCCTCGGACACTGTGCAGGCCCCCAGAGGCAGGCTCCATGTGCTAAGCCCCAGCGTTCATCTCATGGCATCCTGAGGGCTTGGATGATGCAGGGTGGAAAGTGAGCTGTCTGAGATGTGGGCTTTCCCAGCATCCCCTCATTCCTGGCCCTTGGGACTGTTTTGAGTGTGTGGCCCAAGAATTCAACCCTGAAGCTGGTCATTGTCCCCTAGCAGCTGGTGTGCGCAGCACAGAAATGACCGCCCCAGGCTTGTCACGTTGTCAGTGTTCTCCTTTCTGTATCCCTTCCCCAGGGTTGACCAGAACTATTCTAGAATGACCACTGTCTTTCCCACAACACTGGTTCAAGAGCATGATTGCCTTTTGACAAGGGACCTTGTGGCCTTAGGTTGATGGTAATCGTTACATGCCTCAGTTCTCTTACCTACGACTGCCAAGTGGAGTGTAAGGAGAAATCGAGTGAATAGAGGCAGAAAATACTTTTAAAAAGGCCATTGACTTGAGTGCCCATTTCATTATTCAAAATTGACTTCTTACATAAATAAGCAATTCATTATGTGTGGGACTTGAGATCATGTACTTCCCTCCCTTTAAAATATTACTGACATCCTTTGTGGTCCTAATTCATGGACTATTTGGAAGATCTGAGAAGTGAAGTTTACCTCTTGGATTTTTCATTACCAACAGGCGGGAATTTACAAAGGTGTGCTATGGGCTATGTGTTGTGTTCCCCCTAGATTCATGTGTTGAAGTTCTCACCCCCAGGGTGACGGTATTTGGAGTGGGGGGGCATTCGGGAGGTGATCAGATGGTGAGGTGATGCTCCCATGAATAGGTCCTTGTTCAGAAACGGGAGAGCGATGAATTCTCCCTCTACCACGTGAGGATGTAGCGAGGTGGCCGTTTGCAAGTCAGGAAGAGAGCTCTCCCGAGAACCCAACAAGGCCAGTGCCCTGATCTCTTCCAGCCCCCAGAACTGGGAGAAATAAGTGTTGTTGAAGCTGCCTCATCTGTGGGATTCTGTTTCTGCAGCTGGGACTGGCCTGTAATTGTCAAAGGAGTATGGCCTGTAATTGTCAAAGCGGGCACTGTGGTCCTCGCAGGTGCTCTGAGTCTCACGAGATGTAAGTGCTCAGCATTCCTGGTGTCCTGCTTGAACTGTGTCCCCACGATCCCAGGAGGTGTCCACGGAAACCCAGGAGTTGACTCTTGTTACCGCATTAGATTCATTTTGCTGCTGATTATCCAAGGAACAAAGGGTAGTAAAACCCTTCCCATTGTGGCAGCGGCTGTCAATTAAATCAGAAGGAAGCCCAAGGCAGATGAAGGAGCGAAAACACTTATTCCAGAGCCCGGAAGTGATGTGGGCACGCGCATAGTAGGCCCGGCCCCTCCAGGACCCTGCTTCACCTGTTTCTGCCCTGATCTCTCTCCCAGCTGGATGTCATCTCCCTCCGAGACTCCCTCGGGCGTTATCTGCTCCTTGCCTGGGGCACTTAAAACCGTCTGCCTCCAGTGAGCTATTTCTGAAACCACCTTATCTCGCCTCCTGGACCGCTGGTGCCTCAAGGGTTGGGATTGTCGTAACCACCTGTTATCTCCCGAGTGCTGAGCCAAGGGCCTCGCACAAGGGTTATCATTTAGCTGAATCCTGTCCTGTGTTGTGTCGGGGAGCCCCTGATTCCAGGGCTGGGCCGTGTCTTTGCAGTGGCAGGCTGGCATCCTAGGCTGGTTGGGTGAGGGGTGGGGCGGCATCCCAGGGGGGCTGCCGCTCTGGGAATTAAAGGCCCTGGGGGACGCCTTCCTGGGGGGCGCTTCCGAGGCGCCTCGTATGACCCATCTTTGCCCCGTCCACCACAGCTGAGTCAGAGGCGCGCTCTCCTCTGGGCTTCAAAGCCCTTCATTAGGACACTCACCGCATTGCCTTCTGAGTGTTTTTCTGAGAGTCAGATTTCACTGCAAGGCCCGAGGGGAGCAGGGCTTCTGTGCGCCCGTTCCTGTGCTGACGACTTTGCCTGTTTTAACTCACTGGATCCTCACAGCCTCCCTGTGAGAGAGGCATTATGTGTCTTCTACTTAAAACCTAACGGGGAAACGGAGGTACAGACCGGTCAAGGGATCTCCCCAAGCTCACACAGCCTGCAAGCGTGGAGGCAGCCGGGTTCCGCGTGCACACGTGCGGCCACCGTGCGGCGCGGGCTGACACCAACAGCGCCCCGCAGTGTCCCTCTTCATCTCCGTCTCTTCACTCGCAGAATGCCGGTCACTGCCGGTCAGTGGGCTGAATGGGTGAGTGGGCTCCATCCTCCGGCCTTTTCTTTTAAAACTCCCTCTCCACCTTCCTCCATCCACGTTTCCCTTAGAAATCTCCCTACATTTGCCGTTTTGGTCCATTTCCATAACTTAAGTGTGAAAAAATGTTCGTGAGACTCATTGCTACCTTGTTCGAACAGCTGAACTTGGCTTTGTCCACAGACATGAGCATCGCTCCCTTTGACCGTTGTTCTGGGGATGTCACTGCTGTCTGGGCTGTTTTGAGTGGTTTCTTAGAGAACTGATGACAGAGGTGCTGGGAAAGCCATTTCCATGACTTTATGTCACTGTCTGCACAACACAAACAGCAACCCAGAGGTTCTCCCAAGTAGGCGTTGCTAACTAAAAGTGCTGTGCCCAACATGTCACCAACATCAGTGATCGTGAAAAATGTTGTCCTTTAAAATTCCCCTTCCCTAAATGGCTGCTGTGTTTAGCAGAGGGGTATATTTGATGAGCTGCATTTGCTGGAACCGAGGGCCACAGTCTGAGTTGTTTAAACAACAGAAGCTTATTTCTCCAAGTTCTGGAGGCCGGGAATCCGAGATCAAGTTGTCTGCGGTGCTGGTTTCTCCTAAGGCCTCTCCTTGGCTTGTCGATGGCCTGTCCTCGCTGGGGTTCACGTGGCCTCCCCTCTGCATGTCCGTGTCCTAACTTCTTGTAAGGACTCCAGTC
The DNA here is from genome assembly GCA_006408695.1 of Aepyceros melampus. Taxonomy (NCBI): domain Eukaryota; kingdom Metazoa; phylum Chordata; class Mammalia; order Artiodactyla; family Bovidae; genus Aepyceros; species Aepyceros melampus. The sequence goes on from SJXQ01007458.1 coordinate 95,649, forward strand.
ACATTGGGTTAGGACCACCTGTATGAACTCATTTTAACTTACCTCGTTAAAGACCTTCTCCCCAAATACACTCACATTCTGAGGCCCTGAGGGTCAGGGCTTTGATATGAACATTCGAGGGGGTTGGAATTCAGCCATAACAGGTGCTGACTGAAGCTTCAGTCGCTCCTCACTCTGCATCTAGGACCCCGGACCTTGGATGAATTTCAGCCTCGGTGGGTTTCATTTCCTTTTCACCAGTGTAGAGAGTCAGACCAGCTCACCCCCAGTCTTCACAGCTTCCATGCTCTGCCACGTGATGACCCATAAAAGCATCATGTTGGAATGAAATACTGCTTCTGTGACTCAGGCCCCACAGGGGCCTTCAGCGTTCAAGGCCATGATCCCCGTGTGGCCTGAAGTTTCTCAATATTTGACGACAAACTTTATTACCCTTTTATGTTGGCAGGCCAAACATTCCTCCTGGACTCTGCAAGGAGTCACAGCGTCCTCTCTGCTGGAAGCAGCCTCCATGAAACACGTTTCCCAGTGTTTTTCTGACCATTTCTCAGACTGGTCTTTCCCAGTTTGCTGGGCCCTGAGCTGGAAGCTCCAGGTCTCTCAAGGGAGGGAGGAAGGGTGTGTCTGGCACCTTCCAAGCTGAATACAGGCACTTTCTTTCCAGGGAAATGCTACGGATGCGCACTGTGAAAGTTTAAAGCCTGAGTTGACACACTAGGGAGTGAAAAAGATGCAACAGAGCCTTTGTCCCCGTGGGTGCCCGGGGGACCCGCTTAGTCACTTTCTGGGTCCCAAGAGTTGCCAGGGAGGAGGTGCTTCAGGGAGCATGGAGCAGCTGCCTGCAGCCCGCTTTCTACTGAGCAGTGCTGTGGGGGCTCTTAGTGACCACCAGTGCCCTGTCCAGCACCCCCAGGGTGAGGATTTTGGGGGCCCAGCTGGCTCCCTTCAGTGGGGGCACGGGGGACAGGGAAGGAAGCAGGGGTCCCTAAGTAGCGCCAGATTCTCCTGTCTTGAGTGGGACACTTATTGTTTCTCTTCACTTCTTTTATCCCCATATTCATAAGTTGCCCTCTGCTTTCCATCTCCCTGGACTTCCCTGATGGATCAGAGGTTAAAGTGTCTGCCTGAAATGTGGGAGACCTTGGTTTGATCCCTGGGTCAGAAAGATCCCCTGGAGAAGGAAATGGCAACCCGCTCCAGTATTCTTGCCTGGAGAATCCCATGGACGGAGGAGGGCTACAGTCCATGGGGTCGCAAAGAGCCAGACACGACTGAGCGACTTCACTTCCCTTCCCTTCCGTCTCCAGACTGGTACCCACGGGTTTGTTTTCTTTATGTGTCAGTTTGTTTTATATATACTTTCACTTGTATCTCTTCACGTCTAAGAGTCGGTCTTCAAACCCAGCTCCTGGCACTTATGCCAGATTCTTGGCCTCCTTCTCTGTGACCGTGCCCCACTGATGCCCAGGAGCACAGCTGTGATGGGTAAACGAGGTCTTGTGCATACAGAGCCAGTGCCCAGCAATGGCAGCTACCGGCTGTTTTATTTTGTGCGAGCCTCTGTGGGTCTGGGGGAGGTGGGATGAGTCTGGATGTGGGGGTGACCTCTCCTGTCGGGGGTGCTGGTTTAGGTGCTCTTTGAGCGCAGCACGGCCATCTTCATAACTGCCCCTGATACGGCATGTTAGAGGCACAGCGCATGGTGTGCTGTCTCTCTGAGAACCCTCCCGTGCCCTCCATCACACTGTGAGACAGGCCTGCCACCCTGCTTTGACATGGGGGATGCCTTGGAGAAGCACGGCTCAGGTGAGCTATTTGTCCAAGCCAGACAGCTCATAAGAGGATGGGGAGACTGTGGACTGGGTCCTCTCTGCTTCCTGTCTGTGCCTCTGAAGCCCAATGACCCGGCTCCTTTCACATTTTCAGCGCTCATGACCGTCCTGGGGAAACCCTGCAGACAGCCCTGCCTGAGCTCATGTCAAACCCGAGGCCACCACAGAAGTGGCCTGGTTTCTGTTGATCTGAGCATGCCAGCCTCTAATCAACACGGAGGCACTGCTCAGGGCTCTCAAGCTGGGCTTTATTGAGTTGTCCTCTCTTAGCACGTTGAATGTGTGCCAAGTCACTTCAGTTATGTCTGACTCTCTATGACCCCATGGTCTGTAGCCCGCCAGGCTCCTTGGTCCATTCTCCAGGCAAGAATACTGGAGTGGCTTGCCATGCCCTCCTCTAGGGGATCTTTCCCACCCAGGGATCGAGCCTGTGTCTCCTGCATTGCAGGCAGATTCTTTACCACTAACGCCACCCTGGGAAGCCCTTTCCACTCTAGTGAGGCCATTTTTGCATAATCTGCTTAAAAGAAATACAGGTTAGAAATGGAGACTGATTGTTGCCCAATCAGGCCAAATTACTAGATGCTCTGCTTGGCACATTTTCAACATTTGCAAAAGACTGGTCTCCTTCTCCTTTCATGGGAAATAATAAACTGATCACAGGATGTAAAATCTGGTTTAAGTGGAGCTGACCCAGACACAGGCCATAAAGATCAATTCTAGGTCTGCCTGGAATTCTCCTCACCCCAGTGAGAGCACATAGGTCTTTGTGGCCTCGGGATGGGCCTTCAGGGGACAGGAGCCTCCTTTATCTGTAGCCGCTCTCTCTGGACTGCATACCACGGTTGTCATATCAGGAGGGAATTCCCTGTGTGGTTTTGTCACATAAAATCTGATTGCCCCTGAGAGGTCATCAGGGGATTTGTACCTTGATCCTCTCCACAGAGAAAGATCCCTCCCCAGGACAAAGGACAGGTAAACAAAAGCTCCAAAATGCATGTGACCTTGCAGCCCTAGTTTAGGGCTCCTGCTGGAACAATGACAACTGTGACTAGATGTGGCAGAATTATTGGGACATCAACCTGGTGGCTCAGATGGTAAAGAATCCGCCCGCAATGCAGAAGACCTGAGTTCGATCCCTGGGTCAGGAAGATACCCTGGAGAAGGGAATGGCAACCCACTCCAGTATTCTTGCTTGGAGAATCTCAAGGACTGAGGAAGCTGGTGGGCTATAGTCCATGGGATTGCAAAGAGTCAGACACGACTGAGCGACTAACACTTTGACTTTCACTTTCAACTGCATCATAAGGAAGGCTTAGTGTTGACGAATTGAACTGTGGTGTTGGAGAAGACTCTTGAGAGTTCCTTGGACAGCAAAGACATCAGATCAGTCAATCCTAAAGAAAATCAACCCTGAATATTCATTGGAAGTACTTATGCTGAAGCTCCAATACTTTGGCCACCTAATGCAAAGAGCTGACTCATTGGAAAAGAACTTGATCCTGGGAAAGGTTGAGGGCAGAAGGAGAAGGGGATGACAGAGGATGAAATGGTTGGATGACATCACTGACTCAATGCACCTGAGTTTGAGCAAACTCCGGGAGATGGTGAAGGACAGTAAAGCCTGTTGTGCTGCAGTCCATGGGGTCGCAAAGAATCGGACATGACCGAGTGATTGAACAACAACCTCATAAACGCTCGAGGAGGAAAGGGCCCCTGGATTCTGAAATGTTGGCATCACCCGAATCGCAAGTGGTATCTGGCTTAAGGAGGAGAGTCAAGAATGTCCCCCAAAATGTTTTGGGGTCTACTGCCTGAGAGGTGGGGGGAGAAGGCAGCTGGAGGTAAGTAGAGTTTGATGGAAAGGACACTGGTTTTGGAATTGGATCTGTCTATCTTGGATTCTTGCTCTGAAGTGAGAGCCCTTAGGTAAGTTATTCAACCTCTTGACATTTCTTGATGTAAAAGGATGACAACACTGACTTCAAAGGGGTGTTGAGGGGATAGGCTGGAATGTTATCTCTCACATGTCTGGTTACAGTGGTGTCCTCTATTTGCCCAAGAGCTGGACGCCCAGTCCCCAGGGCTTGGCACAGAGGAAGCTGACAGTGAGTGGTGGCTGAATGAATGCATGATGGGTGGATCAGAGGGCAAGAATCCAGGACAGAGCTTCCCTGGCTCAGTGGTAAAGAATCCACCTGCCAATGCAGGAAACGTGGGTTCAGTCCCTGGGTTGGGAAGATCCCCTGGAGAAGGAAATGGCAACCCACTCCAGTAAACTTGCCCAGAGAATCCCATGGACAGAGGAGCCTGGCAGGTTACAGTCCATGGAGTTGCAAAGAGTCGGACACGACTCAAGCAACTTGGCAGGCATGAATGTGATCATATATTCCAATCTCTGATTTGTTTAACGATTATATTTAAACTTCATGTTTACAGGTTTGATAAACATTTTCCTGAAGCTAATGTGAATTTTTTCCCCCAAATCACCAACAGATCTGAAGTCCTCAGGTGAACATTGCCTAGTATTATTAACTCAAGGAGAAAGCTTTCTGTTATCTGCTGAGGTCATCTCAAATACCTTTCCTGTGGCTGTCAGAGGGAAATCCAAAAGTTCTGGGTATGGAGTCCTTGTATCTGCTATTGGGATTTAGAATGACCGGCAAATAATGGTTTATCATAGTTTATTCTCATATATATATAAAACCTTTTAAAAAAATCGAGATACAGAGCTGACCCATGAACAACATGGCTTTGTATTGTGAGGGTCCGCTTAAACGTGGCTTGCTATGGAAACATTTGAGAACATGTGTGAAGGTGGAGGTGAGTTTGCTTGGATCCCAGACCCTCATATATGGTGGAACAACTGCCTTGACTCTTTCCAGAAGCAACACAGCTGTCTGTGCATTTTCAAAATATCTATTTGTCTGCACTGGGTCTTCGCTGCTGCTCGAGCGCTTTCTCTGGCTGCTCTCCGGTTGCGGTGCTCGGGTTCTCATTGCGGTGGCTTCTCATGTTGTGGAGCACACGTTCCAGGTGTGGGTTTCAGCAGTCGCCCTCGAGGGCTCTAGAGAGCAGGCTCAGTAGTCACACTGGCTTAGTCGCCCTGCAGATGTAGGATATTCCCAGACCAGGGATCAAACCCAAGTCCCCTATATTATTAGGCAGATTCCTATCCGCTGCGCCCCAGGGAAGTCCTCTCACAATATTTTAACCATTTGACCCAGAAATCTGCCTGCTGGGAACGTGCCCTAAGAAAATAATATAAAAAGAAAGGCTCTTGAGTTGGGGGAGGGTAAAATTACCTTCCATCTTACTGCTATTTTTAACTCATTAATTTAAAGTGAAGGAAGACTCTTTGTTCTTCAGGCAGACTGGGTAGCTCACATCCATCCCATTCTTTTTCTTAGAGTGAAGTTTCAGAACTTATCTTTAAGAAAACAGAATATAGGAGGCTATCCTATTTTAGGACTGGTGCTCATGGTTTCTGAATTGCAAAATATTTAACGTGCACTGAGAGGCATGAGATAGTTTCCACGTTAAGGGGAAAAAGAGTTTGCTCCACTTGTTCCTTTTTTTAATGCAATGTTCATCCAGAGCAGAAGAGCCTCTTCATGGGATTTCTTCTCATCATGAATTCACAACCAGCCCGCAGCCACCCTCCCCTCCATGTCCCCGATGGCTGTAGCAGGCTCAGCCTGGGTCCGTGGGAATTCCTGAGGGTCACGCTCTGTATCCAGTTCCTCGGTTGCTGTGCTAAAGACCTTTAGCCGCCCGGGTTCCCCTTGTCTGAGGGAAGTGGACTCACCAGCACATGATGCGTCAGGGTCTAGCTCAGAGGAGGTGCCCTCCATTCTGGGGGGCTCAGTGCCCAAGACTTTTGACGAGAATTCACTGCTGTCATGAGAGCTCTTGGTGGCTGGGATTGTTCTGAGTCATTTCAGGTGAAGCTGGACTTAGGGAGGTGTTTGTGCCCTGTACCTCGGAAGATGGAAGATGATTCTCTTCTTGTCTCTTGGGGACCCTTGAGCCCTTAGCCAGGAGAAGGGCTGTGTTTGGTGGATTTGGAGGAGAACCGAGCATGAAGGAAGAACCCATGCGAGGGGGAACTTTGGAGAAAGCAAGGGGCTTTTTTGGCAAGTTAATAATAGCGCAGAGCAGCCTCTCCCATTGGCTGTGAAAGCCCTGGAGAATAACCAGCCTGTTTGTTACTAACGATGCTTTGTTTGGCTGTTGAAAGAGCTCAGATCCCAGGTCTCTGTTTTGAGCCTGGTGTAGAAGGTGGTCCTAGCCCGAGGGGTTTTGACCCTGAAGTTTGGCTCCGCTGGGATCCTGCAGACCTGCCTGAGGAAGATAGCTTCTTACCTGGAAAAACAAAGTTCTCCTTCCCGCCCCCATCACCTGGGGAGGTTCCTGTGGGTATAGCATCTACCTGGGAGGTGGCAGGGTACCACCTGTCTCTGATCTTGCCTGCCACCTGTAGCCCTGAGGCTAGGCCTTCCTGCTGCCCCGGTGGACTTGAACTCTGGCTTCTCCCATGGAGCTGCCTCTGAGTACTTCTGGCTCCGTTCTGGACTCTCTTAACCCCAGCCTCCCCAACCTGGCCTGAGGGGGCAGGAACTATGTCCTTCTGGTTCTTCCTCCAGAGGGGGAAGGAGCAGGAGGTATCTCTGGGAACCACTCACCTGTAAGCAGGTGGAGCCTCCTCGATGCCGCTTTACCCCCCAGGGCTGGGAACTGCGGCAGAAGACAGGAGGGCTCCTGGGAAGGCCGCCAGGAAGAGGGAGGCTCAATAATCCCAGGGGAGTGGGGTTTCTAGGAGGTCATTCCCTCTGCATCTTGGAGGAGGCACGGTGACTCTGGCTTTCTCCCAAACCAGAGACCAGGGAGTGGGGCTGGTCCCTGCCAGGGACCCCATCCTGGTTACATCGGCCTACCCGAGAGGTCTCTGCCTGTCCCATCATTTCCACTCCCCCAACCTGGGTTCAGGCTTCCCTGGTGGCTCAGCTGGTAAAGAATCCGCCTGCGATGTGGGAGACATGGGTTTGATCCCTAGGTTGGGAAGATGCCCTGGAGAAGGGAATGGCTACCCACTCCAGTCTCTGGCCTGGAGAATTCCATGGATTGTATAGTCCATGGGGTCGCAAAGAGTCAGACACAACTGAGCGACTCTTACCTGGGTTCAGGCCTCCACTGCGTATTGTATATCCATGGGTCTATATATCCACTGTACATTGTGTATCCTTGATATTCTGTATATTCACTGTATATTGTATTTCTGGGCTTCCTGAATGGGTGGTGGTCTAGTGATAAAGAACCCACCTGCCAATGCAGGAGGCATAAGAGACCCTGATTTGATCCTTGGGTGGGGAAGATCCCCTGGAGGTGGGCATGGCAACCCACTCCACTATTCTTGCCTGGAGAATCCCATGGACAGAGGAGCCTGGTGGGCTGCAGTCCTTGGTGTCGCAAAGAGTCAGACATGACTGACGTGACTGAGCACGCACGCACTTTGTATTTCCACCATATGCTGACTCTTACCAGTGCTGGACTCCTCACTGGACTCCCAGGTCAGGTGTCTCCAGCTCCAGTGACTTTTCCCCAGTTCCAGTCTCCTGCCCTGTTTCACGGACCAGGCCCCAGGCTCTCTGGGGTGGGGTGCCCCCTCCAGCCTCCTTACCTGTCTCTTGCTCCTCCCCACTTCCTCATGTCCCTCAGCCCACGTGGGGCTGCCTCACTCTCCAGCCTCTGCCAGTACTGTTATCTGTCAGATCAGCGGGCAGGCACCTTTTGGAAACAAAGGCAAGCGATTACATAGTGTGATGGGTGTCAGAGTGCTTTGGCGGTCTTGCTCTTGACCTTTGTCTGTGGGAGGTCTTGTTGGCATCCGAGGTGCCCGGTGAGTCTGAGAGAGGTGGATTGACTGGACCAGGGTCACACAGCTCAGCGTGATGAGTCTGGCCACCTTTTCTGCCTCCAGAGCCAGGGTATTCCCACCCAGGATGCGGCCCTGGGGGTCACTGATGGTCCTGCATCGTTGGACTTGATCATGGAATTGGACTTGCCCTCTTGCCCCTCATGGATCTGCTCATGGTGCTTGGCCTGGGTTGGCCTCTGGTCACTGGGACTCCCCCCAACCCCCTTCTCCATGAAGCCTTGATCTCAGTTGATTTCAGCTCTTGCTGTGGTCTCAGGCTGGAGGAGCCTGCCAGTCCTTTTGGTCATTGATAACCTGCCATTGTGCTGGGCACAGGCCTTAAGACTTTGGCACTTTCTCTCACCCCCGTCCTGCAGCACACCCACCAGACACTTGGGGATCCACCCCCTCACCCCACCATCTTAAGGCTCCCTCTAGTCCATCCCGTGCACAATGGCCACAGGCTCACCCACACACAGGGCTCACACACACACACACACACACACACACAGAGTCCACATGTTCACACACACACATGTTCATATACAGAGTCCACACGTTCACCACACACCCAGAGTCCACATGTTCACACGCACACACACACACACACACAGAGTCCACATGTTCACACACACGTTCTCACACACACACACACACACACACACACACACGTTCACACATACAAGCCTTCCAGTCACAAATTGACCTCGGAAGCAGGAGATCCCGACATTGCTCCAAGGACAGCCTCTATGACCCGGTTTCCAGAAAGGCCCTGCCATGACCTGCAATTATCAGTGGCTGCCAAGCCTCAATATAATCAGGTTGTCTTCCTTGTGGGATGACTGGGTGCCCGGGACACCCTGCCGCTGGGAGGTGAAGAGAAAGAGACAAAGGGGAGGACCTGACCCAGGAAGCAGGGGCTGGGCTGTGCTTGGGACATGTTGGCAGCGGCGCTTGTGGGCGCTTCCGCTGGGCGAGACAGTGTGGCTCACACTGACGGGCTGATATTGGGGTAAAGGCTCCCACCCTCTTCTGCCTCTGGTTCAACCAGAGGATTTAATTTTCTTTTTCTCTATTGAGTATTGCAATTTCTGGACACACGGCTACTGTAGTTTAATGAAGGTAGCAGGTGTGTGCCTGCCTATGTGCCAGCATTATTCTGGAAAGGAAGGAAGGAAGACAGAAGGAGCTGATGCGCCTAATGAAAAAGTTACCGTGGACTCTGGTCCAGAGCCTGGGCTGCCGTGGTGGGAACGGCTTCCCGCTTCTCTCTGGGCTTGCCCGTCACGGTTCTGACTCGATCTGTGATGCTCTGGAATTGGCCGTGGGGTATACAGCGTGGTCAGGGGGCCCGCCGTCCTCTCCCTCCCCTTGGAGGGGTCTGGATGTTGCGGTGGGGGTCTGCCGGGCTGGGGGGATGGGGCAGGCCGAAGACTCGGCTGAGAAGGGAGACCATTTGTCACCATGGACAGGGCTGGAGGGCAGCATTTGGAAGTCATGGGGAGCCAGGCATCTGGGCTACAGCCCCTGATTAGGGGCCCCTGGAAGTTCCAGGCCAACCTGAGAGCTGGGCAGGGCAGAGTGAGTGTCCTGCAGGATCTTCACTGCCCGATTGCTGTCTACACCACTGTCTAAATCAATGTCTACACAGATGTCTAAATGTGTCTACACCACTGTCTAAGTCAGTGTCGTCTACACCACTGTCCAAATTAGTGTCTACACAGCTCTCTAAATGTGTCTACACCACTATCTACACCACTGCTTCAGGGAAAATTCAGCCTCCAGAAGCAGGCACAGAGGGAAGCCGCAGAAGGTGAACCGGGAGGGGATCCCCAGTGCTCCAGTGAGGTTTCTTGGAGGGAGGGCTGTCTTGAAACAGCCCTTGAAACAGCTTGTCTGGAGAAGGGTGAGAATTAGTCTCTCATTAGTCTTTATTTTTTTTAAATTCAAACTTTTCATTTTAATTAATCAATGGCCATATCGCCTGGCATATTGATCTAGTTGCCCAACCGGAGATTGAACCCTTGCCCCCTGCACTGGAAGCTCGGAGTCCCAACTGTTGGGCCCAGGGAAGTCCTCTCCGGTCCTCCTGAGTGGGCTTGCTGGCCGGTGGCTCCTCTGAAGCCCATACAGTGAGGAGGGAAGGGATACAGGCGAGGGGGCTTCTCGCATGGACAAGTGGAGTGTTCTTAGAGACACACCACTCTTATCAACGGAAGTCTTCACTGAGGGGGAGGATGGTGTAAAAGGAAAGTGCTGCCCAGATTGTAAGGGACTCTGGTGACCCATTTCTGGGACTGGTGGTCGTGTTCCCCTCTAGCGAGAAGTAGACACAGCAAGGACCCTCACAGGCCCTGGCAGGGACCCTGACCTCAGGCCCTGGGTTGTCAGATGGCAGCCGACATTTCCAGGATTCACAGCCTAAGTGATTTCTGTTCATTTTTATATTACCCTCCTATCCTCCCAAACGAAGCATATTTACCAGAAAAACATACTACTTATTTACTCAATTTAACATTTTGAATACATGAAAGCTGACTTTACATATGAAGGAGAATAGTTTGCATAAGGAGAAGCCTTAATGTTTTCTTAGGGGATGGGCCCGAGGACGGGTTTCAGTCTTGGATTCTTGTTTTAGTCTCAGGTTGTTTTTCTCAACAAAATAACATTATGAGCAATGAAAATTTACTTTTACAGTGGTTTATTTCAGTGGTTTCCCTGGATGGAGATGCCGTTTTCATCGGGCAGAGTCACTGGAAAGGGAGAAGTCAGCATTCTAGTGGGGACTAAGCAGTATCTTTTGAAAGTTTACCAGAGGGAAAAGCCATCTCTAAACGGATCACTGTTTTTGGTGGGTAGATCCACTTTCGGCTCATCTGTGACCCTCATTTCCAGGGCAGTGGCTTCATTTATCGGTGAACCAAAATGGATCACAAATCGGGCGACAATTCTGAATGCCTGGCAGCTGGGCTGATCTCTCATGAGGAAGATGAAGTTACTAGAAGCTTCGGGAATATGTGCAAGGCTCTGCCCTACTCAGGGGAGGTGGCTCCTGGAGCCACCCTCCGGATGGAATAACTCCACAGCTCAGGTGCAGCCCAGCATGGCAGTCACCAGACGTGCACACACGAAGCCTGAAGGCCCATCATAGTGGTTCTAAGCACATACAGGAGAACCACAGACACAGAGCACCCAGCATGGGCTTGGCCTGGATTCAGTCAGTTCAGTTGCTTAGTCGTGTCTGACTCCTTGCGACCCCACAGACTGCAGCAGCCAGGCCTCCCTGTCTATCACCAATTCCTGGAGCGTACTCAAACTCACATCCATTGAGTTGATGATGCCATCCAACCATCTCATCCTCTGTCATCCCCTTCTCCTCCCACCTTCAATCTTTTCCAGCATCAGGGTCTTCTCCAATGAGTCAGTTCTTTGCATCAGGTGGCCAAAGTATTGGAGTTTCAGCTTCAGCATTAGTCCTTCCAATGAATACTCAGTGTTGATTTCCTTTAGGATGGACTGGTTTGATCTCCTTGCTGTCCAAGGGACTCCTCTGGATCCCTGGATTAGATGTTGCTATGTGTTGCTTCCATCATTTTCCACCTGGTCCCTCCTTCTCCATCTCGGGATAAACTCTCCACATGGGATGGGCCTGGATGGACAGCAGGCCTTTCACAGTTCTGGAATTTCTCCCCTCCTGCCTCTGGGTTCCTCCTAGAGGTCATTCCAGGAATCTTTGGAGAGACTTTTCTGAAATTACTGCCTTTTCCTCTTTCAGTAGAGTGTAGGTCATGAGTTGTCTCCTGAGGATGGGTTTTTGTGGGGCCTTTAGAGCCCTGTGCATATTTTTTGACACTTCCACCTGGTGAGGAGGGATCAGCTGTCATGACATCGAGGTGGAGAAGATTCTGGAAGGGAGGCCATGTGGCTTCCCAAGGCTGAATCAGTCAGAGGCAGAGTGGGAAACAGAGTCCAGGTCTCCTGATTCACAGCCCTGGAACCCTCCCTTCTGAGGACATGTCAGTCTCACCTTCACGTCCCCAGAGCAGGGCTCTGCTTGGGTATGCAGGTGAGGGAGGCCATCGCTCAGGATCGCCAAGAGCTCCCTTCTCCAGCCTCCACTTCTGGTCCATTCTGCTCCCTACCCACCCCCTCCCACTGACTCTTGGCCTCTAGAGACAGTCTTCCCTCCAGGTCTGTCTGCCAACTGGCTGTCTGTCTGACTCAGGGCCTCTGTACAGTTGGGGGATCTGTGCGTTGCAACCTCCCCCCATCACTGGCCCCTGCCCTAACGCTG
>SJXQ01007458.1:121365-133633 GCA_006408695.1 Aepyceros melampus
TGGAGGGCAGGTGAGGGAGGAGGGGAGGGGAGCCGGTCAAGGGTGCAGGAATGTCCTTGCAGCTCCTTCATGGCTGAGTGACTCTGGACAGCTTCCTTCCCAGCCCTGGGGGTTCTGGTGGGTGGGGGACCCAGGACTGGCTCCCGGAAGGCCCGGAGCCACACAAGTCCAGGCTGTCATCGTTTGCACGAGATTTCACAGATGTGCACCCACCGTCTGAGAGCTGTGCAGATTCAGGGTTGGCCCCTCTCCAGCTCTCAGCTCCTGGTTTTATCTCCTCAGGGCCTCCCGACCCCACCGCCCGTGAGGAGGGCGATGCTTCCTTCCAGGTGAGGGACCTGGGCCTTTTAGCTTACACTGCTCTTTCCCAAGGGCACACAAACGTGAGTGAGCCAGCCTTGCTCCTGGTGGCCTGGTTGGGTGCTGTAGATCCCTGGAGGGTGGGCATCTGGTGGCTACGGGGGCACAGACAGGTGAGGCCCGCTGCTCTGGGCACTCTCTCCTGGCTGCATCTCCCTTTGAATGAGAATTTTCAGGATCCCTGACCCCCAGCCTGGGGAGGGGGGACGGCCTATCAATGTGAAGGGGTGAGTCATTTAATTTTGTCTGCACCGCTTTGTGTGTGTGTGTGTGCTCAGTCGTGTCCGACTCTTCACGACCCCATGACTGCAGTCTGCCAGGCTCCTCTGTCCATGGAGGTTTTCAGGCAAGAATACTGGAGTGGGTTGCCATTCCATTCTCCAGGGGATCTTCGCCACCTGGGAACCATTGAGATTGTCTAAAACCTTCCTGCTGAACTCTGGGGCTGCTCTTTATAGGTTCTTGGACTCACTGAGTTTTCCTGAAAAAAGTATCTTAAAAAACACTGGCCAGGGACTTCCCTGGTGGTCCAGGAGTTGGGACTTTGTCTTCCAGTGCAGGAGATAGAGGATTGATCTCTGGTTTGGAAACTAGGATCTCACATGCCTCGAGGCCCAAAACCCCCAACTCCATAAAATAGAAGCAGTACTGTGACAAATTCAAGACAGATTAAAGAAAAAAACAAAACAAAACAAAACAAAAAGCATCAGCCAGTAGGTCTATTGCTGTATTAGTGATTACAGAGAGGTGTTTTGTCACAATAATTAATCATCTTGGGGTTTCTAGATGTACTCAAGTCAGCTTCTCATTTGTGCTAATGGTTGTCAGGAGTTCCCTCTCTGGGAGGCAGGAGTCGGGGTGTATGACCTGCCACCCACCTCCTTGCTGGGTTGGCCCTGTGGGAGGCTGGGGAGCTGGAGAGCAGCCTTCAGTTTGGTGTTTCTCTGAAGCTCACAGGAGGAAGGAAGCCGTGGTCACAGAACTGGACCCTGATGACGACCACCTGCTGTCTTGTTTTATCTCACTTGATCTCAGGGCAGCCTGGCCCCTGGGAATGCCTATATTTCCTGCACACAAGAGACTGAAGTCCTGCGCCTGGTCAGTGCTGCGAGCCAGGATTTGAACCTGGTTCTCTCCACCCTGGGGAGAGTCGGCCTCGCGGAGCAAGGCAGTGGCTCCTGGCCTCTCCCTCCTGGATGAGCCGCCTTCCTCCCATCCCTCTGAGTCCCCAAGACTTTTCTCCTGCCAGCTCTGTGCCCACTGCAGAGGCTCAAGAGTGCCTGCATTTAATTTCCCCCCTTTACCCATTTCTTTCTTAAAACCTAAAAGTGACCCTTGCTTACAAGACTGAGTTTTCTTCCCTAATCCTGTCCCTTGGAAGTCCACACAGTGAACTTGGCGGGTGGCCTTCCAGACTTTGTTCCTGGCACATAGGAATCTTCAAAGATACATGTAGGTATCTACACACACAGGACTTCTTATTTATTTGCCAGGAGTGCATATAAGCAATGTTGTAAAAGCCCAAGATTGGAAATACCTGAAGTGAGATAACCTCAGCGGGGGTTCAGCTAGGTCTTTTGTGATACAGCCATTCAGCTGAGATAGTGTTTGGCTGTTAGAAAGACAGTTCTCCATGTACAAGCGGCAGGGGCTGTTAGCAATGCGCCTTTCCATGAAGAAGCGAAGGAAGGACGGTCTGCATTGTGTAGACGTGCTAAACTTCCACAGCGGCTTCTCGTGAACGGGCAGGCGGCCCGGGCAGCCCTTCCAGACACAGCCCAGGGTCCCATGTGGCTCTGACAGCAGTGTGGGGGGCCGGGTGGCTCTGGCCCCAGCTGCCCGTGATCTTGAGAGCTGTGGCCACCCCAGAGGAAGTGACTTGCCTGCGGAGCTCAGGGGAAGTCCTGCGCTCAGTCCTTGATCAGGGGGAGAGGGAGGGACTGAAGGGCAGGCGCAACTGAGGACCCCAGACAGCAACTGAAGCCTTCCTGGAGGGCAGCGGCTCAGAGCTGCTCCCTCAGTTTCTGCACAGGCAGAAACTCACGCCCAGAGAGGGGAAGTGACCCATATGAGGTCACAGCGAGGCAGAGACTCAGCAGACTCCCCAGGGCTGCTGTGGTGTGACCCTGGAGTCTGTGCCTGGGGGCTGCCCTTCCAGCCTCCCTGGAGCCTGTGTTCTCTATGGGGTCTTCTCAACTTTCCTCTTCCTCCCCTTCTTCATCCTGCCTGCAGCCCCCGCAGTGTGGTCTCTGTGTCAGCCCTGGACAGAGCTGAGACAACCCAGAGCCCCAGGGTCCTGTGCAATCCATCCTCCTCAAACCTTTGGATGTGTGTGATGCGTGCCTACAAGATGTGTGCCAGTGTGTGCCTGTGTATGTGTGTGTGTGTGCATCGCAGGCACATACATGTGTATGTGTGTGCAGGCATGTCATGAGCGTGCACGTGTGTGATGCGTGTATAGTGTCTGTGTGCGTGTTTAAGCAGACACAAATGGTGACTGGGCCTCAGGAATGTGTGAACCGTCCAGGAGCAGGGGTGGCCAGCAGGTGCCCCGTCTCCCCTGAGCCAGTCCTTCCCCTAGCAGAGCCTGGAACTCCGGAATAGGAAACCACTGTTTTCTTGCCTGCTGTTTGCCCTTATTAATTCAGGTAGCAATTACCCACTCTGAATATTTGGCGACTAATTAGTTTTCCCCATGGAGATGGCAGAATGAGGAATGCTTTGCTCTGACCTGATCCACTTTCTGCGGTTCCTGAGGGAAGGGGCAAGGGAGGATGAGGGTATGGGCAGAGGGCGAGAGAAACCTGCCTTGTGTCTGGATGTTTCTGGAGCTGCCCAGATCTTTGCTACAAGTCTTCGGGGTGATAAAAAATAACCCACCCAGTTTTGGGTTTTGTTCTTGCTTTTGTGTCGCCTGGAACGTTCCACTGTGGGTGCAGCTCCCTGGTGTTGGCCTGATGGTGCTGGTGGCAATGTCACAGCGAAAGCCGGGGCTGCTCACCCAGTTGGCGTCACCTCATTTGGGCGCAGTGCCCTCTGTATCCACAAGGTGACCAGGGGCTCTGTGTGCAGGGACAGCGTACTGGGCCGGAGGATGGCTCTCCTCTCGGGGCCAGGAGGCGCACAGTTCAGGGTGGTGGACCGGAGAAGGTGGCCAGGTGGCCCGTGAGTCCGCGCTTGGCTCTGTGTGGGTTTGGAGCTTACTTGCCGCCGTGGAGCCCTCAGTCAGCATCTGGCCTTGATTCGCCTTTTTGCCCTGTAACTTTCGGTTCTTGGGGAATAGCTGTCGATGTCATGGTCAGTCATAGATGCCCCTCTCAGGAAGAGTTTCGGTAGACATCAGGCTTTGTAGCTCAGATCTGAGCGGCCTCTGCCTCTGAACATCTGATGGGGTGGGATGTGTTTGGGGAAGAGGTAAGTAAACGAGTCAGACAAGTATTGCTGCACCTGTCCTCAGGACGTGGGGGTGCAGGCAAGGGGCTCAGATCCACTGCCCTGCAGGACTAGCCCTGCAGCTAGCCTACCAGAATGGGGGGTGGGCGCTACCCCGAGCCCCTCCTGGGCGTGCTCCCCTGCAGGGACGCATACAGGACGTGTGGGGTGCAGACCAGCTGGGCCGTGGTTAGGGTCTCTGGAGGGTGCGCGCCACCCGCTTCTCAGTTCATCAATGCTTCTGCGGGGCCTGGAAGGCCTCCTGGCCAGCTTCTCCTGGCAGCTGTGTCTGGGGCCGGGCCCCGCCTACGGGCTAGCCGGTACTTCCCTGTCTATGGGTGGGCATTGGCGCTGACAGGCGGGTGCCAGCTGGCTGGGGGTGTGCCCCCTGCTACCACACAGCTGCAGAGGTCTCTGGAGCTTCTCCACAGCCTGATCACTCAGCACGTGCCTGTCTGTCTGTCTGACGCAGCTGGGCCCAGCCCTGCTGATCCAGGAATTGGGCTCTGGTCATTTGCACAGGGCTGCACTGCAGTTTACTGCGGTCCACAGCCAGGGACACCGCCTTCTGGTGTCTGGGGTTCCCCCAGATCGCCGAGGCTGGTGCTGGTTTCCCTAAACCGTGGGGTCTATGGTTCCTGCTCGGATTGGCCCTGGGAGAGTGAAGGAGACTTGCACGCAGACCTAGCACTGAGTCTTGCTTCCTCCAGTTCCATGTGACTTTGCGTGGGTTATGTAAGTGCCGTGGGCATGCTTTCCTTGTGCTGCCTGTGTCTTTGGGGTATGCAACCCGTATATTTGGCATCACTGGGAACCAGATTCTTGATGTTCCCAGCAATGTGATCTGGGGGTGCGGTGGGGAACTTGCCTGCAACTTGGGAAAATGGCCTTGGGCTTCCCTTGAATCTCCAGGAGTCCATGGGGGATAAAGCATTGTCTTCTCTGGACCAGAGAGTGTCTCACCAGCACACGGGCTGTGGCTCCAAGGCCCCTGGGAAGGGGTCTGGCCCAGACCAGGCATTTTCCAGGTCGCTTTGAGGGGTGGCCTTTAAATAAGCTCCATCACAGAGTTTCCAGGCTGGGATGAACAGTGGCCTGGGCTCTAGGCTTACTTCCCCGATGCCTGTGGACGTGGCCTGTTTCCTCCGTGGCTCGAAGTTTTCACACCATCTCTTCAGCAGTCTTGGGAAATGCAAAAACACCAGGTGCAGGGTGGGTGGTTAGAGTTTCCATTGACATTACCTGGGGCTTTTCTGTGCGGCTTCCCCTCCCCCCACCGCAGCTGGGACTTGACGTGCCCAGGCCAAGTCCATCTGAGCGACAGATGTACCAGGCAGGTGGGCCCTGCTGGCCCCTGGAGTTTGGGTCACACCCTCCCCGGGGACTTCCTGATGCCAGAGGAAGAGCTTCAGAGGCAGGGAGCCTTGGTCTGGTGGTTTTGGGAAAGAGGTCTGAGCACAGGAATGATAAGACTTCCTTGGAGGTGGGGGTGAAGACTGAATAAGCCAGGAGACAGAAAGGGTTGGGTGCCCTGCTGGACAGTGGCTCCGAGAGGGCTTTGTAGTCTCACCTCATGTAGATGGCATAGACATTTTGTAACGTGGAGACCACGGTCATCATTCTCCCCATATCACTGATGGGAAAACTGAGGCACAGAGAAGCAAAGTAACATGCCCAAAATCACAGAGCTGGTATGAAGCAGAAGCAGCCGTTTGCTCCCAGGCACTTGGGCTCCAGGCCTGTGCTGTCCTGTTCCTCATTCAGCTCAGGACGTGGCTGGCCTCAGAGGCTGCCAGCCAATGCTCCCTGAGCTGCGCCTGCCAAGCCCAGAGGGGCTCCTGTCTCTGGATGGCCCCACGGTCTCAGGCGGCTGGCCTGGCGGGCCCCTGGGCTACATACGGGGAGCTCAGCCAGGCTGGGATGTGGGTGGGGGCAGCTCCAGCCCTGCTGTCGGAACTGCTGGTGTGGTGGGGGGTGGTGGTTGGGTGTGTGTGTGGAGGGGCACCAGGTGCTGTCAGCTCTGACCATCACAGCCGGTGACCTTGATTTTGTCGCTAGTAAGAAGAAATAGCGAGGAGTGGCTGCTCTTATTATGGATATTCTTTTTAAAAAACATATTAAGGTAGGTTTTTAAAAAATAATTAAAAAAAATTTTTTTTTGGCCTCGTTGCATGGCCAATAGGATCTTCCTTCCCCAACCAGAGATCAAACCCACATCCCTGGCAGTGAAAGCGCAGAGTCTTAACCGCTAGACCACTAGGGGAGTCTCTCTTAAGATAATTTCTTAAGCGCAGTTTTAAGTGAATTGAAGGTTGCTCAACTGTGTCTGACTCTTTATGACTCCTGGACTATAACCTTCCAGGCTCCTCTATCACTGGAGTTCTCCAGGCCAGAATACTGGAGTGGGTAGCCATTCCCTTCTCCAGGGGATCTTCCCAACCCAGGGATTGAACCCAGGTCTCCCACTTGCAGACGGATTTTTAGCCATCTGAGCCATCAGGGAAGCCCAAGAGCAGTTTTAGGTTCACAGCAAAATCAAGAGCAAGATAGAGATTTCCCTCTGCCCCCACATACGTGTAGGCTCCCCCATTATCAGCATCCCCCACCAGAGTGGGGCATTTCTTACAGCTGATGAACCTACATTGATGCATCATCAACCAAAGTTCATAGTTTAATTAGGGGTCATTCCTGGAGTTGTACGTCTCTGGGTTTGGACAAAGGTCTAATGGGATGTCCATCATTTTAATGTCATACAAGCACTGTCAATGCCTTCAAAGTCCTCTATACTCTACCCATTCGTCCTGCCCCTCCCCTCTCTCCTTCTCAGCCTCTGGCGACCACTGATCTTTTCACTGTATTTATAGTTTTCCCTTTTCAGAATGTCGCATGGCTGGAATCGTGCAATAAGTAGCCTTTCCAGATTGGCTTCTTTCACTTAGACCATGTAGTTAAGGTCCTTGCATATATTTTCACGGCTTGATATGACAGTTCATTTTTTTTAAGTGCAGAATAATATTCCATTGTGTGGATATCCCGCAGTTGAGTTATCCATTCACCTGCTGAAGGATGTCTAGGTTGTCCTTCAAGATGGATTTGCCAGTTATGATATCCATGTGTAGGACTTTGTGTGGGTGCAAACCTTCAGTTCCTTTGGGTCAATACCAAGGAGCATGATTGCTGTATCATAGATGGTAGGAGCATCCCAATCTGTCTTCCAAAGTGGCTGTACCCTTGTGTTCCCACCAGCAGTGTGTGAGAATCCCGGTGGGTCTGTTTGGATTTCGTGCATTCCAACAGGTGGAGAGTGGTATCTTGTGGTTTTAATAGGTTGCTAGTTTTCACTTTTCAGTTCAGTTCAGTCGCTCATTGTGTCCAACTCTTTGTGACCCCATGAATCTCAGCATTCCAGGCCTCCCTGTCCATCACCAACTCCCGGAGTCCACCCAAACCCATGTCCGTTGTGTCGGTGATGCCATCCAACCATCTCATCCTCTGTTGTCCTCTTGTCCTCCTGCCCTCAATCTTTCCCAGCATCAGGGTGTTTTCAAATAAGTCAGCTCTCTGCATCAGGTGGCCAAAGTATTGGAGTTTCAGCTTCAACATCAGTCCCTCCAATGAACACCCAGGACTGATCTCCTTTAGGAAGGACTGGTTGGATCTCCTTGCAGTCCAAAGGACTGTCAAGAGTTTTCTCTAACACCACAGTTCAAAAGTATCAATTCTTTGGTGTTCAGCTTTCTTTATAGTCCAACTCTCACATCCATACATGACTACTGGAAAAACCATAGCCTTGACTAGAAGGACCTTTGTTGGCAAAGTAATGTCTCTACTTTTTCATATGCTGTCCAGATTGGTCATAACTTTCCTTCCAAGGAGCAAGTGTCTTTTAATTTCATGGCTGCCATCACCATCTGCAGTGATTTTGGAGCCCAGAAAAATAAAGTCAGCCACTGTTTCCATTGTTTTCCCCATCTATTTGCCATGAAGTGATGGTACTGGATGCCGTGATCTTAGTTTTCTGAACGTTTAGCCTTAAGCCAACTTTTTCACTCTCTTCTTTCACTTTCATCAAGAAACTCTTTAGTTCTTCTTCACTTTCTGCCATAAGGGTGGTGTCATTTGCATATTTGAGGTTATTGCTATTTCTCCTGGCAATTTTGATTCCAGCTTGTGCTTCAAAGACTGGAGATCTCGTCAAGAAAATTAGAGATACCAAGGGAACTTTTCATGCAAAGATGAGCTCAATAAAGGACAACAATGGTATGGACCTAACAGAAGCAGAAGATATTAAGAAGAGGTGGCCAGAATACACAGAAGAATTGTACAAAAAAGATCTTCACGACCAAGATAATCATGAAGGTGTGATCACTCACACTCATCTAGAGCCGACATCCTGGAATGTGAAGTCAGGTGGGCCTTAGAAAGCATCACTACGAACAAAGTTAGTGGAGGTGATGGAATTCCAGTTGAGCTATTTCAAATCCTAAAAGATGATGCTGTGAAAGTGCTGCACTCAATATGTCAGCAAATTTAGAAAACTCAGCAGTGGCCAGAGGACTGAAAAAGATCAGTTTTCATTCCAATCCTAAAGAAAGGCAATGTCAAAGAATGCTCAACTATGTACAATTGCACTCATCTCACACGCTAGTAAAGTAATGCTCCAAATTCTCCAAGCCAGGCTTCAGCAATACATGAACAATGAACTTCCAGATGTTCAAGCTGGTTTTAGAAAAGGCAGAGAAACCAGACATCAAATTGCCGACATCCGCTGGATCATGGAAAAAGCAAGAGAGTTCCAGAAAAACGTCTATTTCTGCTTTATTGACTATGCCAAAGCCTTTGACTGCATGGGTCACAATAAACTGTGGAAAATTCTGAGAGAGATGGGAATCCAAGACCACCTGACCTGCCTCTTGAGAAACTTGTATGCAGATCAGGAAGCAACAGTTAGAACTGGACATGGAACAACAGGCTGGTTCCAAATAGGAAAAGGAGTACGTCAAGGCTGTATATTGTCAACCTGCTTATTTATTTCACTTTTAGCCTTACTTATATTCCCCTGACCCGGGCCTGGTTTCTTTCAATTAAACTTTCCAGATGAACTTTTATTTGTAAGTCTCCAAGCTGATGAGCAAGACTCAGCCCTCACTCACTTTTGGAGGGCACATGGACGCGTGTGTGTGTGTGTGCCCTTGATACATTACAAAGATGCAGGAGTGAAACAGGAGGACCAGAAAGGGGCTCTGGCTGAGGCGCTGGGAGGGGCTGACACCTTGAATCACCCTGGCATTTACTTGCCCCTCAAGGGTCTAAACAGAGATCACTGCTTTGCCTGTTCCCAGCCCAGTGAAGTGCCTGAGCCAGGGTGCATACGAAGGAAATGTTTGTTGAGTGAGTAAGAGAAAAATCAAGAGGAGGAAAAATCCTCCTCCTAGAGGAAGTTGCATTTGAAGCTGAGGCTAAAACTTAAGTCTGTTTGATCAGGGTGAAAGGAGGGGGAGCTGGTGGAGGGGCCAGGCTCGGAGACGTGGAAAGGCGCACGGTGTTCAGACTGTCACAGAGTGAGGGGTCTGGCAGGGTGTGCTTTGTCACGAGGTGTGTGTTCGAGGCGAGTGTGTCCCTGGAGGGAAGTCGTAACGATCCCTGTGTTTGCTCTGTCAATATTTCCTTGCTGGGTGCCCCAGCTGAGGCTCAGTGAAGGCCAACGTGGAGCAGTGGGAGGCTCTGGCAGGCTTGGGGGAGACCCGCCCAGGAGCCGTCCAGGCCCCCACTGGAGCCAGGGTGGGGGCCATCAGGGAGGGGGCTTCAGGTCCGGGGCAGCAGGGAGGCACTGCCTGGCTGTGGCTTCGAGGGAGAATGGGTGTCAGAGAGGGAAGGAGGGCCCAGCACGAATGCTGCGGGAGCCTGGACGTGGGTGCCAGGGAGCCACGGGCGGAGGATGGGAGGGCCCTGGACACGCCCTGTGGAGTCTGATGGGGGGCTTGATGTTTCCAGGGCAGTGGTGCCGTGCCCTGAGCCAGGACTTACCTGGTCAGAGTACTGCTCCTCCATCCCATCCACCCAGATAGTTGGGCTCAGCGGGGCCAGAAACCCAGATTTCAGTTTTGCCAGCGTGTTTTTGGCCGCCCAGGAAATTCTGGCACTGGTGGTCCTTCGACAGTAGAAACTCTTTTCTTGGCGCCAGGAGCCACAGAAGCTGGAAACCCCTGAAAGTCCATAACACGGCTGCTTTTGCAGGAGCCCTTTCTCTCCTGGCCCTGCCGGGAACATGCCCTGGAGGACTCGGGCAGGTAGGTCACATGTGGGCCCCGATCTCCCTGCTCGGTCCAGGAACATCATTCATCTCACCTCATCCCATGTCATCCCATTTCACTTCAGATAGTTTTTACTATATCCTTCCCTGTTCAAGAAAGGGTTTTGGGTGGCTTATAAGGAATAAAAATATATGAACATAAATGAAAAGTGGGGTAAAAAAAAAGGAAGGTAGAAAAACGAAGGAGGAGACAAAGTGGAGCAAAGAAGAATAACAGGGATCTTGGCTGTCACTGCCCTGAAACCCCTTCTCACTGCTTTCAGGGTTTATGGCTACTTTGTGGCACGTATGATGGATTAGGGTTTAAGCTGCCAGCACTCCTTCCACTGAGAAAAGCCTCTCATCTCTACGGAAGCTAGAGCCACCAAATCTGTACTTGGTTTATTTAATGAAATGCTGTGCTTCTTAGTAGGCCCACGATGTCCAGCGGGCATTGTCTGGCGGTGAGAAAGCCCGGCTGCCTGGCCGCATTGTCGAGCTGCTGTCGGTGACGTTTTGTGCCCATCAACACGGGCTCCTGGCTACTCTCTAAGCCAGCGCTGAATGCAGACAGCTGGCGGTAGGCCTTGGCCTCTGGGCCTGACCTGAGATTCCCAGGCCCTGGAGGCCCCTGGGCCTCAGGTCAGTTCTGCCTTGGCCACCCCAGACTCGGGGGTCTTCCCAGAGCCACGGGGACAGCAGACACCCATCATTTAGGGCGTTGGGTGGGAGGGAGGCAACGCTGATGACATTTGTTCTGTGGACTTTCCTGGAAAGAGCGTCCCGAGGTGCAGAAGCAGGAGAAGCACCACCCCACCTCTGACGGGCAGGGTGGCTGATGGCTCTTCCATGGTCCCTGCATGGCCCGCTTATACCCACACACTCTTTGCTGTTGTGTCCCTCTTGGAGTGAGCTAACTCACCTGTGGACTAACCTCCCAGCTGAGCCTCTATTTCGGGAAAGTAAAGCAAAGGAGGCTAGATTAGGTCCACAGAGCACACTCTCCCGCCCCCGTCTCCAAAGGATGGCGGCTCCACCTGTGTGTCCCTGGGGAGTCAGTCTTGGTAGCTACTCTGAGGATGCTGAGTCTGAGATTTGAGTGGTTTAAGTCAATTTGGGGAATAAAAAGTTGATTCTTTTCTCTGGTGACCTCCTTTTTCTCATGACTTGAATTTCCTTAAAAGTGAAAGTCACTTAGTCGTGTCTGACTCTTTGCCACCCCATAGACCATACAGTCCAGAGAGTTCTCCAGGCCAGAATACTGGAGTGGGTAGCCATTCCCTTCTCCAGGGGATCTGCCCAACCAAGGGATCGAACTCAGCTCTCCTGCATTGCAGGTGGATTCTTTACCAACTGAGCTATCAGGGAAGCTTGAATTTCCTTAGGAACACCAGTCAGAAGTAGCATTTGCTGTGTGTGTGTTGGGGGTGGGAGTGGGGGTTGTGACTTTCTCTAAACAATAATTATTGAACAAAACCAAAGGGAAGTCTTGTGTAGGGATGCTGTTTACAAATATTTGCCCATTTAACAGTCATTAGCTGAGGTTGCAAAGCGTTGAGTTCTTAGCTCCTTAGATGACTCCTTCTGTGGTTGCTCTGATGGCTAGGGGCGGGTCTCCCAGGGGGTATGGGCTCCTGGGCTCCTGGGCAGGGGGCTTTTCTCCTCCTGCACCCTCTACCCCTCACTACCCCCCCGCTCCACTGCTGCTCTTCCAGGGCTTTTCACCTTGAATCCTGGCTGGTGAAGTCCCCTCTTGTCAGGGAGGAAGGTGTGTTTTGGGGTGGGTTGGCCTGGGGCTCACCATCCTGGGGGTGTTTTTGCAGGGGGGCTAGCGAGGCCCCTGGGGGCAGCAAGGAGGGCTGAGGTCAGGCTGCCAGCGCCCACGGGTGGGCTCAGGTTGCTGCGTGCAGCCTCAGGAAGGGCCCAGAGGCATTGGCAGTGTGGTGCTTTCTGCCTCTTGCAGGCCCCTCTGTCTACCCCTCTGTCCCGCTCAGCACAGAGTGGGTGCAGCAGCTGAAGCATGAGGTTGTAGCCTAGAAATCTACAGGCTGTGGGGGCTGGGAGAGGTGGGGGCCAGGCTCGGCTCGCGTGGGTGGGTGGCAGTAGCCATGGGTCATGGTTGGGTCGGCAGCAGCTCTGGGGAGGAGATGGGGAGAGCTGAATCCCTGCTGGGCTAGGAGCTGA
>SJXQ01007458.1:148548-172264 GCA_006408695.1 Aepyceros melampus
GAGACTCAGACTTTCAGAGCTATCCCTTGTCACTGTTTAAATAAGGACAGGAAAAGAGTTTTCGGAAGAGAGGACCTGCCTCCTGCCTCTGGGTGAGCCCTCTGAGCTATGAGTGGGCTTAGAGAGCCCCTTCCGGGGGGCTGGGCTCCTGCAGACCCTCCCCCCTACCAGCCTGCCCCAGAGAAGGCTGCTGAGTTTGCTCCACTTCAGAGATGGGGAAATTGGGGCGCAGAAAGAGGAAGCGACCTGCCCCAGGGTGCACGAGGCAGCGAGTGGCAGATCTGAGATTTAGCCCGGGCAGGCTCCGAGGTCCAGGCGTCGCGCCCACACCCCGCTGTGGGTCTCAGACCCCGGTCCTCTCTGTGGCCATGGGTCACGTAGACTCCAGACTGTCAGGGGGCTGCCACCCCCTCCTCCAGGCCGGGCAGACTGTGGAAGGTTGGGGTGCCATGTTCTCCCCTTCCCGCCTTTTGGGCCTTGACGCTGTGGCTGTGCCCCGGGGCCCCGTGTCCCAACCTGCAGCCTGCAGGGCCCACCCCCACGTGACCTGTGAGCTCGTACATTTCCCCATTCAGCTGATGGTGAGTGCTGAGCTATTTTAAGCCCACATGGAAGTATTTTTTTTTTTTTTCCTAAGGACCATCTGCTACCGGCCCCAGCCCAGATGATACAGTTAGAATCTACCCACAGCATCCTCTCCCGCCTTCAGACAGTTCCAGGAACAAGGGTGAGTCAGTCGCCCAGCTGAACTCCGTCTTGCTAGAGACGGGGAGACGGCCCGAATCGGGGCCAGCAGAGGGGGCCGCTCTCACCCCTGGGGCAGGTGCCCTGGGCTGCTCCTCAGAGCCAGGAAGGCGACCCCCGCCCCTTGCAGTGTGCCACCCGCAGGAGAGGCAGATGGAGGCCTGGGAATGCCCACATCAGCCCTTCTCAGCCCAGCCTCCTTTTCCCTGGGAGTCGGAGACCCGGTGGAGCTTGTCCAAAGATATCCCCTTGAAGCCAGTGGCCAGAGTGTCACCCTGCTCCGCTGTCTGTGGATGGACCCCTGGGTCTGCTTTGGGGTGCAAAGACATTTGGTCCCCTCTTAGGCTGGCGTCCACCCCGGGCTGTGGGAGGATGTTACTGGATGCTAACTGCAGGCCCCCCGACTCTCAGGTCTGCTAGCCTCCCTGTCTCTCTCTTCCACACTTCCAGCACCTACGGGCTCTCCCTGTGAATGGAGGATATTGAACTTGGTGCCCAGCATGGAGACTGCAGTTAGACCTTGAATTAGGACTCTGTCCTTTATAAGCTCACGACCCAGGGCAAAGTGGGCTAATTCCTCGAGCCTCAGTTTACCCATCTGTAAAACGGGGGTGTGATCCGACCCACCTCCTAGGATGTCTGTGAGCATTAAGCTGGATAATGTATGGAAAGGTCTGCATGCTGCCCGGCCTTTGATCCCTCTAGCATAATGTATTTGAGAGGGTCTGTCCCTTGAATCTGCCCAGAAGCTTTGAGAGTGTTTGCAAGTGTTGAGTCTGCACACTGTATGTAGAGCGATGCTTCTTTGCCTCCTGTGCTCGGTGGGGTCAGGCCCTTTACTCCCGGGAGTGGGTCATTTTGCAGCAGGGACCCTTGGGTAAGAAATGCGCATGGGCCTTCGCAGCCTTGACCTTGACAGGGTAGCCCTGGGCCGGCTGTTATTTCAACACTGGCCCTACCAGCCAAGACCGGTGCCATTGCTGCTGCTGAAGGCAGAGCCTGGAACTCCCAGTCAGGGGTTTTTCTCTGCTTCCTCCTCCTTTCTGGCCACTTCTTCCCCTCCCTCCGGGGCCGCGCGCCCTCCTGGTCTGGCCGCCCGTGCGCCTCCCATGGTCGTGACACCACAGCTGTGTCCCCCAGTGTTATCGGGGGCCCGCAGTCCTCTGTGGCCCCCAGGGTGCCCCGGAGCGGGCGTGGGGCTGCGGCCTGACGGCTCGACTTCCTGTCGCAGGGTCTCTCTGCTGCGGCTCTGCGGAGGCCTACAGTTTATCTGTGGTCAGTGCTCGCACCCATTTCCTGCCAGCTGCTACTGGTTTTTCAGTCAGCTCTGCCAGCTCCGGGAACTGGGGAAGGACTGGGCTGCGTGATTCACTGGCCCTGGGCCCGCGGGGACGCCGCCCTGGTGCCAGGGGGCATCTCCCCGGCGCGCAGAGGGACGGCACCTGCGCTGTCCCCGCGGGCCGTTCCCGCGAGTGAGATGCAGAAAAACACCCGCACATTCATTGCCAAGCGGAAGCTGAGGCTGTGTGTGTGCGCGTGTACGTGTGTGGGGCCCAGGCATGTGTGTGCGTGTGTGTGGTCTACGGGAATTTTTTCTGAGTGCACCCGTGCCGAAGGACAGGGTGTCATGTTCAGCGGAGTCAGAACATAACTCTAAGCTGGGTGCTGGTGCTCTGGTGGGGAGCCCCGGGCGCCCTCTGAGGTACAGCCAGGTGAGCTTCAGTGCCCGGATGAGGACATAGTAGTCACATTTGAAATTGTATTTCCTGGCATTTCAGAAAGTGCAGAGAAAAATCCCCCGCCGTAGCAAATGACTCCTTCAAGTTGAAAACTGAGAATGTGCTCATTCATTTTTTTTTTTCATGCTGTGATCAGAGGGTTTTCTTTCATTAATTTTTATTGGAGTATAGCTGCTTTACAATGTTGGTCAATTTCTGCAGTACAGCAAAGTGAACCAGCTATACGTGTCCATCTATCTACTCTTTTTAAGATTCTTTTCCCATATAGTTCATTACAGAGTATTGAGAAGGGTTCCTGATGTGAAAAGGGGGCCACAGAGGATGAGCTGGTTGGATGGAATCATCAACTCCATGGATATGAGTTTGAGCAAACTCTGGGAGACGGTGAAGGACAGGGAAGCCTGGCATGCTGCAGTCCATGGAGTCACCAAGAGGCAGAAACAACCGAGCGGCTGAGCAACAGCAAGGTCCTCATTAGTTATCTATTTTATACACAGTCGTGTGTGTACGTCAGTCCCAATCTCCCAAGTGATCTCACTTCCCCATTCCCCTCTTTGTAACCACAAGTTTGAGCCAGAGTTTTGAAGTCCAAAATGTTGGTGAGCCTCATGTTAAGTGTCTTTAATTGGCTAGACGGTCACTTCTCAAGCACGGTGAGGCCAGGGTGGCCAGCAGCAGTATACCTGGGAGCCTATATGAATGCAAAACCTCCAGCCTGGGACTTCCTGGAGGTCCAGTGGTTAAAACTGGGTGAGGGCAGGCGTGAGGATTCATTCCCTGAGTGGGGAACTAAGATCCCACATGCCTCACGGCCCCACAACCAAAACACAAAACAGAAACAAAACCTCCAGCCAGACTGGCCTGCTGAGCCCACCCTCTGAGTGTTGATCTCAACTTTACCTGCCTCTGTAGGTCATCTTTCTCACTATCAAGCCTGGGGAGATGCAGACCCCATTGGTAGATACTATTAATTTTCTTGATAGACAAAGTTGTCAAGAGTGAAAATGATGTTCTAGTGCAGAATTAAATTATTCACTCCACAATCAGACAGTAAAGAATCTGCGAGCAATGCAGGAAACCCGGGTTCGATTCCTGGGTTGGGAAGATCCCCTGGAAAAGGGAATGGCAACCCACTCCAGTATTCTTGCCTGGAGAATTCCATGGAGAGGAGTCTGGTGAGGCACAGTCCATGGGATTTCGAGAGTTGGCACGACTGAGCGACTAACACTTTCACTTTCACACATAGTTACTGCCCCCCTTTTGGGTACCAGGTTCTGTGCTGCACATGGCAAGGAAGCACCTGGCATCAGGGCCCAAGGTATCCCAGCCTGGGGGAGGCAGGTAAAGTTAGCAAGGATGGTGCCTCTTCTGGAGATGCTCCCTAGTCAGACGTGGGAAGGGTGCCTGGGAGGGGCTTCAGGAGCAGGGGATGAGGCCTAAACTCTTCCATCAGGATAGGAAGTAGATGAAGGGGAGGATGGATGTCTGATAGAAGTCAGTGTTGCTAGGTTTGGGGTTCATCCCAGCACTGATACTGTGTGTGCAGTGAGCTAAGACAAGTCCTGACAGTTCTCTGAGCCTTGGCTTTCTCTTCTGTGTAATGGGCCGAATGCTATTTCCTTTTAAGCTTGTTTTGAGACTTACATGTGGTAATAGATGCCACATGCTTAGCACGGCCCTCACTAATCTCTATAAAGATGATAACAATGATTGCACCTGAGGGCAATGGGGAGCCCTCAGGTGTGCGGGCTTTTAGCCGGTCAGTGGGATGAGCAGAATATTGTAATCATTCCTAGAAAGGCCTGGTACCTTTAGGCAGAGAGAAGCTCTTTGTTGAGCATAAGACACACGCACCATTAGTATTTCAAGCTATAATCAAGCTTAAAATGTGTCTGAGAAAATATGTTAAATCCTAAAAAGCACTGCCCTTCCTCCATCCATCATCATATTTTTGGATCCTAAGATCCGCCAAAAGCAGAATCTGAGCACTCTCCAAAGCACCGTGCCTTTGGATTGAGAACAAAACCGCAGACAACACTTTTTTTATTTTTTCCTTCTTAAAAAGTCCCAAGGCCCAGATTACAAGAAAACCTTGGCTTTCCAAGGTTTTCCAAGCCCGTGCCTCTTGGGATGGCCAACACGCTCCGCTGTCCTCAGGCTCTGAGCCTCTCGATGCCCATGGCCCACTTTCTGCACACACTGGCTGGAGTAGCTCTGGGCAATGCTGAGTGATAGCTGGCCAGGATGGGTTCTTTTCAAAGACAGAAAACCTCCGGAGAGAAGAGAGAAGTGGGCTCCAGGGAGGCAAGCCCTGGGGAGCTACTGCCACGCCCCAGGATGTTCTGGGGCTGCTCCATCCTAATTCCCTCCCATCTGAAGGCAGCCTCTGCACAGATGTGCTTGGTGCATCCTACGCGTGCCTCTGCTCAGAGCGCTTCTCTGGTGCGAGGGGCAGGATATGGCAGGTCCTGGCTCCAAGGCGGGGATGAGAACTGGCTAGAGTGAACCGAGGTCCTCACCTGGACCCTGCAGAGCCCGATAGGGCTGCCTCGGCTCCCCGACAGGTTTCCTTTCTGGCTTAGGGCTTTCTTCCTGGACAGTTTTCTATCTGCAGTGTCGGAAGGAGGGGGATATTTCAGGTGGGGCACCTCCATGCGCCCGGATGCCCACGTTTGGAGGTGACGCAGGCCAGCAGGTGTATGTGCAGGAAGGCGTGTGCAGCTGCTGCGCCCACATCAAAGGCGTGAGGCCCAGTGTGGGAGTCCACTGGAGCGGGTGCTATTCTTGGCCCAGGCACTGACTGACTGTGATACGATGCCTGCCGCTATCTCGCTGCACCATCTCCAAAACAGGGCACGATCAAACTTTCCTGGTTCCACAAAATTCATGGGCAAACCACCTCACTGGTCAGGAAACTGGCCTGTCTACTGGGCCCTGGGGCCAGACCCTCCTGTTGCCTCCCTGAGGTTTTCTGAGCATCCATCTGGCACTGTCTCCATGCCATCTCTTGCTGTTGCATTAAGTCGTGTCGGACCCTTTGGACTGCAGCACGCCAGGCTTCCTTGTCCTTCACTCTCTCCTGGAGTTTGCTCCAGTTCATGTCCTTTGAGCCAGTGATGCCATCCAACCATCTCATCCTCTGCTGCCCCCTTCTCCTCCCGCCCTATCTTTCCCAGCAGCAGGGTCTTTTCCAGTGAGTCAGCTCTTCACATCAGGTCGCCAAGTACTGGAGCTTCAGCTTCAGTCTGTCCTCCAATGAGTATTCAGGGTTGATTTCTTTTAGGATTGACTGGTTTGATCTCCTTGCAGTCCAAGGAAATCTCAAGAGTCTTCTCCAACAGCACAGTTCAAAAACATCAGTTCTTCAGCACTCAGTCTTCTTTATGGACCAAGTCTCACATCTCTACATGATGACTAGAAAAATCATAGCTTTGACTATGTGGAGGGGAGGTGATCCCACTAGGAGAAGTGCTCCTGGTTTCTAGTGAAAGCGAACCTGTGGTTCTCACAGCTCCTGTCTGGCCTCCCAGGTGCCCTTCCCAACCCCCAGCTGGGTCTTGCCAGTGTCCTGCTCAACTCCCACTAAGAACCGATGGGCAGAGACATCCAGGTCTCCTTCTGCCCCACTCACTCTGACTTGACGTATACTTGCCAGCTGCATGTGGCAGCTCCAAGTTCCTTGGTCAGGCCAGGTCTTTTTCAAGTCCCAGGGCCTTTGCAAATGCTGTTTCCTCTCTGCCTGTCCTTTCCCTCCAACCAGCTCAGCAAATTTCTCTTCATCCTTCAGAACCCAGCTCTGAGATCATCCTCACCAGGGAGCCTTCCCTGATCCCTGTACTTACCCATTCTCAGACTCCGCATCAGGGGTTGTGGGGCACCCCAAGGCCTGCTCCTCATCATCTTCCAGGACAGACTGGCTGGAGTGCATCTCTACTTGGGGGAGCAGGAGTGAATGTGCCTCACCCCACTTTACTGCCAGACTCCCCCCTCTCAGAGGGAGATCTGGAGCCCCTGTCCCAGGACACCCAGGGTAGAAAGGCTGGAAGCAGGAAGGACAGCTGTCAGGAGGCTGGAGGTGGGTAGAGATGACTTTGGATTTACATCAGTTTGGGGCTTGAGAGGAAGGATCACGGGGAGTTCAGCACAAGCCAGTCTGACTGTGGTTCAGCTGCTCACCTGGTGTGTGCATGCTCCCTGCTCTGTGTGTGTTCCCTGCTCTTTGTGTACGCTCCCTGCCCTGTGTGTGTGCTCCCTGCTCTGTGTGTGTGCTCTCTTGGGAGTGCTCCCTGCTCTCTCTGTGTGTGCTCCCTGCTCTCTCTCTGTGTGCTGCCTGCCCTGTGTGTGTGCTCCCTGCTCTCTGTGGGAGTGCTCCCTGCTCTCTCTCTGTGTGCTCCCTGCCCTGTGTGTGTGCTCCCTGCTCTCTGTGTGAGTGCTCCCTGCTCTCTCTGTGGGAGTGCTCCCTGCTCTCTCTGTGTGTGCTCCCTGCTCTGTGTGTGTGTTCACTGCTCTGTGTGTGCTCCCTGCTCTGTGTGTGCTCACTACTCTGTGTGTGTGCTCCCTGCTCTCTGTGTGTGTGCTCCCTGCTCTGTGTGTGTGTTCACTGCTCTGTGTGTGCTCCCTGCTCTGTGTGTGCTCACTGCTCTGTGTGTGTGCTCCCTGCTCTCTGTGTGTGTGCTCCCTGCTCTCTGTGTTAGTGCTCCCTGCTCTCTGTGTGAGTGCTCCCTCCTCTCTGTGTGTGCTTCCTGCTCTCTTTGTGAGTCCTCCCTGCTCTCTGTGTGTGCTTCCTACCCTCTGTGTGTGCTCTCTGCTCTGTGTCTGCTCCCTGCTCTTTGTGTGAGTACTCCCTGCTCTTTGTGTGTGTACTCCCTGCTCTCTGTGTGAGTGCTCCCTGCTCTCTGTGTGAGTGCTCCCTGCTCTCTGTGTGAGTGCTCCCTGCTCTGTGTGTGTGCTCAGCCCCTGCTGGTGCCTCCAGGAGCCCAGGGAGTGTTCTCTGAAGGTGAGGAGGGTGCTGGTGGCAGGGGGCGAGGTGCCTGCAGTGCCCTCACTAACCTTCAAGGACAAGCCTGCCCAGTGGGGGCTTAGCTGGAGGAGCAGGAGTGTAGGGAAGGGAAGCCTGTGACTTCATGCCAGGGCTCCCATGCCTGCACTGAGCTGCCGCCTTCAGGAAGCCGAGGAGGCCGTGAGAAAGGAGAGGCCCTCTTGAACAGCAGATAAAGACAGGGAGGGAGGTGCTGGCAGCCCATCCTATTCCTGCCTGGGGCTGATGACTGGTGACATTCAGATAGCTCCCTGGGTCGGTTTTTCCTGTTCCTGAAGTTTCTGCAGTATGCAGGGCTAGGTCAGAAGTGGCTGCTGGGGAGTGTTGCTCGTGTGCATGGGTCTGTGTGTATACGTGTGTGTGCATGTGTGGGTGCATATGTGTACATGTGTGTGTGTGCGTGCGTGCTGTCTCTGTTTAGAGAAACAGGAAATTCAGGATTCATATCAGCACCACATCCCAGGCTGCCTTGCTTCCTAAAAAGGAGGGGCAGATAACATGGGGCCTGACTAGAAGGAAGGGGCTCTTAGCCTGGCTTTGTCCCAGGGCAGCGTCTGGCCCCTGGGTGTATGCTTTCTTTTCTTCTAGAAGACGCCTAAGCACTTGCCTGGAAGAAGCCAAGTGGGGGACAGTCTTGGCTCAAGAAAGCTCTGAGTCTTGCTGAGGCTGCACGTCCTGGTCACTTCTCTCCAGGGCAATCAGTGAGAGGGCCAGGAAGGTGGCTCTGAAGGGAGCGGATGACAGAGGACGAGGAGGGGCTGGGATAGCGTGGAGGGTCGGGACCTCGGAGCTGGAGTCTCAGGGTCCAGAGTTCAAGACAGGGGGAGCTGGGAGCCAGTGGTTGGGGGCAGGGGGCTGCTACTGCCTTCACAGCCCAGGAAAGAGGCCTAAGGCCTTGACTGGCTGGCCCAGCATCCACGGCGCTCACCTGCTGGACTCCTCAGCTTCCCAGCTGGTGACCTTCCTTCAGGGAGTCCCGGATACCCTGCCCTGGATCTGGGCCTGGGCACCTGAGGAGGCTGGCACTCTGCCCACTCACCCGGGCCTCCCCTCAGAGCAGGGCCCTGTTGTAAGCACACCTGGGTCTGGTGTGGGCTCCTTGGAGCTTCACCCCGGAGCTCAGCCCTCAGGTCTCCCTGCAGGCCCGCCCTGCCTCCAGGGTCCCTCTGATCCCTGACCTCTGCCCCGGGAAGGGGGCCTGGGCATGGGCTAGAACAGCTCACACTGTGAAGTCTCTGTGCACTGATCCCCCCCCCCCCCCCCCCCCCCCCTTCCCCCTTTTTCCGTAAAAACATGTCAGGGTAAGACAATTAACCTCTGTACCGATATATCCTTCCCAAATTAATGAAGTTAATATTTGTAGATGCTGAGACATTCATCTGGGGACAGGGGCCACAGAAGTAGCACTCCCTCCAGGCAGAGTAGGAGAGATACCCAAAGAGAAGAGGAGAGAGATAGGGACAGACAGACAGACAGACTCACACACACACAGAAGGAGAGACAAACAGAGCGAGCGAAAGACACAGACAGACAGACAGACACAGCAGAGAGCGATGGAGAGATGAACACGGAGTGCGTTAGACACAGAGATCGAGGCCAGAGATGGAGACAAGAAGCAGACACACGCGGACAAAAGTATACACTGGGCGACATCTCTGGGGCGGGCATGGGGCGAGGACGTGGAGACAGGAAGGAAGGAGAGCAAGACCGACAGAACGAGAGGGAGAGAGAGACGAGAACAGGTGTTTAGAGGGAAAGTTGCTCAGTCGCGTCCGACTCTCTGCGACCCCGTGGACTACACAGTCCATGGAATTCTCCAGGCCAGAATGCTGGAGTGGACAGCCTTTCCCTTCTCCAGGGGATCTTCCCAACTCAGGGACTGAACCAGGTCTCCCGTGTTGCAGGCAGATTCTTTACCAGCTGGGCCATCAGGGAAGCCCTTAGAGGGAGCAAGGCTGTAATATTTTCTGAGGATTTCCAAATATTCCAGATACTCGGCAGCAGTAGGTTTTGGGGCAGGAGAAGACGTCACAAACTAAAGCACAGGATGAAAGGAGTTGGGTATTTTTCACACGTGGACTTTTCCAGCCCACCTGGATTCGGTCTTTTCTCTCCTCAAAGAGTTTGGATTCTTTTTTTCATCAGAGGCGTCCAGGGAGCCCTGGGTCATGGCCAGCAGGCGAGGGCTGGATGTTCACCGCACATCTTTCTCTGGGTTCCCTGGAGGGTCACCTGGCTGGAAATACCGTCAGGTTTAATCTCCACCCCACCCCTCCCACTGTGGGAGCACTCCTTTGTCTCTCCCACTTTTGCCGGGAGGACTCCCAGAGATGACAGTCCCCTGGGAGAAGTCAACCTCTGCCCAAGCTGGGTCTTTTCATCTCAGGCTGGGTCTGGAGAGGAAGAACAAGTGACCTTATGCCAGGGAGAGGGACAGGTCAGGGTGCAAGCAGGCCAGTGCCCCCATAGGCAGGGCTCAGCATCATCAGACTCTTGAGCTTCTACCCCCTGCAGCCTTGGCCCGATTGGAGGAGCACCAGCTAAGGAAGCAAATCCCCACCTGGCCCTCCTGGAGCTTGCAATGAAATGGAAACTTCTATGGGGAACTATTCACCTTGGAACCATTGAGGGTGCAGGGGGACAGCTGAGGGGCTGGGTGAGCCCTCTGGGTTCCACTAACTCTAAGGCTGAAGTCCCAGTCCTGCTTCCGAGGTGCTGATAGGCAAGAGGACAGGTTTTCCAGAGGCGAGACTTGACCATCAGACCCCAGCTAAAGATGCTTTGCTCTTGACCCTTTCTCTCTTAGTTTCTTCCAACTGGGTGAAATGCAAACGGGACAGAAAGCACTCATCCTTCGTATTCCATCGAATCACCTGTTCTGGAGGCAAAGGTCAGGACCGGGGGCAGGCTCACGTTGCTGTGTGGGGCCTTTCATTGCCAGAGACTCGTGGAGGGACTGCGCTTCTTTCCAGAAAACCCAGGGGTGGCGACCGTGACTGGACAATGGCAGGCCCCGAAGCCCCGCTGGGCTGCCACTTTGGGAAGCTAGGGGGAGAGCTGAGGCTGGTGGGGAGACAGCCATGCACAGGGAGGCCCGCCTGCTTGTTTCCACACTTGACGTCGGGCCCATGGGTTGCAGACAGAAGCGTGCTAGACACTGCGTATCTGGTTGGACTTCTCCCTATCTCATCTTCCCAGGCAGTGACAGGCTTGCAGATCCCAGGGGAGTGAGAGATGGCATCTATCTCGAGCTCTGTGAGGCCGTTGCTTGCCCCTGTGCGACAGTCTCCCCGCCCCTGATCTCTGGTTCTGAGCTGGGTGGACAGGGCCTTCCAAGGTTCCGCCATGCCCAGCGGGCTCGGGGGACGTGCCAGGGCCCAGGCCCACTGATGATGTCACCACACCCGGGACCACAGATGGAACCTTGTTGGGTTTTGCTGAGAACCACCGTGTGGGTGGGGTGGCCTGGGGGCCTTTGGCCTGAGTCCATGTTGGTCACGGGGAATGGCAGAAGTGGTGGGAGAGAGAGGGGCGAGCAGGCCCGTCCACTGCGTGACTTTCCCAGGCCAGCTCTGGGTGGGCTCTAGGTCATCTTGGTGTGTTGTCTAAAGTCGGGGTTTGGTACCATGGGGAGAAAGGAGCCCAGGGATGCCCCCCAACTTCTGCACCAAGCTCTGTGCCAACCACAGGCCTCTCACCCCAACCCATCCCCCGAGAGAAAGGGAAAGCCCAAGTTAAAGCACACTTCAGGTGGGTGTTAGGTCTGCAGGCTCACGAGGGCTTTTACAGTAAGAGGGCTTCTCTCCTCTGCTCTGGACAGAACCCTGGAAACAGGTTCGGATGCAGATTGAAGGGCTGTGTTAGTGGCAAGGGGGAGGGTTTTCCAGCAGGGCTTAGCTCTACAGAAACTCTGAGAGTTGGACAGGTGTCCCTGTGGCCGTAAATTGTACCTTGAAGATGGTGAGGGGGGCCTTCACTTGAGGGCACCACCCGGGCTGCCCACAGGTCTGAGTGCCAGCCCAGTCACCCGGCCAGTCTAGACCCAAGTTTCCCATCTGTGTATTAACACAGCCACATAGGCCTCGTGGGATCAGAGGGATTCATGTATGTAAGTGAAGTCATTCAGTCGTGTCTGACTCTTTGCCACCCCATGGACTGTAGCCCGCCAGACTCGTCTGTCCATGGGATTTTCCAGGCCAGAATATTGGAGTGGGTTGCCATTTCCTCCTCCAGGGCACGTTCCATTTCCTCCTCCAGGGCATCTTCCCAACCCAGGGATTGAACCCGGGACTCCCACATTACAGGCAGACTTTTTACCGTCTGAGCCACCAGGGAAGCCCATGTCTGTAAAGGCATGCATTTAGTTCAGAAACTCCAGGTGAATGCTGCTGCTCCGGCGCACACGCGTGTGCACGAGCAACGGCTCTGGCCCGGGTGAACTGCCGCGTGTTTCTGGGGGCATCCTGCTCCTCTCCTGTGATCCCCGCTTCCCTGTGCACCTGCCGGTGCAGAGCAAAGCCCACCTGGCCTGGGCTGAATTCCTGGAGTCCGGAGCCCGGAGCACGGCCTGCTGAGGTCCCTGCTGGTCTCCTGCCCTGCCCTGTCTCACCCCTGTGAGTAGAGTGAGAGGATTTCTCACAGAACAGGAGGAGAAGGGACGCAGCTGGCTTCACAGGGGGAGAAGGTCAGCAGAACTGTGTCCACGGCTGGAGATGCCCTCTTCCCTCTACAGCTCACCAGGACGGACAGCAGCCCCTGGGTCCTGCAGGGAGGGGGCTTCACTGACGCCCTCGGTTTGTCAGGCCCTGCTCGGAGGGTGCTGGGGACCTAGGGAATTTCTGGTGCAGTGGCTCCAGGTGTGGGCTTCCCCCCTCATCTCCAAATCCCTCTGCAAGGGCTGCCTTGCCTTCTCCAAACTCCCTCCCCGTTCCGGGCGGGCCTGGGTTCACGAGGACAGAGCCCTCCTCTACCTTCTGCCCTGGCTGATCCCCAAGGCGGGTCTTTGCCTCTGTAAAGGGTTAATTCACAGCCACACAGGACAGAGGGGCAGTTACAGAAGGGGGAGCAGTGGGGAAGTGGCAGCGGTTAGAGAACACTCCGAGGACTTGCCAGCTGGGGCCCCAGTTCCCGATTCTCCTGCTGTGAGACCCGGGGTGCCCTTCCACCCGGCGGAGGGCATGACACCCCTGACTCAGCTCCCACCACAGGGGTGACCATGGTCAGGGGTCAGCTGCACGGCCAGGCCGCTCGGGACTGGATGTCTCCTGCTCGGGGAGGTCAAGAGACAAGTACCAGGCCAAAGTTCACCGGGTCAGTGGTGTTGACTCTTTGTGACCCTGTGGACTGCAGCCCACCAGGCTCCTCCATCCATGAGATGCTCCATGCAAGAAGGCTGGAGTGGGTTGCCGTTTCCTCCTCCATAGGGATCTTCCCAACCCAGGGGTTGAACCCAGGTCTCTTTTTTTTTTTTTTCCAACCCAGGCCTCTCTCTTTTGTTTTCCCAACCCAGGTCTCTTCTGCCTCCTGCATTGGCAGGCAGGTTCCTTACCACTAGTGCCACCTGGGAACCCACAAGCTCTCGACGGGGGTGCAAAACCAGGCCCCACTCTGGCGGTACAACCTTAGCAAAGTCCTTCATCCCCTTCCCCAGTTTCCTTACTTGTGTGTGAACCAGGAGTTGTCATAGCTCCCAGGTTGCCGTAACAAAATGTCCCAGACAAGGGGGCTTAAACAGCGAGACGCGCCCTCTTATAGCTCTAGAGGCTGGAGTCTGGGATCCAGGTGTCGGGAGGGCTGGTTCCTTCGGAGGCCGGGGAGGGAGGCCCTATTTGAGACCCCTCCCCCGCTGTTGCTGGTGGCTTGCTGAGCTCTTGTGCCAGCTTCTATTTCATGGGCTTTAGAAGGATCTCACCCACCCCTGAGGACCCAGCCGCTGGACCTGCCGACATATGTCAGTCTTGATGCCGGTTGACCACACCAAAGCCAGATGCCCACTCTCAGCCTCCGGTCCAGGTCCCCAGGGCCCCTGCCTCGCTCCGGCATCCCCTCCCTCTCCCACCCTCAGCTGGACCCGCTGGCCCGTCCTCAGCCTGCTGTTGCTGTGCAGTCCCTCGGTCGTGTCCGACTCTTTGTGACCCCATGGACTGCAGCACCCCAGGCCTCCCTGTCCATCACCAACTCCCTGAGTTTAGTCAAACTCATGTCCATCGAGTCGGTGATGCCATCCAACCATCTCATCCTCTGTCGTCCCCTTCTCCTCCCACCTTCAATCTTTCCCAGCATCAGGGTCTTTTCCGATGAGTCAGTTCTTGGCATCAGGTGGCCGAAGTATTAGAACTTCAGCTTCAGCACCAGTCCCCCAGCCTACTGACTGTTGAATCCTCCCCCACCCCTGAGTGGAGGTGGGCTTTGGGAAGGGCTAAGGACTGAGGTGGGATGCTGTGTGTTGTGGGGTGGGTTAATGCAGCTCTAGGGCACAGAGGACAAGCCTACGTGGTCCCCACTACTCCGTTGCTATGCTGAGACTGACCTCACTTGGCTGACTCCGAGGAAAGGGAAAGAACTACCTGGATGGCCTGGCTGTGTCTGGCCCTGAACTTGATCGCGGCCGACCGTGCTCAGGATGTGCGTGCAGAATGGAAGGTCTGCCGTGTGCGGGCTGTGTCTACCTGTGCTACTCGGCATTGGTCATCCCATGGAAGTCGCTTTGGAGCCAAGCAGCTGATGCATCTCATTAGTTCTGCCCTCCAGTTGACAAGTGGCGGCCCCTCTGATGACAGGATGGGTTCCTCCCAAGTGCTTCCGTCTGGCAAGGCTGAATATTAATTACCTCCCTTTATTTCATGATTTTTCATGGACACGGAGTGTCACCACATCACGGAGTGAGAAGTCAGTGCCCAGAGATACAAAAAAATGGGTAAATTGGAGTGAGCTGCCCTTGACCCTGAAATACGGGAGAGATGGTTGTCGCCCAGGGAGTGAGAAAGTCAATTCCAGGCAGGTTGATAAGAAGTCTGGGGTCCCCAAGGAGGAGAAAGGGGTCTGGAGTTCTCAAGAAGGAAAAAAGGACAAACTTTTTTTTCTTTAAGCTCAGAGTTGATTACACAACAAAGCAACTTGGCTTAAACTCTGTACTAAGGATTATATTATTCCTATTACTTCTGGGTTACCTTGGTGGATTTCTGTTTTTTAGGGCTCTGATTGGATACCCCCCAGGAAATTTGTTTCAGATGAGTGTTCAGTCCTGTTCTATCTATTCATTATAATTCTAGATGGGATCCTCTCACCTGGCCAATTAAAAATACCTGCTCTGGGGCTGGCCATAGATTTAAGTTTTCTCTTAGGGTCATTTAAACTCAATTGGAGTGATGAGCTAAGTCTCAATAAAAAATTAACTTCTCATCTATTAAAAGGAAAACTTCTACAATCATGGGGAGGATCTACATGGTTAGCACCAGGCTATGGTTATTTAAGTTTAAAGGCTCCTCTATGCTGGGAATGGTTAAATCATACTAAAAATGATCAACTTGGTAATTATGAGACAAATTCATAAAGCTGGGTGCTTTATGAACTATGCCTGTTATTACCCTTAGAGAGAGTGATTGATACGGAACTCAGTGGATTTGTGGCACTAATTTATGGCCTTAACATCTACAGGAATGATACGAAGGTATGGCCTGGGATTCCCATGAATTTAAGGTCATACATGTTAACAAAAATCAATCTACCATTGGTATGATCCCAATGGGTCAAAGATCTGTATTCTACTGGTATGACCATTTAGCAGCTTGTGTGTGTGTGTGCGCCTTCAGTGGGATTGGAGGATATAATTGCCCATATCTAAGCCTTGACAACTTTCATAAGCTTTAAATGATAGTAACTGGGCTATTCAGTTCAGTTCAGTCGCTCAGTTGTGTCCGACTCTTTGCGACCCCATGAATCGCAGCACGCCAGGCCTCCCTGTCCATCACCAACTCCCGCAGTTCACCCAGACTCATGTCCATCGAGTCCGTGATGCATCCAGCCATCTCATCCTCGGTCATCCCCTTCTCCTCCTGCCCCCAATCCCTCCCAGCATCAGAGTCTTTTCCAATGAGTCAACTCTTCGCGTGAGGTGGCCAAAGTACTGGAGTTTCAGCTTTAGCATCATTCCTTCCAAAGTAATGCCAGGGCTGATCTCCTTCAGAATGGACTGGTTGGATCTCCTTGCAGTCCAAGGGACTCTCAAGAGTCTTCTCCAACACCGCAGTTCAAAAGCATCAGTTCTTCGGCGCTCAGCCTTCTTCATAACCAGGCTATTAGCCTATTGAATTCTGAGATCTCTATGATGAGAAAGGCAGTGCTACACAACTGTAAGACCCCTGACACCTTAGAGCATCGCAGGGAGATATCTGTGCTGTAATTCAAACTGAATGCTGTATTTTTGTACCTGATAAGTCCCTTAATGTAATACATATGAACCACATGAAAAATCAGATTTCTGCTCTAAGTGACCCATTCCCTAGTCTTGACAACCTTAAAAAAAAAAAAAAAACTGGTGTGGGAGACTCATGGCTAAAATATTTACTGTTAATTCCACTGATGTTATTAACTGTATCATTTGTATTTTACTTGTTTCACAAGATTATTATTTCTTGTATTACCAAGTATATGACTGAGCCTTCAACGGAAATGATGACTAGACTTGAAGCAGTTGATCAAATGTATAGTTTGATATGTGATCAATGATTGTAATAGTGTAACTCTAGAAGGCAATGGCAACCCACTCCAGTACTCTTGCCTGGAAAATCCCATGGATGGAGGAGCCTGGTAGGCTGCAGTCCATGGGGTTGCGAAGAGTCGGACACGACTGAGCCTCTTCACTTTAACTTTTCACTTTCATGCATTGGAGAAGGAAATGGCAACCCACTCCAGTGTTCTTGCCTGAAGAATCCCAGGGATGAGGAAGCCTTACCCCTCTATGGGGTCGCACAGAGTTGGACACGACTGAAGTGACTTAGCAGCAGCAGCAAGGATTATATGACAACAATGTATCCTGCTGAGGACATGTTTCTCCTTCTTGAGAACCTTCTGACAAATCCTGTTATCTTAAAATGTATATTATGGGAGTGGGTCTGGTAAGATCTTTCTATTGTTCATTCTAGTTCTGTCATCTTAAAATGTAAATTGTGGGAGTAGGTCTGGTGAGAGCTTTACAACCTTGAGACATTCTTTTGATTTATTGTTAATAACTAACTGAAACATATATAGCTCCCTTGCTAAGACTAGCCTGTGGGGCACTCTCTGTGCCCCTTTTGATATCTACGTCAGAAGCTTTCTTTGTCCTTTTTACACTTTAATGAAACTCTGCTATACAAAAGCTCCTGAGTGATCGAGCCTGGTCCCTGGTCCCGAGGCTAAATCTTCCTGGGTGATCACGAATCTGACATCGTTCACCGTAAACGATCAGGAGTGGCTCATTTGTTCCTGGGGGCACCTCTGGGCTGTAGCTCGTGTGGGGGCTACAGCCCCAGGTGGAAGGGAAGGGAGGTGGTCTTCCCAGTCAGGCAGCTCAGGAGAGATGCTCCCTCAGGACCAGAGAGTCAGAGATGGTTCATACATGGCAAGCCCCAGAAGATGCTGGTGCTCCGGGTGATCATGGTTGAACAGGCATCCACAGGGAACCCAGGCTGCTCCAACCAGCACTGGAGAAAAGGATCAGAAGATGCGGCCTGGTGTGTGTGTGGTCTCTGTTTAAAGGTGGACACTGGGCATTCATATCAGAAAACTGCCCCTGTGTGTGTGTGTGTGTGCACACGCACGTACATTTTGCACAATGGTGACAGCCCCTCAACTGACAGAGATAAGAGGAATTGTGCACAGTGGTGATGAAGATCCATTTTTTAAATGACCCCCTTCTTGGCCCATGGGGTTCACTAAACATCAGCTTAGTGTTTGAGACGACTGAGATGCCCGCTGGACGCCCTTGACTCTGGTCGCCTTTAAGAGGCCACTGAGGTGCAGGTGTCAGCATGAAGCCTGGAGCTTGTCCAGTGTGGTGGGCGGAGAGTATGGCCCAGCACCCAGTTATTTCCAAGTGATGGAGGAGCAGGTCTGTAATTATCCTATGAGGTCATCTTAATTAGAATGGTGTAAAACAAAGACTAGTGAGGTATCATCCCATCTTTTCGAGACTTGTCATAGATTCACATCAGCTTCTCGGTGGTGGCTTTTGAAAACCTCCGTTGGTGTTCTTTCTCTCTCTGCCCCTTTGGCAAGTGTCAGGCGAGACCAGCCACTGGCCTCCAGCGAGTGCTTAGGCCCGTGTGCTGGTCCTCCTAGGCACCATCTGCAGGCAGAAGGAGAGGCAGGAGTGCAAATGGTCCAGGGAGGACCCTGGAGGACTCTCTCTGTAGGGAAGGCCAGGCTCCCTCCTTTTTCTGGGAGAGAGTGTCACAGAGGATGAAAGAGCCACAGTAGAAACCAGAACGGCTGGACTTAGCCCCAGACAGCCTTCCAGGACCAGGGCCACTTGTAAAAGCCCCTGTGTCTCTGACTCTCTGTTTCTTCATCTGTGAAATGGAGTTGGCCTGGGAGTAGAGATCAAAGAGGGAGATTGGAGCAGAGTGATGGTTCGTAAAGTTTCCAGAAGCCTCCTCTTTCCTTAAGGCGAGTCAAAGGGCTTTGCTGCTGAAGTGAAAATGCAAGTCTCTCAGTCTTCTCCTACTCTTTGTGACTCCATGGACTATACAGTCAGTGGAATTCTCCAGGCCAGAACATTGGAGTGGGTAGCCTTTTCCTTCTCCAGGGAATCTTCCTAACCCAGGGATCGAACCCAGGTGTCCCGCATTGCAGGTGGATTCTTTACCAGCTGAGCCATAAGAGAAGCCCTTGCTGCTAAAACCAAGTAATAAAGTTTAATAAGTAATAGTTTCCCCTGATTTGCAGGTACAGTGACATCAGAAGCTACTAATGGCAAAGGAGCCCAGTTCCTCCCTCGCCACGGGGGTCACACACCCAGAGACCTACCAGCACTGTCTGAGCCCCGTCTGGGTGCTTGTGGGAGACACAGCCTCTCCCAGGCCTCCCCATCCCCTCCCGATCGCCCCAGGCACCTCCGGCCAGGCTGCCTCATGGGCGTTCCCACCAGTGGCCTCTGGTCAGCTGGCCACAGGGTCTGCTGGCCCACTCTTTCCTCTCTGTCCCTTTCCAAGAGAGAGAGGGAGCCCTCCCAGGGTCCTCAGAGCTGCCACGCTCCGCGGATGGCAGGGCTAGGGGAGGGCCCACGCCGTGGCTGCTGCTGCTCCCGGTCCCCTTGCCGCTCACTCGCCTTACGCCCATCATTCTGTACCCAAGGCTGCCCTCCTTCCTCCAAGCCAAGTGTGCTGCGGCCGCCACCCCCCACCTCCCACTTCCCTCTTCACCCTTCCCAGCCTTTGAGACTGGGAACTGGAGCCCTTCACACCTCACTCTGAACCATCTGCATTTGGGCTGTTTCACCTTTAAGGGCTTCCCCCCAGCAGTGGGGAAATTCTCACCTCACATCTGCATGAATAAGAAGCTCCTCTAAGAGGAGATCTTTCCAGGGGACAGAGCTGGGCGCAGATATAAAAACCGGGTGTTACCAGAAACAGACAGATTCACTGAAAACCAAACTCACCTCCTTTGGGTTAGGTTTTCATGCAGAATAAGATGTTTTCAGTTTTAAGTTAGACTCGGACATGACTTCACTTTACTTCACTGTTTTTGAGTGTGCCATTGGGTGGTATTGAGTTTCTCTTCCATGACTTTTGGCTTCCCTGGTAGCTTGGACGGTAAATCGTCTGCCTACAATGTGGGAGACCCGGGTTCGATCTTTTAATACTTTTAATGCTTTGTAAACCCATCGCCGCCTTACAGCACTGCCTTCTTCTATGAAAGTGTGTTAGTCATTCAGTTCTGTCTGACTCTTTGTGGCCCCATGGACTGTAGCCCGCTAGGCTCATCTGTCCATGGAATTCTCCAGGCAAGAATACTGGGGTGGGTTGCCATTCCCTTCTCCAGGGAGATCTTCCCTACACAGGCATCGAACCTGGGACTTCTGCATTGCAGGCAGATTCTTTACTGTCCGAACCACCAAGGAAGCCTCCTTCTATGAGGAGGAACAAACCAATAAACTACTTTTTGAGCTGAATGAGTGTGTGCCTCTCCAGAAAGCCCTGTCCCCAGGGGTGTCCTGTCCTGGCAGCTATGGACTCAGCCCCAGTTGGAGGTGATGTATGCCTAGGAGTCCTCCACTTATCAACTCTGTGACTTCAGACAAGTGTCTTTGGTTTCATTGTCCACAGAATAGGAACAATGAGACTTCCCC
Organism: Aepyceros melampus; assembly: GCA_006408695.1. Taxonomy (NCBI): domain Eukaryota; kingdom Metazoa; phylum Chordata; class Mammalia; order Artiodactyla; family Bovidae; genus Aepyceros; species Aepyceros melampus. The sequence goes on from SJXQ01007458.1 coordinate 168,398, forward strand.
CTGGGGAGAGAAAGTAGAATAAGATAATACTGATGAGGGAGCGACCAGTGCCCGCTGGCCCTGGGGAAGCCTCCATCTCGCTGAGACTGCCCTCGGGTGGTCACGGACAGCTTCGGAGCTGAGCAGGAAGCCCTGAACAGGCCGGATCCTGTTAGAGCAGGTTAAAAAAAAAAGAAAGTAACTCCAGCAAGGGAAAAACTGGGTGAAAACGAGCCAGGGCTGCCGCCCATCACTGGACTCCTGCTTCGTAAAGTCGATACGGACTATCCATTTCCCCTTTGTGGCTTCATTTCATAGGAAAGTCCCTGCAGGTGTGATCTGTGACTTACAAAGAAAGTTGGGAGACAGCAGCCCTGGAAAAATAATTCCACCTATAAACACCTGTGTTAACAAGTGCTGTATTTGTACAGCTATTTTCTCTTTCAAATACTGTTTACACACACCTATTCTCTTACCCCGCTCAGGTGTGCATTGCAAGGCATCTGGGGACTTGCTGGCTTGGGGCCAGCCCTCCCCAGTCGGAAATGGTGCCCCTCTTCGCCGAGCAACTCGGGGCTCGGAGCTCGGGGCCTGCTGTGGTGTTAGTGCTCCTGGGGTCCCCCTCTGGGAGCTCAAGCCAGTAAAGTCCAAGACCTCCGTGTGGCAGGAAGGGCCGGCCGGGGGGGCCCCTTAGGGGACAGTGACCCCAGCTGGACGAAAGAGGACACCTGCTCTTTTCCTCGCTAGCCCAGGTCACTTTGCATTTTCACACTGAGAGGAAATTTGAACCCCTCCACCACCTGATTTCCACAGCCATCCGCCCTCCCTGGGCTGGGGGGTGGGTAGCTGCCGGAGGAGATGCAACAATGAGACCTTTAGAGGTCTGGCAGGCCGGGGAGGAAATGCGTTCAGTGCGGCCCTTTCTCGTTCGTTGAGGACGCCAGTATTTGTTTAGAATTCCATGTGCCTCCACGGAAGCCCTTAGGACTTGATTCCTGTCTCACCCTGGCGAGTGGTTTCACCCCCAAACGGCACGGGACACTCATCGGAACCCTCATCAGGACCTTGTGGACATCCAAGTTTCAGGCCCCAGGCTCAGAGACCCTGGTTTACTTGAGCTGGAGTGGTCCAGCCTGTTCAAATCCCCAAATCCGTCGAATGGGTGGTGAGCGAAGCCCAGCTTCTGTTAGGATTGCCAGGCATCTCTGCATCGTTATTTACTGTGAATATAAGCCTTTGCTCAGAAGAGCTATGCATTTACAGAGCAATCCACCCCCCACACCTGTCCCCTTCTTGTTGGCAGCTGGCAAAGCCGTAGTTGTTTGTCTCAACGACGTCACCGGCATCCGTCCACCACTATCAGTGAGATTCTATGGGTTATTGGGGTTTTTCCCCCCAAGTTCTTTTTGTGTACCAGGATCCCCCCCAGGAAACCTCCTCGGCCTCTTCTGATCTTTGCTACTTTTTCAGACTCTCCTTGTGTGTGATCTTGATGGTTTTGAGGGCTGGTTATTTTGTAGAGCCCCGTTCTCTGGTCTCTGCTGATGTTTTTCTCATGCTTAGTCTAGGGTATGGGTTTTGGAAGGAAGACCACAAAGGCGAAGTCTGTATTCATCCTGTCCTATGACTCATCACGGCCACGCTGGCCTTGATCACCTGGCTGACGGCGGCAGAGTCCACCAGGCTCCTCCACGGTCATGTCAGCCCTCTGTCTGTACTGTGTTCTTCAGAGGCACGTCACAGAGCAGAACCCACGGCAGAAGGTGGTCCCTCTCCTCCTCTTGCAGGGGGCGTATCTACATGAAGTCTGTGGAATTCTCCTGTCAGGGTGAATAGTTTCTCCCATTAATTATTTTTTCAGTTATTTATTTATTTGCCATGGATCTTTTTTTTAAAAAAAGTTTTATGTTTTATATTGATGTATAGCAGATTCCTGGGTGGTGGTAGGGGTAAAGAACCTGTCTGCCAATGCAGGAGATGTGAGAGACACAGGTTTGATCCCTGGGTCAGAAAGATCCCTGGAGGATGGTATGGCAACCCACTTCAATTCTCTTACCTGGAGAATCCCATGGACAGAGGAGCCTTGGCGGGCCACAGTCCATGGGGTTGCAAAGAGTTGGACACGACTGAAGCGACTTAGCACTCAGGCACGCAAAGCAGATTAACAAGGCTGTGATCGTTTCAGGTAGAAAGTAAGTCGACTCAGCCATACATACACATGTTGCTGTCCTCCCCCGAGCCCCCCGCCTATCCAGGCTGTCACATGGCTTTGAGCAGAGTCCCCTGTGTTGTATAGTTGTTCCTTGTTGGTGATCCATTTTATATATAGTAGTGTATACCTGTCTATCCCAAACTCGCTACCCATCTCTTCTTCCCATCCTTCCCCACCCTGGTAACCGTAAGTTTGTTCTCTAATTCTGTGAGCCTGTTTCCTAAATACATTTGTTTGTATCATTTCTTTTTAGATTCCACATGCAAGAGAACAGGCTATTTCTCTGTCTGACTTCACTTAGTATGTTTTATTTACATTGGTGTAGACTCCGAGATAGTTAAGCTTCAGGTTATGGTCCAGTACCATTCTCCTTACACTGCTGCTCACAAATGATCCAGCTTTGGGCAGTGGGAGCTCTTTCAGGGTACCTTCTCTCTCTCTATCTGAAATGCCCTGTCGTCTTGGTTTTCAGGTGCTTGCTTACTTAAGAAGAAAGGCAGGACTTTACGAACACCTGCTGGATGGTTTGGGTGTTTTATTTGCATTTTCGTTTTAATCATAACCACTCATTTCTCTCCTTAACACACTCTCTCTTGCTCTCCGACCCCCAGTTTTCACTGGGGTGCCAGGAGTGGCATCGGGGGCCATGGCGAAGGAGCCTGGATGGAGAGCTGGGCGGCTGAGTTCATGTCCAAGCCCTGTTCCTCACCAGATGTGTAAGCTAGAACGAGTTCTTTTACCTCTGCCAGCCTCCAGTCTCTGACTATGAGAGGGAGACAGCCCTGAGTATCTCGAAGAAGCCTTAGAGACCAGTGCAGCTGTAGAGACAGTGTAGCCATGCTCAGACAAGCATCTTGTCCCTTCTGGCCCTCCCGCTGTTGCTAAGTGATTGTTACCTTTTGACTCCTATTTCCCTAACTACAACATCAAGGCACTGGACTTGCTGATCTTGGAAGACCACCTCCCTTCCTGATGTTCCTTGTGGGCCCAGATGGGTGTGGATGGGTGATGGGGGGAGGACTGGAGAGGGGTCAGCAGGCATGGCCCAGGGAGCCCAGGACCCTGGCCTGTGGCCAGTTCCAGCCTCATATTGGAATCAGCTTCAAAGAAGATGGCTTTTTGCTCTAGAATACAAAACATTAAACTGAAAAATGTTATTAGCATGTCTGGGCTAAGCCCCCACTGGCCCCTGCCACCCTCAAATATATAAATATATTTCAGCTCTTAGCAGGCCTTGGCTGGCTGGACACAGGCTGGAGATCGCAAGTCAGTCTGATCTGAGAGAATGTGAAGTGTGTCTGCAGTCACTGGTACCAAAGACGCATGGGCGTTTTGAGTGTTCTTAGTTATCTGGTCTCCCATCTCTGTGCGTCCATTTCCACCCACAGTGGTATTTGTCAGCTTCTATCGATGAGTGGGATTTGGGTTGGGGTGTGAGGTTGGGTTTCTGGTGTGAATTCCTGAGGTTGGTTACAGGTGCTGAAACCGGGGCCAGGGCCTGGCTGGGGGTAGGGTGTGGCTGCTCATGGTGCTTCCTGTAGGAGCTGGGCCTTGGGCACTGATGTGGACCAGTTCTCCGGAGCAGGAGAGGGCCTGATGGGGAAGGTGGACTTCAGAAATGGCTCCGGGGTAGGGCTAGAGGAGCTGACCTGGGCACCTGCAGCTCTTCTGGTTGA
>SJXQ01007458.1:172568-193000 GCA_006408695.1 Aepyceros melampus
GGTATTTACCCAGACTGGGTCACTGGGTTGTGGGAACCCAGAACACTGGCCAAGGCTGTGAGTGTCCCAGGATTCAGGGCTGGGCAGGGGGGTGAATGAAGGAAAAGGGGACCCTGAGTGTGAACCCTTGGTGATGGGCTGGGAGAGGAAGAGGGGCTCGGAATGTCCAGTCAAGGGAGGCAGTGGCAGCGCGAACAGGATCCATCGCACAAATGACCACAGATGGTGTCCACATGCATATGGAGATCCACCTACCCAGATGCTTGCGGAGGCATAGTGGGTAATGGGATAAAATCGGAACAACAGAAATGTCCATGATTAGAAGGGGATCAGGGTTTATCTGAAATACAGACTATACAGCCTGTATATTGACTATACAGGTGATATTGAAAAGAATAAGACAGCCTGTACGACCCATGGACTAACACTAGTGGGAAAAAATCACATGTTTGTTTCTCTTATATAATCCCGCGTCTGAAGGGGAGAGGTTGCTGCTTACCAGGGTCGTCAGGGGCCCAGTTCCCTTCTTTTCCATATCACCTTCGTGAAAGGTGTTGGCTTCAAAGCCTTACACTAGTTTCCTCATGGCCCCAGAACAGCTGCTGTGGCTCTGATGATCACACCTAAGTATAAAGAATGAGAAGGGAGTGCTGGTCAGTGCCAGATATCATTGTAGTTTTTCTTTTTTAATCTGGAAATGGAGAGATTCCAAGTTGCCCCCTGGCTCCCTCTCCCTCACCATGGGCCATCTCACCCCCATATCTCATTGTCCGCGACAGGGTCTCATCTGCTGATCCCCAGCTGCAGGGAAGGCTGGGAAAGTGAGTATCTGGCTTTGCAGCATGAGAGCAAGGAAAGAGTCTAACAATGCTCTCAAGTCAGCCAGCAAATAGGGTTTGCCCCTTGCATGTAAAGAACTCCACAGGCAGAGTTTCCAGGGGTCTTATGATAGTAATTGCCTCTGGGGAATAAGATGTGGCATCTTAGAGAGGAGAGTAGCTCAGTTTTTTTTACTGTATATCCTTTCCTATTCTTTTTTTTTGTTACCACATGTGTATGTGACTTTTTCCATTAAAAACTTAATTAAAATAAAACAAAGCAGGTGATGCAATTTGCTATTAGCAGATGAGAGAACTGATTCAGGAGATAGTCTGGGGAGATCCCTGGGGCTTCTGTTTGTTGGGGGGGCCTGGCCATTTACCTATAGCCGAGTCGAAGGTTGAGTGTGTGGGAAGACCCTAGTGCCTGGACTCTGGGCATGGAGGGTGGAGGCAGGGCTCACCCAGGGAAGCGCCAGTGTGGGCAGAGGCAGGAGCTGGGAGGGCCAGATCCCATCCTCAGAACATTTACTTGGTGAGTATTCGTGATTCTCTTGCTGACTCTTCTTCCAGAGGGCAGTGTTGAAACTGACTTCTCAGGAAAATCATCCCTGTCTTGCTATAGAAATTCACGTATGTTTCTAATTCTGCTCACCAACTGGAGGTGGTCATTGACGACGTGACATGAAGCAGAAATGGGAAGAGGATCTGAATTAGTCCTTGAATCAGATGACTCGGATGAGAGCGGGAAGAGCGTGAAAGAACATGTGGCTTTGCTTTTCCTGAGGGTAACGTCACTTAGGGGCTTCCCAGGTGGTGCTGATGAAGAATCTGCCTGTCAATTCAGGAGACCCAGGAGATGTGGGTTCGATCCCTGGGTTGGGAAGATCCTTGAAGGAGGAAATGGCGACTCACTCCGGTAATCTTACCTGGAGAATCCCATGGAGAGAGGACTCACGGGCTACAGTCAATGGGCTTGCAAAGAATCGGACACGACCGAGTCACTGAGCACGCTCGCTCAGAGTATTCAGCTCAGGCTTTGGGTTTTGAGTCGGGCAAGTCTAACGAGCCCTTCTGTGAACAGCAACCCTTTGTTTCTGGGTTTTCCAGACTTTGAGTGCCCTTCTCTGGTGGAGGTTTCTAAGAGCTCATGAAGATCAGAGCAAGTTAGGAGAAAGAAAACTTGAAGAACGCTTGGTAAAACCCAAGCAACAGTGGATTGTTGCTGGAGCAACAGTGTCTAGGAAGGCCCTGTCTCGTTTGCCATTTCTAGTGGTGACCTCCTTCTGCAGATGGCAGATGACTGCTTGGTCAGCTCTGAAACATTCAGGATGATACTTTAAGGACTGCATGGCACTGTGGGGCTGGGAGGGGAACCTGTGTCCCACTGTGCAGGTCCTGTGCCCTCGACCAGCAGTAGTAAAGGGTCTTGTCCCCTTGGAAGTCATAGAGAGGGGAATGGAGCCTTTAGTGTGGGGTCCCCTCTGCCTGTCCACTCACGGGCTCTAGTGAGTGGCAACCACATGCTGGCAAATGTTTAACAATTGACTGAAGGAAAGACAAAAACAAAGTCCTCGCCTGCCCGTTTCTGTGGTGTGAGTACTCTCACCAAGCTGCCTCCAAGGTACCACGAGACATCTCTGAGTGCCCATTTGGGAAGAGATGCTCACTCATGGCCACAGAGATGGGGTGAGGCCTGGCTCCATACACACTGACTGGGGTGGTCCATGGCCGTACCGACCGGTGACAGCCCCCCATCATTCATGAGAGAGGTGGGGAGGGGTGACTGAGCAGCCTGAGGATCACTGGGACCAGGGAAACATGGGCTGCGTGACTCAGGAGTCCTGCCCCGAGGAGGCCCAGTCACATCACCCTGAGTTGGGTGCTCTGAGTTAGCTGTTTTCCAGAAGGGATGGTTTTAGGGTGTTACCCTAGCCACTTCCTACCAGCACCAGCAACCTTGGGGACTCATCCAAGGTCACACAGCAAGTGACTGCCCACCTGAGGCTCTTGACTCAGCTCTGAGAACGAGCTCCCACTTCTCAGAACCTCAGAGAGCATGAGGTTCAGCTGCTCTCCTCCTCCCATGGGCCAGAGGGACAAGAAGGGGTGCTGGCCTGAGGCCTGGAGAGGACCCCAAACTCCCAGCCTGCATGGAGACATCCCCTGCCCCCCACTCTCCCTCAGGGGCGGCCTGACCCCTTCCCTTCTCCTCGACCCAGGAAGCAGCTGCTGTTCAGGGTGTGCAGGAGGCTTTCAGGGGTGGTCCCTGGAGTACTGGAGAAGTACCACAGAAACCCCTCTTACCAGTGTGGCTGAGCCACGCCGGCCCTGGGGAGTGGGGTGAGCCTGAGGAGGAAGCAGGGTGACCCCTGGCCTCTGACCTCGGTGATCTGTCATGAAGGACTCCAACAGGAAGTGACTCTCCACCACAGTGGGAACCCCTGGATGCCCTTGGGAGCTCATCCCCACATCACCCTTTGAAAAATTAAAACACAATCCTACAAAGAAAAATAGCACATCGATTAAAGTACAGATGCCAGAGCCCAGCTGGCTGCACTTGACGCCAGGCCGCACCAGTTCCCAGCTGGGAGATAGCAACCACGCCTCTTCTCTGCTCTCCAGCTCGGTCTCTTCACCTGCTGTTTGTTCGTCCCTAAGTCACGCCCGACCCTTCGTGACCCCATGGGCTGCAGCACGCTATGCTACCCTGTCCAGTGCGATTTCCTGGAGTTGCTCAAATTCAGGCCTAGTGAATAGATGATGCCATCCAACCTTCTCATCCTCTGTCGCCCCCTTCTCCTCCTGCCTTCAATCTTTCCCAACATTAGGGTCTTTTCCAATGAGTCAGCTCTTCTCATCCGGTGGCCAAAGTATTGGAGCTTTAGCATCAGTGAGTATTCAGGGTTGATTTCCTTTAGGATTGACTGGCTTGATCTTGTAGTCCAAGGGACTTTCAAGAGTCTTCTCCAGCACCTACAAAATACAAATTATGATGGTCACTAGAACCTACCTTGGAAGGCTGTGGTGAGGATTAAGTGACTGTGGATACTTGAATATATTATTGACATGTTTACAGCCCCTGGCACGTAGCAGGAAATCAGTAAATATCAGCTACCTAGTATTATTTATATTAAAGTTGATGGTCTCTGAATATTGAGGTGTCTTTAAGTATTTGGGGAGTTTGGCTTGTCGGGAACATCCGTGCTGGTCACACTGCTCCTGGTGCTGTGCAGGCTTCGAGGCAGTCATGTGTATCCTTCTACACGCAAGTGCCCGACCTCCATTTCTAAGCCTCTTTCCCCATTGCACCCTTGAGAATATTGCCTCTGTGACCAGCCAGGGGCATGGACTGCCTGGGGGCAGATGCTGAGCTGCAGAAGGACGCAGGTGGGCCTCTGTTCCACAGGATTAGGATTCCAGACCCACCGCTTTGAAGCTCTGTGATACTGGCCAGGTTCCTTCTCCCGCCTGAGCCTTGATTTCCCATCTGGAGCAACAAAACGGACGTAGTTACTGACAGTGATCGTGAGAAGGAGCCCAGCTGTCAGTGTTGAAGGAGATCGTGGAAATATACCAGGTCCAGAGTGAGGACCCGGCCTCTCCCAGCCCAGTGCCAAGCACGTGTTACGTAGTTCAGGGCATCACGTCACTTCATCCTCAGGTCAGCCGAGAGGAGCCGCAGGTCCCAGTGGACGATGATCTGAGGCCGAAGGCCGGGCGTCAGCTGAGCGGCTTGGCCGGTCTTCGCTCCGAGGCTGCTGGGAGGCTCTGCCACCTTGTTGTGTGTGTTTGCTTTCTTTCTGCCACGTTTGAGGAAAGCGGCGCACTAACGGCTGGCCACAGACCTGAATGGGCCCTTTCTCCCCTGAGGACACCTGGATGGAGGCTGGGGCGTCCGGAGGCGGAGAGCCCCAGGTGTGGATGGTTTCTGTTTGCCTCTTGGGTCTCAAGTGTTTCCTCTGATAACATTCACAGAGAGCACAGCTACTGGATGTGGCTGCCCACCCTGAGGCTGGAAGTGGCTGGCTGAGGAGGAGCGGGAGGGGAGAGGGGAGGACAGAGAGAAGGCTGGAGAGGAGGAGGAGGGTGGAGAGGAGGAGGGAGGAGGAGCAGAATGGGGAGGAGCAGGAGGGAGAAAGGGAGTTAGAGAGGAGCAGGGGAAGAGACTGCACAGTGCTTGAGCAGGGCCTGAGCATACTGCTCCTGAAGGCCTTTAGAAAGCCTGGCTTCCTCCTGGCTGAGGAGTCCCTGAGCTATCTGCACAGTACAGGGCGATCATGCTCCATGACGCAGGGGCGAGATACCATCAGAACGAGAATATATTTAGAAGACAGGAAGTGAGCCCTCCAGCCTGCCCTTGCCTTTATAGCGGGCGTTCTCGCCTTGTGAGCCCCTCGCCCTCGGCTGATGGACAGGCTGCTGCAGGGTGACACGGAGGAAATGACTCTGGCCGTCGCGCCGATGCGTTCTTTTCTTCTCTCTGTCTCTCCTCGCAGGCTTTGCTGGGGTTGTCCCAAAGCACTGGGGAGCCGTGACATTTTGCTAGGAACTGAGTCATTTTGCTGGATTTTTTGAGCCGTGTCCCTGATTAGTAAACCTGTTTCAAAAATGGGAAAATGCACAGGGCTATTTTTAAGTGTTCTCAGCATCGATGTTCCTAATTCCTAGAACAGACATCAGTGCCTTTCTCTTTCAAGTGTAGATAAACACTGAGCAGCTGTGTGACCTTTGGCAAATGAGACTTGCTGGGTGTCAGTTTGCTCATCTGTGAAATGGGGCTAACACTACCTATCTCATGGGGGAAGGATGGGCCCACAGACCATGTGTACTTTCTCCCCTCCTCCCCACTGCAGTGTGCAGTGCCTGTGGGCATTCAACATGCTCACAGTTCCTCTTATTATTTTTATAAGGCTGACAGGTCCAAGGCCAGCATGGGGCCTGGGTGAACTCACCCATTTGCTACACACAGGTGTGTCTACCAGGTTAGAATCTGCCTTTGGTTGGGTACTAGGGGAAACAAAGCGAAACCAGTATTTAAATCTGTCTGTCTTCTTAAATCAGCTGGACTTCTCTGGTGGCTTAGTGGTGAAGAATCACCTGCCAGTGCAAGAGACACGGGTTCGATCCCTGGCCTGGGAGGATCCCACAGGCCTCAGAGCTAAAGCCTGTGCCCTGCACCTACTGAGCCCACGTGTCCTGGAGCCTATATTCCACGAAAGAAGCAGGGTCATGGGAAAGTGGCTTGCTGCAAAGAGAGAGATAAGCCTGCATGGCAAGAAGACCCAGCACAGCCAATAACTAACTAAACAAACAAACAACAATAAATAAGGAAAATAAAAAAGTCGTCAACCATCAGCAAACTTGGAAACGTCTTTCTAGTAATAAGCGTTTGCCAGGGTCCTCTGTGCTACCCCATGAGAGCATCCGGAGATAAAGGAAGGAATGTGACACTGCCGTGGTAGGGGACTCTGCTCAGGGCTGACACAAATGATTGCAGACAGACACAGATGATTGCAAGGGATCACCTCGTTCAGCTTGGGGACTGTGGGGATGGCTTCTGCCCGTCACTGTCCCGGGACCCCTGGGGTGCAGTGATATTAGAAAGCCCAGGACAGCTGATGAGGGAGTTTTTATAGGTACGCTCTGTGTAGACATGGCCCCTTAGAGTAAGCTGTGCACAGTAGGTTACATTCCAAGACAAACACTCCAGTGTGTTAATATGAACTCCAACTCCTCTCAGCTTGGTGTCCCGTGCGTGCTGGGCACGTTGCTCAGGGCTTTCATCCTCACACCCACTCTGTGGGGTCCCCGCTCTGACTGTCTCAGTTTACACCTGGGGCCAGACCCTCAGCCCAGGTCCTACAGCTGAGAGAGGATAGAGCTAGGACCTGAAGAGAGATCTTGGCATTCCTTCAGGCTACCAAGCTCCACTGGGGCAGTGTGTGCAGAGACAGAGCAGGATTAACATTCCTGTGGCATGTTCTATATGCTCAAAGAAAACACTTGTAAGAAACTTGAGCAGATTTATTCCTTCTCTGCAGTATGACTCAATGTGTGACATGACATGAATGTATGTTACATGGGACATACAATACATGATTGAGTAAGGATATGGGCTTCCGCAATGGCTCCATGGGTAAAGAATCTGCCTTCGATGCAGGTTTGATCCCTAGGTTGGAACGATCCCCTGGAGTAGGAAATGGTAACCCTCTCCAGTGTTCTTGCCTGGGAAATCCCATGGACAGAGGAGCCTGGCAGGCTACAGTCCACAGAGTTGCAAAGAGTCAGACATGACTGAATGACTAAGCACAGGACACAAGTAAGTATATATATATATATAAAGTATATAAAGTGTGTATATATATATATATATATATATATATAAAATACTGGGGCTTCCCAGGTGGCTCTAGTGGTAAAGAACCTGCCTGCTAATGAAGGTAGATTTTAGAGATGGGGGTTTGATCCCTGGATCAGGAAGATTCCCCTGAAGGAGGGCATAGCAACCCACTCCAGTATTCTTGCCTGGAGAATCCCATGGACAGAAGAGCCTGGTGGGCTACAGTCCTTGATGCTGCGCAGAGTTGGACACTACTGAAACAGCTTAGCACTCAAGCATGCATATTAATACTGGAGTGGGTAGTCAACCCATTCTGTAGGGGATCTTCCCGACTCAGGGATTGAAGCTGGGTCTCCTGCATTGCAGGCAAATTCTTTACCCTCTGAGCCACTAGAGAGCCCTGTATGTGTCATATAATACATGCTTAAGTATATACTATATAATTGGTATATTGGTAAATTTCCAGTCATACTTTCTTAACCAGAGGGTCAGAGCTGAACTCAAATTAGTCAATGGAGCTGACTAATAAGTCATTCCTCATAAGTTCAGGGAGGAGCCACGTGGAAGCTGTTATTGGAAGGAATCCTAGGTGAGCCTAGTGTTTAGACTACACTAGTTTGGACTATAGTCAGCCTCCATTTTCTTCATTTTGTATCTGTGTTTTCAACCAATCTTGGATCAAAAATATTTGAAAAAATAAATTCTAGAAAGTTTCAAACAAGCATAACTTGAATTTGCCATGACGCAACTGCTGGCACAGTATTTGCATTGTATCTGGACAACAGGTCATCTAGAGGTGACCTCACGTCTAAGAGAGGACGTCATAGGTTATATGTGAGTATCACACTATTTTGTATAGGCACTTGAGCGCCCGAGAATTGTGGACCAATCCCCTGGAGATACCGAGAGAATAACTGTGTTTTTGAATGACTAGGGAAGAAGTCCTAGTTGTGATGGTGTGAAGGCAGCTCAAGCACAGCATTGGAGCTGGGAGGCTGGTGGGCTGGTGGGCTGGTGTGTGTGGCCTGGAGCTGACCTGAGCTGCTCAGGGGTCACAGGTCACGCTTCTCTTTTAAGAAACACGAAGTCCAGCACAGAAAGCCATCTGCTAGGCTGTGATGAGTGACATAGAGCAGGGATGAATCTCCACCGGGTGAGAGCACCATGCAGGCTTCTGAGTGGGATGGTTGTGGGGGGCAGCAAGGTGAGGGGTCAGGGGCTCTGTCACCCCCTTCTCCTGCCCTCAATCTTTCCCTGGAAGTCCCCACCTGCCCCGAGGGTCGCTGGTTTCCATTATGGAGCAGCCCCAGTGCTGCCTGGGTCTTAGGGCGGGGCAGAGCATCGGTGTAGAAGGCTGCCTTCACTGCTTAGGCTCTGGGCTTGCTTTCCTTCCATGCTCTGGGGCTGAGTGAGGGTTCTCCACCAGGGTCATTTAGAGAGCCCTGGGGGCTGCTGGAGACCCCTGAGCCTTGTCTGGAACCCGGCTGGACATGCCCCATTTTTTGACAGGTAACCCAGGAGGACATCAACCCTGAATATTCATTGGAAGGACTGATGCAGAAGCTAAAGCACCAATATTTGAGCCACCTGATGCAAAGAGTCGACTCAGTGGAAAAGACCGTGATGCTGGGAAAGATTGAGGGCAGGAGGAGAAGGGGGTGACAGAGGATGAGATGGTTGGATGGCATCATCGACTTAATGGGTTTGAGTTTGAGCAAGCCCTGGGAGATGGTGAAGGACAGGGAAGTCTGGCGTGCTGCCATCCATGGGGTCTCGAAGAGTTGGATACAACTTAGTGCCTGAACAACGGCAACAACAGAGGTGCAAGAAGTGAGATCTGAATTCTCGTTCTAGCTGTGTGGCCTCAGACAAGTCATTTCACCTCTTGGAGTCTCGATTTTATCATCTTTCCAATGGGGATAATAATATTCATTGCTATAGTGCAAGGAGGAATAAATGACGTGAGTTATGTAAGGTGCCCAGCACTGTGCCTGGCACAGAGAAAGTATCTGATAAACAGAAACTACTATTAATGAAATGCAGCAGTTTGGGATGAGAGATTTGGCTTCTTTAACAAACCTGTCTTGGAGAGATTTTTACATCCTACTGTACTGTGCTAAAGAGACAACTAAATTCCTGTTTACACGTAAACCTAAACCCTCTTATTCTAACTGTGCCACCACCTTAAAAGACATATATTTATGCTTTCGGTTTTAGCTGTTCATATGTTTAAAAGTGGCACACACTTCCAGTGTGATTATGCTAATATACACAGGAGTTTAACAACTGCGCTCTCTGCTCTAACCATCTATTTGAACTACATTGTGCAAATAAGATGTTATCTTAAATAAGCTCCTAATATAACTCAGTAATCACTATAATGCTTTTTGGTGAAATTGTGGTGTTATTACTGAATTTAGTCATGAGTCTCAGATACTGAATTTTGAACAAACACCAGCAGTGCCCAGTTACTGAGTTCCCAGCCAGGAGGAGATGGATGTGGCTGTTCTGGTAGGCTGGAAAGGGGGGTGGGGATGGCCGGCACGTGCGAGGTCCTGGGTCCGACACCCACAGGAGAGGGTGAGCCAAGGGGTAGGATCGCACCTGTTGGAGGGAGGGTCACCCTCATCAGAAGCCTCATCACAAGGTGGAGACGGAATAAGCACTGTAGGCCCACCCATTCCAGCCACAGGAAGGCTGGGTCTGACTCACAAAGTGGAATGCAGGCTGGGAAGGACTTCAGCTAGCTCCGTGGGTCCTCTCTGCCTGGCAGATGCCATTTGCACCGCCTCCCGGGAACTTTGCTTGCGGGTGCCTTTCTTTGACTGTCTTAAGGGGTGACTCAGTTTATCTTCACATTGCATTAAAGAAATAGGAAAGCGACATGGGTGCATGCATGTGTGTGTGCTCAGTTGTGTCCAACTCTTTGCAGTTCCATGGACTATAGCCTGCTAGACTGCTTTGTCCATGGGATTCTCCAGGCAAGACTCCTGGAGTGGGTTGACATTTCCTCCTCCAGGGGGTTTTCCTAGCACTCAAACCCGGGTCTCCTGCAGCTATCGCATTGGAGATTTCATTACTGTCGAGCCACCTGGGAAGCCCTGGAAAACAGAACATCAAGGTGCAAATGGAGGATTTAAAAAATATACTAATACCTGTCTCTTGCTTCCTCCCTCCCTCCTTTCTTCCTGCATCCCTTCCTTCCCAGTTTGCTCTGAGATCTGCGAAAAGCCTCAGCTTCCTCATGAGTAAATATATGAGTAATAATTTGGAAAATATTATATGGACAGAGTTGTCTTCCTCAGATTCACAGACTGAAATCCTAACCCCCAGGACCTCAGACCTGACTGTATTTGGAGACAGAATTTTTAAAGAAATGACTGAGGTAATGTGAGGTCACACGGTGGGCTTAACCCACCATAAGTGGGGGGAGATTAGGGCATAGAAAGACACAGAAGGGTGACACATGAGAACACGGGGAGAAGGCAGAGCGTCTCTAGGCCAAGGTGAGAGGTCCCAAGGGAAACAAACCCTGCCGACGCTTTGATCTCAGACTTCCAGTCTCAGAATAAATTCTTGTTGCTTAAACCGCCTGGTCTGTGGTGCTTTGTCACGGCAGCCCTGGCACATCAATACAGATGTAAATCTTCAGGTAGAGAAATGTCACTTCTCGCTGCTGGTTACCCAGGGTTGGGGCAGCTGGGAGTTAGGCAAATGAAGTTGGGTCTCGAGAGGGGTCTGGAGCCTGTGGTCTGGGAACTAGCACTTGTCTGGCTGGCTGTCTTCACAACCTAGATGTTCTCTGGTCTGCCTTTGGGGAGGAGTGCGTGCTGCTGGCTTCCTCTGCCCCAGGCACTGTACGTTCTTGGCAGAGTTTGTCCACTGAGCAGGTAAATGTGACGGGAAGGAGAGCCTGGTGACTTATTAAGTGGCGTTGAAAGAGCGAAGAGAAAAACCGGAGACGGACTCACCACGGTGACAGGAGGAGAATGAGGTTGCTGCTGTGGGGTTAGAAGGGCGCTGAGCTGTGAGCTGGTCCAGACCATGCATCTCACAGCGGGGAACTGGGGCCCCAGAGGAAAGGAGACTTATCTAAGACAGGGCTAACTGTAGGCTACCCATCTCCTGAACATCGCTGGCGATGCTTTCCTGGGATTGTCCTCATTTGGAGAATAGGAAAGGAAAAGAAGAGGTTCATTTCGTATTCACAAATGCCTAATGCAGAGAACACAACACATTTAAACCCTAAAAGTCTCCCAGTGGAATGGCTTAAGTTCACTCTTGGCTGTGTGGAGGAGTCATTGCTGCTGTTCAGCCATTCAGTTGCTCAGTCATGTCCAGCTGTTTGAGACCCCTTGGACTGTAGCATGCCAGGCTTCCCTGTCTGTCATTATCTTCTGGAGTTTGGTCAGACTCAAGTCCATTGATTCAGTGGTGTCATCCAACCATCTCATCCTCTGTCACCCTCTTTTCCTCCTGCCCTTGTCTTTCCCAGCTTAAGGGTCTTTTCCAGTGAATTGGTTCTTCACATCAGATGGCCAAAGTATTGGTGCTTCAACATCAGTGCTTCCAAAGAATATTCAGGGTTGATTTCCTTTAGGCTTGACTGGTTTGATCTCCTCAATGTCCAAGGGTCTCAAGAGTCTTCTCCAGGACCACAGTTCGAAAGCATCAATTCTTCGGTGCTCAACCTTCTTTATGGTCCAACTTTCAAATCCACACATGACTACTGGAAAAGCCACAGCTTTAACTCTACAGATCTACATCAGCAAAGTGATGTCTCTTTTTTAATATGCTGTCTGTTTGTCAGAGCTTTTCTTCCAAGAAGCAAGCATCTTTTAATTTTGTGGCTGCAGTCACTGTCTGCAGTGACTAGAAACAGTTAAATGTTATCATCCATCCATTGTATGTGAATGACTGTGAAGGTCAGGAAAACAGGCAACCAGCTTATCTCGGCTCATCTGAGAATGACCCTCATTGCTGGCATTGTTTATGTTCTTTGGGACCTGCGGCTCCAATCACACCAGTACTTTCTCCTGGTGAAACAGAGTGAGGGTCACAGGAGGCAGGCAGGGTAGGATAAGCACTGTCGCCTGCCGTGGAAAATGCTGGAACGCCTGCTTTTGTTGAGTCCCTCCTAGATCAGGGTGCCTCAACCTGTGTCTTGCTCCTGCAGCCCTGTCCTCGGTCCTGCTCTGGAGAGGAACACAGCCACTCACAGGCCACATCTACACTACCTAATGGGCCAACGTTAAACGTTAAACACCCCTCAAACACCCTGGCATTACCCTTAAGAGGTAGTCTGATGAATGGGCTTAGTGACCTTTGTCAGATGGAAGCAAAAACAGAGAGACGGGATGAGGGCTGTTGCTGGGGTTCAACTAAGTGCCGCAAAACATCTCATCTGCTAATGGGGAGCCCACGGTGTGTGGCACGTCTGTGGGTCTGCTCAGCTTGTGGGAGAGGAAGTGGAGGGACAGAGGAGCTGGGGGACCCTCACACCCGGGTCACCCCACCAGGGAAGGGGCTGGGCTGGGACTCACACTCAGACCTGCCCTGTTGCCAGGCTGTGTGCCCTCTTCATGTGACTGCATTGCCCCTGTGGGGGTATTTCCTGAAAGCCTGTGACCTGCTAGGGCGTGGAGAGGAACCAGAGCTGATCCCCAAACGGCCCACAGCCTGGCACCAGGAGGCTGTCCCGGAAACCCTGGGTGGGGGTAGGCAGTGACGTGGGGAGCACACGCCTTTTAAATCAGAAGTTTACCTCTGAAAAAAGAAAGAATCATTGCTCCACATGTAAAAACATAAAGTAAAAAGAAGAGATGAAAACGAACTCCTTGTGTTTTCACAACCGGAAGCTCACTGCTGTTTCTGTTTGGTGCATTTGTTTTGCTCTACTTTTTTTGGACAGCAAAATAGAATTTGTTGGTGGACATGAGTAAAGAGGGGCTTCTCAGATGACAGTAGTGGTAAAGAAACTCCCTGCCAATGCAGGAGCTTCGGGTCTGAGCCCTGGGGTGGGAAGATGGCTTGGAGGAAGGCATGGCAACCCACTCCAGTATTCTTGCCTGGAGAATCCTATGGACAGAAGAGCCTGACAGGCTACAGTCCATGGGGTCACACAGAGTCAGACACAACTGAAGCAGCTTAGCACACAGGCAGGTGGAAGGAGGGGACAGCTGCCATTTGTCCAGGGGGCTACGATTAGGGATGCATTTAACCCCACAACCATCTGAAAGGAGCCACCTTTTCTGCCACCGTGTTTTAAAATTCATCTACATTAAACTTCATAAATCCCCATTTCTGGGAGACGAGAATCTTCTGGTGGCCAGGGAACTTGGACATGACCGCACGGAGGGTCTCAGTCACCTCTCCCTTGCTCTACAGCTCGGGGCGAGTGGACGTTATGAGTTGGCCTGCGTGGACCCTGGCCGCTGCGCCTTGGCTCTTTCCAGAGGCACTGCACACACCTGCCTGGAGCCTGTCAGACCCCAGCAGCTCCAGCGTGGACAGTGTTTTGTGGATTCAGCGATGTGGATGGGGTGGAGCTGCACGCAGACACAAGAGCCATCTTTGCCACAGCTTTTCACCAGGGACGTGTCGGCACGAATGTGAGCAGCCTCCAGGGCTTCAGTGGGAACTTACTCACTTTTGTCTCCTGCCGCCCCAGGTCAAAGATGTGGATGGTAGCATCAGGGACATCTTGGCAGAAGCGAGACTTTGCGTACAGCTTGTTCTTCCGATACCGATACTGGTAATGCCAGGCCAGGAGGCAGCCCATGGTGACGCCAGGATCTTCAACGGTGAGTCGAGAATCTGCTGGGAGGCGCCGAGACTTGCTGGTGTCCACTGGGAGCTCAATACACGGGAATTCCTCCCAGCAATGGGAAGCGTCTAAGAATGGAAGGACCTGCCCCCACGGGCAGGAATACTCCATCCCTGGGGAAACTCAAGGAAAAGTTAGATGACCTCCTGATGGGAGAGTGGAAAGAGGATACTGTGACAGGGGGATTTCCAAATCTGATGGAGCCTGGGTCTGGTGGACCGGCCAGGTCTTTCATAGGGAGCGGGAAGCTTTCCAAATGGAGCAGAAGCAGCTCTCTCGTCAATCTGCCTCCTGCCCGATACGAGTGTTCGCTGTGTCGAGGACTCGGCTAGAAATCCATCCAAACTAAACTGAGGGTTTGTGGGCACAGTGGTTGGAGCAGGGCTGTTTCCTGCAAAGGGTTGTCTTTCCATCACAGCTGAGACTAAAGCCTGAGAACCAGGGTCTGTGTGATGCCAGTAACCCTGCATCCCAGCTGGAAGGGAAGATCTATTTACATAGAAAGTCAGTAACAATAGGGACCGATTTGTGGTTGAGCCACAGTAAGAAGTCTGAAATGGGCTGGGTGACCCTGCTTTAGGGTTGCTGGGTAGGACCTGGACATTTAGAGATGTGGGCCAGAAATCAAGGCAGGGCATCTGATGGGTGAAAAGGGCCCTGAGTGACTCTCAGCTGCAGAGAGGAGGGTGGCTTTAGAAGAGGCAGGAGAGCAATGTCAGCTCCACTTGTGAGGTCCTTCCTGCCCAGCCTGCCTCCCCTGGACAGTGCTTCCTGGACAGCTGGCTGCTCTCTCATCCTTGCCTAATTCCGATGGTGTCTTGCAGGGGAGGGGCTCGGTACAAGTGCAGAAAAAAGTGTTAGTTTCTCATTTGTGTCCAACATTTTGAGACCTCGTGGACTATAGCCCAGCAGGCTTTTCTGTCCATGAGATTCTCCAGGCAAGAATACTGGAGTGGGTTGCCATTTTTTTCTCCATGGGATCTTCCCAACCCAGGGATGGAACCTGGGGCTTCCTCATTTCAGGGTGTGAATTTTCCAGTGTGCTGGGCTTCAAGCTGAGGAAGGACCTGAGAAGTTGGAAGAAGGGGAAAGAGAGGGATGGAAGGATGGAAGGCTGCTGCAAAGGAAGGCCGCTTGGCTGTGAGTATGAGAGAGGGGCGTCAGAAATGAAATGCTCGCTCCTTTCCAGCTGGGGGTGGGTGGGTTCCGGAAGAGAGGGTGAGAGTTAGCAGAAAGGGGCAGCCGACGTCTACCGCGTGTTCTCTGCTTCTGTTGACATGTCAGGAGCTCCCGATGGCTTGTTGGCCTGGCTGGGAATGCGGACACTTTTGGATGGATGGAGACCACGGGAAGCGATGAGTCAACCCTCAGCTGTTTGCTGAGTACCAGCCATTCAGCAAGCAGTGTGTCGGCTTCAGGAACATGATCTGTTCTAAAACCACCCCCCAGGGAGGCAGGCCAGGACCTGCCAGCCCAAGGAGGAAATTGCCAAGAGGACCGTGTGAATCTCTAGGTGCCAACGAGGTGCTCTGGGGTAGATCCTGAACCCTCCTGATCCCCAAGCCTATGCCCAGATGGTGTGTGACGGAGCCCTCCTCATGCTTGGCAGGTCTCAGGAGCAGTCTCCAGGCTGTGTAAGCGCTGTTCCCTCTGTGGGTCAGCATCTGAACCCCTCCCTCTGATGGGAGACTCAGAGGCCGGCGGAAAGGAGGAGGCAGGGGCCATTCTGCTGGCGGCCCTTGTCCATAAGGTCCAGGGGTTCTAAAGATGCTGCTGCTGGCCCGCCTCCCACTGAGGGGAAATGCAACATGCTTTTGACTTTATGTGGTTAAATAGAGGTTAAGCCAAGTTCTGTGTAGCTGTTTCTACACATATTAGGAAAACCAAACAGCTGCGGGGCTGGTGTCAGCAAGATCCCTGAACCTGTTTGAACCTGGCTGGGCCAGCTTCGTGTGAGCTGTGGCCGTGGCTGCGTCTATTGAAACAGTGCTGAAGGGGCGCTTACACTCCCCACCGCTCTACCCACCTTTCTCATTCGCATCCCTCATCCTAAACCCTTCCTCAGCCCCTTTCTCCAGAAAAGGTGGAGGGAAAATTACCCTTGCTGGATGCCCATTGAAGGGCTGCCTGTGTCCTGCACACTGACGACATTGTTTAAGACTGTGCCACCTCTGTGAAAATATTGGTTCTGTCGTGATGCCAAGATTTCTGAGTTAGCTATCAACCAGGTCTCCTTGTGCAAACTCAATCTGCTTTCTGAAAGGTTTAATCAGCATGAGATCTTTCTTAGAAAATGGTCACAGTGCTTGTGTGCCCATCTCCTCTGTTCCCTGCTGACCACCAGCAGCCACTAGGGTAGGAGCCACAAAGCTTCGGGCTTGGGCATTATGACATAGCCAAGGGCTGGGGAGGGCTTCCCTGGTAGCTTAGTCGGTAAAGAATCTGCCTGCAAAGCAGGAGACACAGGTTTGATACCTGGATTGGGAAGATCCCTTGGAGAAGAAAGTGGCAACCCACTCCAGTATTCTTGCCTGTGAAATCCCATGGACGGAGGAGCCTGGTGGGCTATATGTCTGTCCACAGGGTCGCAAAGAGCTGGACATGACTGAATCGACTCAGCACACATGCAAAGGGCTGAGGAATTCTTTCTCCAACAGTCCGGGAGAGAGGACAACTCTAATTCTTCCTGGAGTGTCTTTAGAGACAATCGTTTAGAGAATATTGTTAAGTCAAGTATTAAAAGGAAAGTGTCAGAGTGGAGGAGGAGACCACTGTTTGCATTTAAACCTTTGGTGTTTAGATTCAGAGACTCTTATTAATGAAGTCAAGACTTTAAACCATGGGTATCCATTAGCTTGGAAAGGAAAATTTAATGGTATTTCCTTTGATGTAATCACCTTGGAAAATAGTGTTATAATTCCAAGGCTCTAAGCAAACTTTGCAATCTTTTTTTTTTTTTGGTAAAATAATTCTATACAGATATGTAGATTGACAGGTGAAATTTATTTGGGAATGAGGTTATTTAAGCCATTAATTTACTTAGGATTAGTAGAGATTATTTGCAATACTAAAAATAAATAAGGAGATTAAAATTTATGTAACCATCAGATTGGCATTTTTTTTTTAGAAAACTTAAGCACGGCCAGAAATTACTGACAAAATGAGTGGAGCTTTGAAGTAACTGATTTAATATGTAGAATATACAAAGGACAATGGTTGGATAGACTCATCAGATAAATTTCCTCTTGCCTTTCTTCACTGCCAACCCCATCCTGTTACTATGTCCAGTTGCTTAAACATGACTGTTTTGAATTATGAATTTTCAGCAGGGAAGAAATTAATAGAGAAATATGTACTTGAAGCAGTGGGCTGGGAAGTTAGATTCTAAGCTTATTACTTCTCTGTTCCTAACTTCCTGTGTGACCCTGGTCAAAGCAATTCACCTCTCTGAGCCGCAGCTTCTCTGTCTGCGAAGGACTATTGCTTGTCAGCTGCTGTAGGCGGGGGTGGGGGAAGGAAAACAAGGGAAAGACTGGGGGACGTTTGGATGGGAAGCAGCAGAGGAGTCATAGACGGCTCATGCGAATTCTCCATGCCTAAGATTTTGGCCCTTTCTCTGGACTGATGTTTGTAATCTGTGGTCCCATTAGAAACCTGTGGATAACACAGCCTGTTACTCCAAAATATTGAAAGCAAATATTAACTCAAGATAATGCAACGTGAGCAACATGCAGGTCAGCGAACCCAGAAGAAGAAAATATCCCCCTGTGTTAAAAACGATGGCACATGATTTAGAATATACAAAGGACAATGGTTGGATAGACTCATCAGATAAATTTCCTCTTGCCTTTCTTCACTGCCAACCCCATCCTGTTACTATGTCCAGTTGCTTAAACATGACTGTTTTGAATTATGAATTTTCAGCAGGGAAGAAATTAATAGAGAAATATGTACTTGAAGCAGTGGGCTGGGAAGTTAGATTCTAAGCTTATTACTTCTCTGTTCCTAACTTCCTGTGTGACCCTGGTCAAAGCAATTCACCTCTCTGAGCCGCAGCTTCTCTGTCTGCGAAGGACTATTGCTTGTCAGCTGCTGTAGGCGGGGGTGGGGGAAGGAAAACAAGGGAAAGACTGGGGGACGTTTGGATGGGAAGCAGCAGAGGAGTCATAGACGGCTCATGCGAATTCTCCATGCCTATGATTTTGGCCCTTTCTCTGGACTGATGTTTGTAATCTGTGGTCCCATTAGAAACCTGTGGATAACACAGCCTGTTACTCCAAAATATTGAAAGCAAATATTAACTCAAGATAATGCAACGTGAGCAACATGCAGGTCAGCGAACCCAGAAGAAGAAAATATCCCCCTGTGTTAAAAACGATGGCACATGATGCTTCCAGAATCTTCATAAATTTCTGCTTTGTGGCAGCAAGAACCGGCCTGAGAAATGAAGGCCGGGCTATCTCAGGGCAGTGCTGCAATCATGTCAGATGTGCACACTGGCCCCAGTTGCTAAAGCCCTTCATGGCTGATAAGGTGCTAGTCACAGAGATGGGAACTAAATTTATAGTCAGCTTTTGTGGAGCCAATTTCCATGTTGTGCTGCCGGAGTTGAAAACGCAAGGAAATGTGCTTGAAGCCAAAATTGGCTTTGTGGCTCCAGTTTCCTCAGCTCAGCACCACCTGCCTCCAATCAAACTGTCCAATTACAGGAAACAATTGTTTTCTTGCTTTCTGGGAAGTGAAGAAATTCATCCAGTAAAGGACTGATTTCTAAATGTTTCTCCCCCACCTCACCCCTTTTTTAAAAAGATAAAAGAACAGAAATTAACAGCAGATCCAAAACATCAACACTGTTTCAGGGTGGGGGAGAAAGTGTTTCCCTAACAAATTACTTTCAGAGTTCAAAAAACAGAGTGATGTGGTCCAGGCATTATGGTGCGATGGACCACAGACCCCGGGTCTGTAATTACCTCTGATAATAATGTTATTAGCCACTCAGAAGAAAGGTTCTCCCTTTTAAGATGTGAGGCAGTAATTAAAGGCTGTGAATTTCACAGGTGAAATCTTGCAGAAAGTACGATTTTAAAGTCAAAGAATTTAGTGATCCACCTCTGGTTAATTAAACTTTCTTCTCAAAATAAAATCTTGTATTTGAAACAATGAAATCGGTGGCAATGATACTATTTATCTCCGAGCCCAAGTCTTATTTCTTTAAACTTCAAACTGACTTGCTTGAGCTGATTTCTCTGAAATAGCTGAAATAACGGCAGAGAAGTTGAAGGGAAAATAAACCACTGGCCACGTGGAGATATTTAGCATGTATTGAGCAAGGGTAATAATTATAGTATATGCTTTCCTCTGGCAGGTAATATTTTAATGGAACAAACAGACAAACTTCCCTTGATGTGTTTCTGTGTCATCTCTGAATTTTCTTTTTCAAATTAAAGAGAACGGCTCAATATTTCATGATTCAATAAAAGTCATGACCTCATGAAAACCACTTATAAGCAGTGTTCCACATCATTTTTCTTTAGGGTATTTACCCATGTGAGGCTACCTCCAAAAGCTTACATATACAACATTGATTTTTGCCACATTCTAAATCCACTTATGTCTTATTTCAAGGCAACTGTCCCACTCTGCTCCATGAGTTCTCCTACATACAGGCCCTGTCATTGTCATTCAGTCACCAGGTGGTATCTGACTCTTTGCAATCCCGTGGATTATAGCCTGCCAGGCTCCTCCCTCCATGGGATTCTCCAGGCAAGAATACTGGAGTGGGTTGCCATTTCCTTCTCCAGGGCATCTTCCCAATCCAGGGATCGAATGCGTGTCTCCTGCATTGGCAGTCAGATTCTTCACTGCTGAGCCACCTGGGAAGCCCGTATGGGTGTTAGCTCAGAAGAAACACTGTTCTCTTCCTCCAGGAAGCCTTCCTTGATCAGATCAGGCAGTGACCATCTCTCGCTTTCTGCCCCTGTTCTAGTCCTGTTTCGGGTTCTGTCCTGGGTAGTGATTTTCACTTCTGAAGTGTAAAGAAACTCTTCGGGAATAGAAATTCATAGGAAACCAGGCTGTTTTTCAGTAAAAATGAATAAGGGATGGCTTTCCTCCTATTTATGTCTTCTGAGTTCCCTTAGAGAGAAGGCTTCCCAATTCAGGAGCCACAGGAGACATGAGTTCAATCTCCGGGTCGGGAAGATCCCCTGGAGGAGGAAATGGCAACCCACTCCAGTATCCCTGCCTGGAGAATCCCATGGACAGAGGAGCCTGGGTGCAGGCCAGGGGGTCCAAAAGAATCAGATATGACTGGACGACTGAGTACACCCACCCTTAGAGACCTTTTTCTCTTCTCCATATCCCCAGGTAGTGGTGGGAACCTAGGACTCCAGCCTGATCGCCTTTTCCATTCATTCTGGAATTCTGGGCGACCTCATGCCCACTC
>SJXQ01007458.1:197251-259076 GCA_006408695.1 Aepyceros melampus
TTACAAAGTGCTACCCTCTGTGAGTCTGTGGATGCAAATGGGTGTGGATGTAAGTCTGTAGGGAAGTGTGAAGCAGGCCAGGCCTTAGCTCCTCTGACTGAAAATTCCCTCTTTCATATGTAAAATCCAAACTCAACTCATTAAGCCACCGACAAAGATAGCATGACTTGGTAATGCCTTCCTAGAGAGCGATTTGGCAATATTGATCAGGAGTCTTAAAAATGTTCACAGCCTTCTACTCAGCATTTTAACTCTGAGGAATTTATGTTCAGGAACTATTTCGATATGCTTATAGAGATCTGTGTTCCAGGATTTCGTCTTAAAATGTATCTCCCTAGTCTATGGGTAAAATTGGAAATGAACAACCTTAATGTCCAAAATAGAGGAAGAATTAAATCAATCTTGGTGTTTTCACATATATAATAAATAGTTTAAGCCCATTCAAGTCACATTGACATGTAGTTAATGATACAGAGAGATGTTTACCCTGTAATGTTAGACTTAAACTGTTGCATGTAAAGCTGTAGGTATAGTGTGTGCCTAATGAGGTAAAATCGTACATTTATATATAGCCTATATTTACGTGTGTGTGCACTGTGTGTATCATAAAAGCAGACTAAAGACAATGCACAGGAATATGGACAATGGCTATACATGGGTAATGAGACAGTAACATAATTTTCTTTTTCATAATACTCTATTTCCCCCTAACTTTTTAGAATAAACATGTATAACCTAAAAAACACTTTATAATGATTCAAGCAAGAGAAGCTCATGAGATGATTCTGCTGCCGAGAATCCAGGCTGCGTTGCCCCAGGTCTCCTTTGTGGGGGACCCCTTAGGTCGGCTCCCTTGCTCGTCAGCTCCCCCATTGTTGATGCTGCAGATTTTCTCAGGGAGACAGAGAGGCAGAACAGACTTGTGTGAGCCTCGGCCCCAAGCCTGGAAGAGCCGTTGTCCCTCTCTGGCCCAGGAGCAGTGGACAGCACGGGTTCCGGGTTCGGCTAACTCTGCGCTGGCTCCCAGCTCCATGACTTGCATACGTGGACCTCCTGCCTCTAAGAGCCTTACTTTCCTCATCTGTACAATGGGGACAGCAATACCACTGGCAGGAATGTAACTGAGACGTGATGAGAGCTTCATGCTGTCCCTGGCACGCAGGAAGTGCCCTGTAATCGGTGGGCATGTGTGTTCTTGTGCGCTTGTGTTATATATATTTGTATATATAACAAATATACCTGTGTTTGGGTATATTTCCTCATCTGATAGGGCTTCCCTGGTGGCTCAGAGGGGAAAGTGTCTGCCTGCAGTGTGGGAGACCTGGGTTCTATCCCTGGGTAGGGAAGATACCCTGGAAAAGGAAATGGCAACCCATTTCAGTATTCTTGCCTGGACAGTTCCACGGATGGAGGAGCCTGGTGGGCTACAGTCCACAGGGTCACAAAGAGTCGGACACGACTGAGTAACTTTCTTTCACTTTCTCATCTGATAAATGGATCCAAGATAATTTTGCCCGTTCACTTCTTAGAGCTTTGGATTAATTTATATAAGAGGATAGAATAAATAAATACTAACATTTTGTTGCCGGGTGGGGCAAGCAGGGTCTCTTTGTGCTGAGACAGAGAAGGGGTCATGGAAAGGGCGCCCTGTCTCAGGGTGGGCAAAACTGTTGTCACTGTCCCCTCTTCACAGCGGAAATAGAGGAGGCTGCCAGCCAGTTCTTAGAATCTTCTGCATCCACTGTCCTCATAGCCGCGTGGCTGGACCACAGCCTCCCACTCTGGGCATGGTTGGCTGACACAGTAAACAGCTGCAGATACAATCTCACCCTCTCAGTGAGGGTATGATGCCCTCGAGAGAAGGCTAAGCCTCCTCCTCCGCTCCGCCTCCTCTTCCTCTTCGCCATGGCAAAGTAGGGCGTGGATGAAGATGAAGCCAAATGTTACCTGGGAGCTCAGGGCCTAGTGTGGCCCTCCCTTTGCTGCTGATTCCCTCCTGGACGCTCAGTGTGCAGAAGCTGCCATCTGTGTTCCTGGCCTTCCCCCTTTCTGGAAACCTCTGCTGTGGCCGAGGAGGGCCGGCTGGAAGGGAGGCTACCGTGGGCGTGGCTGCATTGCTAGCAACTAAAGCCGTGATGGGCTCATAGGCCATCCTGGCCACGGGCCTAAGTGCCATGGCAGAATAATCTCACGCTTGCATCCTAGGGTGATGCCAACAAGAATCGCAACGCACAAGGCCAAATGCAATTGCTTTAAAACAGACAAACGAGCTTGGTTCAGGTGGTGCCAGAGGCTTCTTGATTTCAGCAGAGAGTTATTCTGTGCACTTTTATTCTACCACCCAATAAAAACGCAACTGTTCAGAGCACCATTAAGTTGTAGTTTTAGGAGTCGCTGTCGAAGAGAGCAGGCCAGAAATTTAACCCGATTTGCAAACTAATTCGAGCTGCTTTTTTCAAAGCCACGTCGAACTTTCAAATCTGGGTGCTTTCTTTTTCTTGACAGTGTGTTATTCTGAATGTTTCGAATCAATTTGGTAATGTGATTCAAGCCACTTAAACTGCCTCAGGGCTCTAGGTTTTCTGCTGTAATGCTTTATTTCAAAGAGCTACTAGGAAAAGCAGCACAAAATAGGATGCTAATGGGAGGACATGCGTCATGGTCTGTGGGTACCATTAGGAGCCAAGAAACAGAGATGATGCCACCTGCCCTTTAATGGGAGCCTACTCCACCCAGGACCAAGTTCATGTCCTACAATATGTACTGTGGCCCGGAGCCTATGATGTGGAAGGGTCCTGCACCTGTTTTTTTTTTGTTTTTAAACATTATCTATCTACTTTTATTGGAGTACAGCTGTTTACAATGTTGTGTTCATTTCTGCCGTATAGCTGCACCTGGTTTAATGCTCTGTGTCACTGTTCTGAAATTCTTAGAAACCGTGAGCCTGGGCCCCTGTATTTCATTTTGCACCAGAGCTGTTTCCTTTTCTTTCTGGACACACAGCTGACTCCTCTCATATCTTCCTGGCAGTCAAGTGTGGCCCCGTGACTAAGTGTAATCACGGGAATGTGAGAGCCGTTTCACTCCTGGTCCATCGCAACCTCCAATGCATGATCCTTTTAAACACGCATGCACGTGGCTCCTGTGGTGTGAAGAATTCTGGACCTTTAACCTCCTGGGCTATTCCTGCTATGATCCGACAACACCTCAAGTGCTCACGAGAGTCCACCAGCAGCTGCCAGCAAAGGCTATCAGGAAAGGTGGGCTATTGGTGACAACATTGTGCAATTTTCTTGGCGTTCCCCTAGCATTTGCAATATGGCTGTTGCAGCCCCAGCTGTCATGTTTGAGGCAGGATGATGGTGGCAGGACAAGGAGGGACATTCTGAGCCCTTCCTTTTTCCATTTTATCAAGAAGAACAGGGTTTGAAAGACTCTGAAACAGTCTTTGGCTTTACTCTCAAGCCCAGAATTAGACGACATCCCTGTTGCTACAAGGGGTGGTTGAACAGTGAGGAGCAGAAGATGACTTAGACCAATCCTGGCCATGACCCGGGGTTGGCCTATGGTTGTTCTGAACCAAAGTGAGATTCTTCTAGCAGGAAACAAGGGAGGGTGTGGATCCTAAATAGTGTATGTCACAGTCTGCAAAGGAGTTTGGGATGAGGGGAGTGTTTATAAAAATGAGGCAGGTGGGCTTGGGACTTGCCTTGTTCAGGAGGAGAGAGGTTCTGGGTCTGAAACACTTGATACAGATAAAGCCCAGATCAAGGTGGAAATGAGAGCAGAGCTGGCACTGGAGCTGATGTAGATGTCCAGAATGGAAGCCAGCACTTTCCTTGTGCTCAGTGTTTGTCCTTCTCTTACCCAGTCACTGAAACTTTACTGGGTTGTTGCTGAGTCTCTAGAGTAGAGGCCAGTGATTGTGGTCGATTATCTGTTAACTTGGAGAAGTGAAGTGAGGTGAAGTCTCTCAGTCATGTCCGACTCTTTGCGACCCCATAGACTGTAGCCTACCAGGCTCCTCTGTCCATGGGATTTTCCAGGCAACAGTACTGGAGTGGATTGCCATTTCCTTCTCCAGGGGATCTTCCCAACCCAGGGCTCGAACCCAGGTCTCCCACATTGTAGACAGACGCTTTACCGTCTGAGCCACCAGGGAAGTAAGGCAATGGCAACCCACTCCAGTATTCTTGCCTGGAAAATCCCACGGACAGAGGAGCCTGGTGGGCTACAGTCCATGGGGTCACAAAGAGATGGACACAACTGAGTGACTAACGCATCTGTCAACTAGACGGTCCCTCAGAAGGACTTGAGCTTCATGTTTGCATTCTTTAGACCCAAGTGTAGCATTTCACTTGCTCTCCCATGGCCTCCTCATGGTGCCGTCTTCGTTTTCTCTGCCCGCTTGTGACAGGGGCAGCTCCGTTCACTTGTCACCC
Source organism: Aepyceros melampus (assembly GCA_006408695.1). Classification (NCBI taxonomy): domain Eukaryota; kingdom Metazoa; phylum Chordata; class Mammalia; order Artiodactyla; family Bovidae; genus Aepyceros; species Aepyceros melampus. Next base: position 201,694 of record SJXQ01007458.1, read on the forward strand.
TATCCAGGCACGTGCCTCAAGAGCAGTGCTGCCCAAGGGAAGGGTGACATGAGCCACGAATGTGACTTTCACCTGTCTCATGGTCACATTTTAAACGGTAAAAAGAAACATGTGAAAATAAATTAAAAACTACATCTTAGTTAACCTACTATATCAAAAATATCATTTCAACATGTAATGAGCAGAAAAATTAGTGAGTTTTTTTCACTCTTCTTCATACTGAGTCTTGGAAATATGGTTTGTATGGTACACTTTAAACAGCTCAGCTCAGACTGGCCACGTGTCAAATGGCCAATAGTCACAGGGGCTGGTAGCTGTTGTTGTTGTTTAGTTGCTAAGTCATGTCTGACTCTTTTGCGACTCTGTGAACTGCAGCCTGCCAGGCTCCTCTGTCCAAGGGATTTCCCAGGCAACAGTACTGGAGTGGATTGCCATTTCCTTCTCCAGGGGATCTTCCCAACCCAGGGCTCGAACCCAGGTCTCCCACATTGTAGACAGACGCTTTACCGTCTGAGCCACCAGGGAAGTAAGGCAATGGCAACCCACTCCAGTATTCTTGCCTGGAAAATCCCACGGACAGAGGAGCCTGGTGGGCTACAGTCCATGGGGTCACAAAGAGATGGACACAACTGAGTGACTAACGCATCTGTCAACTAGACGGTCCCTCAGAAGGACTTGAGCTTCATGTTTGCATTCTTTAGACCCAAGTGTAGCATTTCACTTGCTCTCCCATGGCCTCCTCATGGTGCCGTCTTCGTTTTCTCTGCCCCTTGTGACAGGGGCAGCTCCGTTCACTTGTCACCCTATCCAGGCACGTGCCTCAAGAGCAGTGCTGCCCAAGGGAAGGGTGACATGAGCCACGAATGTGACTTTCACCTGTCTCATGGTCACATTTTAAACGGTAAAAAGAAACATGTGAAAATAAATTAAAAACTACATCTTAGTTAACCTACTATATCAAAAATATCATTTCAACATGTAATGAGCAGAAAAATTAGTGAGTTTTTTTCACTCTTCTTCATACTGAGTCTTGGAAATATGGTTTGTATGGTACACTTTAAACAGCTCAGCTCAGACTGGCCACGTGTCAAATGGCCAATAGTCACAGGGGCTGGTAGCTGTTGTTGTTGTTTAGTTGCTAAGTCATGTCTGACTCTTTTGCGACTCTGTGAACTGCAGCCTGCCAGGCTCCTCTGTCCAAGGGATTTCCCAGGCAAGAGTACTGGAGTGGATTGCCATTTCCTTCTCCAGGGGATCTCCCTGATTCAGGGATCAAACCCATGTCTCCTGCTTGGATATATATGTGGATATAAACAACATATCCTCACTGTTGGAAATGGGTCATCTCAGATATAGGTACTTGGGAGGTAGACCAGAAAGCCCTGGAGCAGCGTAGCTAGTAATCAAGAGCATAGACTTGTGTTTATATCCCTTGGGTGGTGGCCTTACTAACAGTTGACGCAGATCAAATCACTTAACTCTATGTCTCTGTTTTCTCATCTGTAAAGAGAGACAGTAAAATCTATTTTGTAAGATGTCGAGGAGATTAAATGGGAAGATGCACACAAAATGTGCAGTGCTTGGCACAGAGCAAGCCCTTAAGAAGCAGTAGCTTTAGTTCTTTGAAACTAGATATTCTGTACATCACGAAGATTAAAACTTGAGTTTTAATTGCAACAGTAAGGTTTGGCAGGAGCAGAGCTGGTCCCGACCGAAGGTGTGGGTTCTCCCTGCTTTGGGAATTAGCCTGGGGGATCTCAAGGCCATTCGTGGTGTTTCTATTCTTGGCTGAGCTGGATGAAGTCACGTGTCAACTGTAGGGCTAGGGAAGCAAGGGCCAATGCCAAGCGAGGGTGGCCCTTGCTCTAGGAGTTGCTAACTGTTCACCATCCTTCCTCTGCCTGAGGATTCTGATGCCCATGGGAACGTGACTGTGGTCAGGCGCCTTCAGAGCAGAGTGAGGATCTGGTCCTGCCACTTGTTGTCTCTGCTCCCACTGCGCCATCCTTCTGCTCATTCCTCCTCTCTGACCTCCTTGGGGCTCCTACTGACTTTTCTTCTCTTAATTGACTGCCTTGAAATATAGTTGTTCTGTGCAGTGGAAACAAGCATTTCATTATTATCTTCAGTGTTGAAAATGAAAAGTGGGCAAAATAAGCCAGATGCATAGTGACACTGGGAAAAGCAAAGGCTAACTTTGTTAAAAAGCTTCTTTGTGGTATCAGGCAGGAAGTGAAATGGCTTTAAATGGCAAACATTTCTCAATCATTGAATGCACCAGTAACCTTGGCACTCTTTTTCTTTTGTCGACTTGAAGGAAAGGAAAAAACCCACAATGCCCAGATATAACTCAGACAAGACAGGGCAAAATGTCTGAGTCAGTGCATTGTCACAGAGCCCCTCAGAAGGCTGGCCATCCCTTCAGAGGAGATTCACAGATGAATCGATGATAGACACGTATAGGTGGGCCTGGGCTCCCCCAAGAACTGCTGGCTTTCATTGATACCTCTGGCCAATTCACTGTCTCAGATCTGTTGTGTCATCAATGTCCAATTTTGGACTTTAACTTGTAAGTCCATTTTCTAGGGATGGTGAGACCACAATCCCCACATATAACATTTGCTCCCCTTGCCAGATGCCATCGTCTTTATTTCTACGGCAAGTTAGTCTCTTTGCTCAGAAAATGAAAACAAAGAAGCATGATTGGCTACATTTTTTCTTGAAGAAAAAAAAGACACATACATACTGAGGACCAAATGGATAGACATGACAGGGAAATGAGGAGACTGGTGTCACTGATAGACTGTCACTTTTTGCACTTTTGAAGACTTATTTATATATGGCAAATAGGATATGGCACAAGGGAGTGTTCAGTAAATACTCCTTAATTGATTAAAACACAGAGATGTATTTGAAGATCTTTCAGGAGATAGGTATACTTTAAAAAAATACAGCAGTTGATCTTGATCAGCAATAAAAATGGTGCCAAATGGAATCCTGTTGATTAGGAGCAAAAATCTGTCTAATATGAAAGAGCTCTCAAATGTCATGACTCTAAGATCTTTCCTAGAAATTCTCAAGATGGCATCTCACGTTTTCTCATTAACCTTTGCACTGTTCTGCAGTGACAGGAGGCAGGTTCTAAGACGGCACTAAGGAGGGCAGAGGTGTGTCTTTAGATGTGGCTGGAGTTCCCATTTCTGAACTTTCAATCGCATCTTCTTATCCAGTCTCCATCCTTCTCCCTCTAGCAAAATTGCCTTGTCCTCGAACCCCAGAGTGGACCAGCTGGTTCCACTACCATGGGCTCTTATCCCTGGTGTGCTGCTCATAACATAATTGTTTGCTTAGTGTCTGTCTTTCCCCTGTGAGCTCCTCAGGGACACAGATCCAGATTTATTCATATTTACATCCCAGTGTCTGATAGGTAATGGTCTAACCAAGGCTAGTTGAATGAACGCAACATAGACGTATTCCTGGGTGTTCAGAATTACTAACTCAGTTTGGTGCTGGTGTTCTTTGTGGTGTATTTCTAGTCTTGCTTCCTGCGGCTCCCTTTTCTCCCTGAGATAAAAAACGAAGCCAGATTTCTCACCTTGCAAAAGGTTAGCCCCACTTCTAAAGACGTTTTGTAAGCTCTTTTGAGAGGCTTGCAAAGTCTCTGATGTCCCTGGGGAGAGTCCTAGGTGAGGGGTTGGCAAATGCTACCACAAACCCAAAGAAGTTGCCCTTGAAGTGAAATGAAAAGGGCATTGTGTTCCTTCTCTTTTAATTTCAATCCTGTCATTGTCATTTGTCGAGCAGGGAGCTAGGTAGATTGGGAAAGCCTGATTCTCCCCCACCTCACTCTGAACTCTCTGTAGCCGGATATAGTTTGTGATTTCCCCCTTCCCCCTTCTCGTTGGTTTTTCCCTCCTCAGTGTACTTGAAACAACTTTTTGAATATGGAAGGGGCTTCATCACAGTCCTAGCAGCTAGCTGAAGGTGGGCATTATCCTGTCTGTACTGCACTGAGTTTACGAAAGCACTTTTTTCAACCCTGACGATAAGTATCCGCCTTCTCAGGTGGTGCTTTGTATAAATGTCATAAACAATGGCTACTGTGGAGACAAGCATAATTTCTTTGGCTCACATTTCTCCAGAAAGTACTCACAGGTTGATGGGCTGGTGAAGGTTCTTCCTTGTTTCCATCCATCTGGTTATTCTAATGCTCATCAGAGCTATGATTTCTTGTTTGATAACCCTCCAACGGTTAAAGGGAAGTATGTGTCATCTCAGCACCTGGTTTCAGGAACAAAGTACTCACCTCCCAGTCGAGTAAGCCATTGCAAATAACCTTTGCTCAGGGATCTGCAAAAGCTGAGTAATTCAGCAGCCAGGACTGTCCCCCTGGTGGGTCTAGGGCAGTGGGGGCAGGGGTTTCAGGTGAGCTGGGCTTCAGCAGTTGCCATGGAGACTATCAATCATTTGATGAAACTTCCTGGGGAGGGGTTGTGGGGGCAGGGTGAGAAACCACAAGAAAATCGTCTGTCTCTTAACAACACAGCTATCAGGCTCAAGAGAGTTGGACCACAAGGAAGACTGAGCACCGAAGAATTGATGCTTTCAAATTGTGGTGTTGGAAAAGACTCCTTAGAGTCCCTTGGACTGCAAGGAGATCCAACCAATCAATCTTAAAGGAAATCAACCCTGAATATTCATTGGAAGGACTGAAGCTGAAGATCCAATACTTTGGCCACCTGATATGAAAAGCTGACTCATTGGAAAAAAAACCCCGATGCTGGAAAAGATTGAAAACAAAAAAGATAAGGGAATGACAGAGGATGAGATGGTTGGATGGCATCACTGACTCAGTGGCATGAGTTTGAGCAAACTCTGGGAGATGGTGAAGGACAAGGAAGCCTGGTGGGCTGCAGTCCATGTGGTCACAAGGAGCTGGACATGACTTAGAGACTGAACAAACCACCAGGCTCAATCCTTTGGGGACACTTGATTCTGGAAACAGAGGAAAGTCAAGCATTGTAATTTCCTTTAAGAAATACATCTAATTTGTGATCCGTGATTGTCATAAACCTTCAGTGCCCTCAGAGCTTGTAGTTAATTTTGTGTGTTGGGGTTGGGCTGGGCCCATGTGCACAACTCGGTGCTGGCAGTAGGATTTCCTGGCCCCTGTGGGGAATCCTATTCTAGAGTTTTCTGTCTAGAAGCCTAGTAATAGATCACTCCCACTTTGGTACCCAGCCAGGTGATGATGATGCCAGCTCTCCTGCAGTGAGGACATTCTGTGTGCCAAGGCCTCTACCCATATCTTCTCCACTAGCTCTTAATGAAATGGAGCAGGACCCTATGGTCCTTCCTCCACTTGCCCTCCGTCTGCCTTTGGTCCATAGAGAAGCTTAAGCCAAAAAATGAATTTACTCATCAGAGAAGTGTGAGAAGGCAGAAGTAAAGAAAAGCAGTTAAACAGGACAGAACAATAATAGTTTAGTCAGTAAGCAAAGCCAAGGACCTTCAGTTCCTTCTCAAGGGCTATAGATAATATTTTGAGCCATATCCTGTGAGCTGTCTTGTAGATACTGAAACCCCCATCAGGTGGAAGAAGTTAACTGCATAGTGACCAGAAGGTAGCTATGACATAAGCTGCCACAATTCCAAGAACTGGCCTCAGAGATACGGGAACAAATCGACCCTGGAACAGAAGATTAACTGTACTTAAAACAATCAAGATGACGCTGATCAGACCACCGCAGGACCAATTTCAAGGTGACTGTCAGAGCTGACCGCACCGTTTCTACATGTAGCTCCCTCTCTCCACCTATAAAAGCTCTTGTCCCCTGACTGTCAGGGGTTGGGGCAGGAGTTGGACCTGTAGACAGGTGCTCCTCTCCTCCTTATCTCCTCCTGGGTTGCTGGCATCCAACATAAAGCTAACTTTCTTTCCCACCAACTTGCTTCTTTCTTGGCTTTATTGGCGAAACTTAGGACCTCCATTTTCAGTTATATCATGACCCCTTTGTAAGGGATGTTGTTAACTCTATCTATACAGATAAGAAAACAAAGGTCTAAAGAATAATAATAAAAAAAAAATACCCTCTTGGAGGCCTCAGAGCTAATAACTGTGGGAGCAGGGCCTTCACACCAGCTTGTCTTCCCATCATGGGAGCAGTGCTTCCCATCATCTGTCTCAGTGACCCTCGGGGGGCCTGGTGAAGTGATGCCCTCGGTGCTAACAGGCCACCATGCAGGGCTTTGCTCCATTCTCAGCTCCTCTGGCCCCTCAGGCTCTCTTGTCCACCTCTGGTCTCAATTCCCTGCAGCTTTCCTCAGTTTACTTCAGCCTCTCACTTGAAAGGAGCCAGTCAGTACTGGCTCACCTGCAAATACCTGGTTGAGGGGTAGCAGTTTTGGACCACAGGAGAATGGGAAAAACAGGAATAGGCAGGAAGTTCTAGGAACTTCCATGAGGAGGTTTCTCTTGCTTTTGGCTTCAGGGTGGGAACTGGGATGTCTGTGCTGTGTCTAAGTGCCCAGGGCAGCAGGACAGGCCCCCGGCCTCCAGCGCATAGCATATTTATAGGGACCTCCCAACTTGCTGTCTTCCTGTCTGGGGAGACAGCAGGGCTAGAAACATCCCCTGGAGATGCAGGCGCCCAGGGCTCCTGGTAAAGAGCACAGCCAGGGAGGAAGTGCCCAGAGGCTGCTAGGCGAGCCGGAAGTGGGAGCTGTTTCTAGCACAGAGGATGTGGCTCAAGACAAGGTATGAGAAACGAAAGTCAAGGAGGAAGTAGAAGTGGGATCCGTAGGTGCCTTGAGGACAAGGAAGTGGCTTTGTTGCCAAAGGTGGAAGGAGGAAACAGTCTCAGGCGGCGGGCTGAGGGGGTGTGGAGGCTGTTTTCTCTTGGATGTCTGCTGGGGTGGGGGTGGCATTGGAGCCTGCAGGCTAGACGTGTGCCTCAAGGAGTCTTGGTCAGTGCTCCTAGAAACCGCCTTCGAGGAGAAATGTCACTTCTGAAGGCCATGGAATATTGGGTTCAAGAGGTTGAGTTGGCTGGCCTGGGCTTGTGTTTCAGTTCCTGGCCATGGGAGGGTGGCTGGGCCCCTGGCAGGCTCTCCAGAAAGGAAGCTCTGGGGGTTCATAATCTCTGCCACCTGCCTGCACTGACGATACACTGGGATTTACAGGTATCAAATACTTTCTCCCTCACAAGAACCCTGTGAAGTGGGCAAATGCTATGACCCACACTTCACAGAGATAGCACAGCTGAGAGTCACAGTTTAGTAGAGTTTATTTGGCAGCTTGATTTCAATAGGATTGCAGTGTTGCCAGAATCCGGATTCTTTCTGCCAAGCTGCTTGTTCACATACTGGTCTTGCCTAGAACATTCTACTGCTGAATGTGAACAAGGAGCATAATCAGAGGCTGTTGTGAGGTCCAGGGTCCCTTTGAAAATCAGATGAAAGCCAGTCTATAAGAGCACATAGGTCCTTCAATTTTAGGGGTTAAGGACTTTCTGTAGTGCTTCTTTAAGTGTCTAAATGTCCACAGACTCCATTCAGGAACTCCTCCTGAGATAAGGAAAAAGAAGCTGAAAGAAGTCAGAAAAGAAAGAACTCTCAATGGAAACAGATTTAGAAGTTGAGTTGTCAGTACAGCATATACATTCTGAATTTGCTGCCTTTCACCACACAAGCTTAAATAAACACGGTTGTATTATCTCACATGATAAATATTCTGCTCGTTCATAATGCACATTTGAAAATAGACAACTTATTGGTACATTCTACAGGTAGATATTTTTTCCTACTATAAAATCAAAACACAAAATAACTTTTGATAATGTATAGGAAAGCTTTAATGATAGCCTTACTTCCTTTTCTGACCTACTCAGATTGTTGACGTTCAAGACAGTCCTCCACTCTTCTAGAAGACATTTAGAGATATCTTCCATGGAATCATCCAGAATCATGTTGTTGCAGTAATCTTAAAAAGACTTGCATCTCATTGGAATGTGGTTCTCTGTATATGTTTTACTAAATTATTTTTTGAATAATATTTAAAATTGCTCAGGTACAGAGAATCTTGAGCTGTCAGAGATGAGAACTATATGGGGAGATTGCAAAGTTAGAGGGTTTGGACTGGATGACCTCTGAGGCAAAGACAGCCTAAACCAACAGTTCCAGGGCTACCAGCTGGGCTGGAGGCAAGGTTGGGATGAGAACCCTAGTGTCCCAGCGTCTTCCATGGCTCAGTTCTTTGCCATCCTGCTGACCCACAGACACTCAACATCTATCTGTTAAATGTGTGGCCATGGACTTTTTTCTGGTCACATTTTCTTCTTCCTTCTGCTCCAAGGTCCTGGCAGGGAGGGGACCTTTGGTCGCATGAGGAAGGCACAGAGGCTTTGCTGGCAGAGACCGCCCGCCACCCCCCTGCCACCCTACTCATGATGAAGGCCAGGACCATGGTCAGAGAAAGGCGTGCTGCTCCAGGATGTGTGGGTGGGTCTTGCCTCTGTCTCTGGGGATGGGGCCAGAAATAATGGCCGTCACCACTCCCAAGGACTCTGGAGCATCTCTGGGGAGGGGACGTGGTGATGCTCTCCCAGGGAGGCAGAAGGTCCAGAGGCATGTAGGGCAGGGAGAGGAAAGGGCTCCCCAGTGTTCTGCAAAGTCGGCTTGATGTGTGAGGCCTCTAGGTGTGTTTGGGTCCATTTGAGGTGGTGGAGCAGCTCAGCAGTCAATGTCTGGAGTGCCTGCGTGAGCGCTCTTTGGACCAGGCCCTGTGGGAAGTTAATTGTACAGGAGCAGAAGTCAGGGTCTCCGCTTTCAAGTTTCTAACCTCAGAGGTTGATGTGGTTAGGCACCAAATTTAGCCGCTTAACCTTCAGTGTATTTTCAGACATTTCCCCCTTTCAAGTGGATTAAAACTCGGCTTGAAATTCAGTCATGCAATTGTTATCCAGACAACCATGGATAAGTGAGTTCCTTTGTTTTGAGCCTCAGTTTCCTTGCTGGCCAAAATAGAACTTCTTCCTTTCTTCCAGAAACTATTATAAATAACCCATTGTAAAAGTTCTACTATAATTCAAATTAGAGGAGCCAAAAAAAAAAACAAACAAAAAACCCACAAAAAACCTGGTTCCAATCAGATCCCAGCATGATCTTGTCCAAAGAAAGAGTGTGTGTTTCAGGAGGAGAACAGGCCATCTTGGAGGCAGAGGGAAGGGACTCGGGGTGAGGGGCTTGCAGGGTAGGCTCTGCAAGGAGAGCCCCTTCCCGGCCTGGGACTGTCATCTCCAGAGCTGACTGTGCCCTATTATGGAAGCAAGTACATCTGACGTCAGGACACATTCAAATCAGGACAAATTCAATTCTCCCAGCCCTGGCTCTGAGCTCACCAAGCAAACTTCTGGTTATAATCTGGCTTCCTGTGTAATTTGCCTACAGGGAGCAAATGTTCGGCCATAGGAAATAAGTGCTGGTGCTAGGCGGTCATATTTTGTTTTACCGATAAATGAATACTCGGGCACTCTCACTTCTGTGCTTTGGTTTCCTGAGGGCTGGGGAGCATGAGTCAGCATGGCTCTCACACAGCCTTGGACCCCCAGTGCTGAGTCCTTCCACTAAACCAGCCCGCTCTCTTTCCCCCCAGCTGAGGCCTCTGCCCCTCCCCACTGACCACACAAGGTCTCGGAGCCAGTCGTTCCCAGAGGATGGCTCTGGGCCATCACTCAGGCCCCATGGCTGCATCCCATTGGAGACCCGGAGGAGGGACTGTGCCCACAACTTGAGTCCAGTTCAAATTAGTAGAGCAGAAAAACCTGGCTCCGATCAGTTCCCAGCATGATCTTGTCCAGAGTGTGTGCTTCACTCTTTTTGAGGCACTTGGTCTCAAAATGCTAATGGTGTGAATGGATGATATAATGCCTGGACTTAATAGAAAGACATCAGAAGGCACAGCTTTCTCAGGGAGGGGAGCCCTATTTGAAGTTGGTGGAAGGAGTATTGGGTAGGGGGACTTGGGCTCTAACCTGGTTCTCCCTGTGATTTTCTGTGTGGTCATGGGTTCTTATTTGTAAATGAAGCAGTTGGAGTTGGCACATTGGTGTGATGGATGGGGAGGTACGATAGCACAAAGTTTTCAGTTAATATTAATCTATAAATTCACTGCAGTTCATGGAACTTGAATCAGTTCAGTTCAGCCCCTCAGTTGTGTCTGACTCTTTGCAACCCCATGAACTGCAGCATGCCAGGCTTCCCTGTCCATCACCAACTCCTGGAGTTTACTCAAACTCATGTCCATTGGGTCAGTGATACCATCCAACCATCTCATCCTCTGTCGTCCCCTTCTTCTCCTGCCTTCAATCATTCCCAGCATCAAGTTCTTTTCCAATGAGTCAGTTCTTCACATCAGGTGGCTAAAGTATTGGAGTTTCAGCTTCAGTATCAGTCCTTCCAATGAATATTCAGGTTTGATTTCCTTTAAGATAGAACTTGAATAGAGAACCCTAAAATTCACCTGGGAGACTAAAGTACCAACTATAGACAAGATAATTTGAATGGGACAGAATATCATGTGAAGCTTGCTCTCTAAACATTAAGACTTATTAAAAAGCTAAAAATAAAAGTATTGAGGCAAGAATAGAAAGTGAATTGGTTGAGCAGACCAGAACCCCAGAAATTAATCCATATGGAAAGTTGGTCGAGGACGGAGGTAGAATTACAAATTAGTGGGGAGAGTCTGGATTTGTGGTGGAACATTTGGTTATCCATATGGAAAAAAAATGTTAAATTAAATCTTTACCTCACAACGTACAAGAAGGTCAACTCAGGTAGATTAAAGACTTACAAGGGAAATGTGGAAACGTGGAAGAATATCTTCTAACACTTGGATGGAAAAGCATATTAAATTAGATGTGAGAAGCAAAAGCCATAAAGGAAAGGTTTATAAATTTGATATTAAATTAAAATTACTGTGCACTAATGATAAGACAGCTATGTATTGGGATAAGATATTTGTAACAAATATTATTAGAGTCTGGAGTCACCTACCACAGTTAGTCAACAGCAAGCACATATGAGCATTGTGAGGGCAAGTCCTGGACCCTGCTCAGCTTTAGACCTCATGCCTAACTTGAGTGAGTGAGTGTTAGCTGCTCAGTAATGTCCAACTCTTTGTGATCCCATGGACTGTAGCCTACCAGGCTTCTCTGTCTGTGGAATTCTCCAGGCAGGAATAATGGAGTGGGTAGCCATTCCTTTCTCCAGGGGTTCTTCCCAACGCAGGGATCAAATCCAGGTCTTCTGATGGCAGGTGGGCTCCTTACCATCTGAGCCACCAAGGAAGCCCTATAATCTAGTATGCAACATAAATGATTGCTTATGTATGAACTGTCACCAAAAAACACTCAAAATAGGGAAAGTTGACTACAACTGGAAGAACTGATTGGGGTTTAGAAAAATGAAGGTGTCTTAAAAGTCAGAGGGTTCTGCTTGCTAGATCACAAAGGTAGCTTAGAAGATCCCTAGATTCCATCATTCCAAGTTCAAGTGAAACACTGCATATTGCCTCAGTAGGATGGCTCACTCTCATGGAAGAAATTTAATTTACTTTTAATTAAAAAAATTTATATATATGTGTATATATATATATATATATATGGTGTACAGTGGGCTTCCCAGGTGGCACTAGTGGTAAAGAACTCTCTTGCCAATGCAGGAGACATAAGAGACGCAATCCTATCCCTGGGTCAGGAAGATCCCCTGGAGGAGGGAATGGCAGCCCACTCCAGTATTCTTGCCTGGACACTTCTGTGGACAGAGGAGCCTGGCGGGCTGCAGTCCTTGTGGTTGCAGAGTCAGACACGACTGAAGTGACTGAACTCGCATGCACACACAGATTTAGTGACATGATTACTATAGTCAAGCTAATTAGCGTAGCCTCTTCCCATAGTTGCCTTATTTCTTTGGTGATGAGAGCTCCTGAAACCTGTCATCTTAGCAAACTTTCATATTCAGTAGAGTATTACCAACTGTAGTCACCATGCTGTACCTCAGCTTGCTGGACATTCATCTCATATATCTGCAGCTTTGTCCCCTTGGACAAGTATCTCCCCATTCCTCCCACCTTCCTACCCACCCTAGTAGCCGCTGTTCTCCTCCCTGCCTCTCTTATTTGATTTTTTAAAAACTAAAGTGTTGTTGATTTACAATATTACGTTAGTTTCAAGTGTATAGCAAAGTGATTCATGTATATATAAATATATATATTCTTTATTTTCTTATTAAAACATGTTACTTATTTTAACTGAAGGATAATTGGTTTACAGTCTTTTTTAAGATTCTTTTCCATCAGAGTTTATTACAAGATATTGAATACAGTTCCTTGTGCTATACAATAAATCCTTGTTGTTTATTTTATATATAGTGATGTGTATCTGTTAATCCCATGTTGTTTCAACTGAAGCCATGTCCGACTCTTTCATGATCCCATGGACTGTAGCCTGCCAGGCTCCTTTGTCTATGTGAGTCTCCAGGCACGAATACTGGAGTGGGTTGCCATTTACCTCTTTGGGGAACGTTCCCAACTCAGGGATAGAACCCGCATCTCCTGCATTGGCAGGTGGATTTTCTACCACTGAGTCACCAGGGAAGCCCATACTGCTTAGGTTATCACGCCCTACTTTAGTAACCATAAATTTGTTTTCTATGCCTGTCAATTTGTTTCAGCTTTATAAATAAGTTCATTTGTATTGATTCTACATATTGGTGGTATCTGTATTTGATTTTTTAAAAGATTTCATATATAAGTGAGATTATACAGTTTTATTGATTTTCTGTTTGGTTTATTTCACTTAGCATAGTGTCCTCCAGATTCATCCATGTTGTTCCAAATGGAAGGATCTCCTTTTTTTTAAAATGCTGAAATATGTGTATATATATATATTTAATATATTCCTTTTCTTTATCTAGTCATTCTTGGAAGACACTTGTTAACCATGGGTGCAACCACAACCTCTCTGATGTGTGGCTGTGATAACTGCAATAAAGTCTTGCTCATCAAAATGACATCTGCATCCCTTTCCTAAAAATGAAAAAAAAAAAAGCCAAAAACAAAGTCTTTAATACTTTCACGCAAGTTTTAAAATTAGGCAGGAGTGAGTGGTTCTGCTAGGCTGAGCTGAGACCCTGGGCTTTAAGTGCAAGTGGCAGAAAGGAGAATGACTGCTTCTATCTTGCTGACGTGATTCTTTTCCTGCTGTGGGCAGAGGGTAGCTGATCATTACAGAAATGAGAGACGGGTTAGTTTTGTAGGGAGAGATTGCATGTGTGACATAAGTGAAGAAAGAAAAATAGCTCCCCTCTTCAGACTGAATTGTTTGATTTTGCCTGAAGCCTGTGGCACCGTGAATGAGCCCACGGCCATCTCTTTTCTGGTCCACCAGAATCTAGGAGGCAGAGTCTCAGCTGAGTGCAGAGCACCAGGAGACCCTCTAACAAAAGCACCCCACTTCTGTGCAGAAGAAGGAGTGGGACAATCATGACCTTAGCAGCTGAGATCCAGGTAGAGGATTCCCAAGTGCTGATGGCTTCTGTGATGCCTTTGCTTGGCCTCCAAGTAATGACTGAGAATGTGTTCAATTTAAAGCAGAAAATTTGAGAATAGTGCCCAAATTGTTTAGTATGGAAGAGTGTGATTTTTTAAAAAAATAATATGAAATTTAGGCAAAAGTTAGATTTCCTGAGTCATGAGGACTAATGAAAGTTTTCATGTGTATTTATTGAGCACATGGTAATAACAGTGCACGAGCTGGATATTAAGGCAACGTGGCTGCAGACTGCTTTTTCCTTTCAGTTCACTGAAAGTTGAGTCCTTTTTTTTTTTCATAATGTCTGTCTTACTGAACAATAAAATCGGTTCTAAATTGAAATTAGAAGGTCTAAGTGTTCAGCCCAAGCGTGTAAGAAAAATTACATTGGTAGGACACTTACTTCCTCTTGAAATGCTTTTGGGAAAATAGTTTCTTTAAATTGGCCTTGCAGAGTCTTTGAGAAATCCTTAGTCCTGCAGAAAGCTTTATGTAAGAATGCCACAAATCTTTCCCTAGCTTTCATTCTCACCAGTGGGGAGAGTGATATAGTGTAGAATATGAGTATAATTTAGTGCTTAGTGCTTCATTTTAAAATACTTTGTGTAAAATATTTCTTTCATGTTGGCTGACCTCCTATTTAAAAAACAACGCATTCCTGGGAGAAATGGTTTAGTAGGATGTTGACTCTTCACTACCTTGAGGGGAATTTTTCTCTGTGAATGTCACATGGCAGGTTGCTGTCAAGTGGTGGGTGGCAATTGGTAGAACAGGGGGCGGTGCTGGCTTTTCTGGCTGGAAAGTCTATTTACGATATTTACCAGGTGCCCAGTGCTGCCAGGCTGGGGTGGGTAGCCAGCCAGCGGCCCCCCTGCCCCACCACCCCAGGCCCAGCACACATTTGCATGACTGCTTTAAATAGTAGAATCAATGTCAAATCTGCAGAGAAGTCACAATATGTGACCAGAATGAAAAGTTGGGGTTAAAAATTCAGAGCCATGTCTTTAGTTCATTCTTTGACCTTAGCAGTTAACATTAATTTCTTTCCTAAGTAGGTGATTTGAATGCAGCTTATCGAAGGACTTTTTTTTTTTAAGTCTCTGTGGTTCCTTTTACACAGTTTTTTTTTTTTTCTTTCTTCCCCCCACCCCCGAACTAAGTCCTTAAAGAGGCACGACTTTGAGAAAATACTCATCTCTCTGAGATTCATTTCAGCTGAAGTCATCAGAAAAGGCATCCAGGAAGGTGGCAGGAATTCAGTAGCCAGTATAAGGGGACTGGCTGGAATGGGGGCAGAGCTTCCATTTCCTGGTCTGACACTGCAGCCTGACTGCTGTAGGTTTTTTTTCCACCACGGTTTTGATGACTTGGGCCGGAAGGGCATCGTCTGTCTTTGCTCGGCATCCAAACTGGTGGTGGGGTCGCTGGAGAGGGGTTCCCACTACCCGTGCTTCCGGGTTTGGGCACTGCTGCCTGGCTTCAGAACTGTCTCGGGGTCCACCCTGACCTTCTCCTTGGCCCCTTCCCGTAGTTTATTTATTGATTTTGAACCCTTTAAGGATCTCTTCTTTCCAGCAACTCTGCCTCCCATCCCCGCTCCCATGGACTCCACGCTTCTCATCACCGTCCTTGCTCAATGTGGATACCGTCTCCCTCACTGGCTCCTTGGTGAAGACAGACATCTTATGGGGCCCTGCTCTCCACACTTGCTCCCACTGGATTTCATCCACGAGTCTGTTTTAGCTTTTATATCTGTGCAATACTGTTCTCCCTCTCCATTCTGACTGTCAGCCTCGCGTGTCTATTTCCCACTGGATCTCCCCATCTGGACACCCTGTCAGCCCTGACATTGAATTTCCCCTCCATCCTTCCCCGCATCTCAGCCTCCCCATCCAGCCTGCATCTCATAACATTCCAATTCCTAGGGAAGCCCCCTTTCCCCTTTCTCCCACCTCCACTTTCCTCATGTGTCCTTGTCATCTCCCCGGTACAGCCTAAGTCCTTTGCCGGGGCTTCAGAGCTGGTTCCTGCACTTGCATTTCAGCCCTCTGATCCACCCTGACTGCTGCAGCTCTTCCTCCTCAGTTGGCTCAGTCGGCTCAGTCATATTCCACCAGACTCCTCCATCTATGAGATTTCCCAAGCAAGAATGCGGGAGTGGTTTGCCATTTCCTCCTCCAGGGGATCTTCTAGACCCAGAGATCGAACCCACGTCGTCAGCATTGGCAGGCAGATTATGACTGAGCCACCTGGGAGCCCTCCTTTAGGTTACTCACTTCCAATGCTGCCAGCAGAAAAGTTGCATTCCACTTTGTATCTCCTTGCTTCTGCTGTTGTTCCCTGCTGTTGGATACTTTGAAAATAACATCTACTAATTGAGAAGGGTTCATTTCAAATACTCCCTCTAACTTCTTTAATTTTTAAATCTCTGGGGTGCTTTGCCTGTTGAAGGTCATGTTTATCATCCTTGCATTCTCAGGGGCCTCAGGGTCTGTATCTGTGTAGTGCCTTAAATTTGATAAATCCTTTCTAGAAACTTCCCTGGAGAAGGAAATGGCAGCCCATTCCAGTATTCTTGCCTGGAAAATCCCATGGACTGCGGAGCCTGGTAAGTTACCGTCCATGGGGTCGCAAAGAGTCAGACATGACTGAGTGACTTCACTTTTTTTTTCACTTTTTCTAGAAACTTTGATGGTCTAGATGGTCTAGAAACTCACTTGGTCTTTATTTTATCTCCTGAATTGTGTTTAAGCTCTTTTGTCTAGGTACCCCTTTGGGTTTTCTCTCAGACCTCTACACTGTAGGGTGGAAGTCCTCTGACTCCTTTTACTTCTGATGCAATAGCATCAATGCTTCTACATATGGAATCTCATGTCTTTTTCCTGCTCTTTTGCAAAACACTTATAACTGTAAGATGGCATAATAGTTGAGTGAGCCATTCAAGGGCCATTACTCTTCTGATCCTAATTTACATAGGGTCCACATGTTATTAGCACAGTCATAGGCTCGCAGCTATATTCAGTTCAGTTCAGTCATTCAGTTGCGTCTGACTTTGCCACCCCCATGGACTGCAGCACGCCAGGCCTCCCTGTCCATCACTGTCTCCTGGAGCTTGCTCAAACTCATGTCCATCAAGTCAGTGATGCCATCCAACCATCTCATCCTCTGTCATCCCCTTCTCCCCCTGCCTTCAATTTTCCCAGCATCAGGGTCTTTTCCAATGAGTCAGTTCTTTGCATCAGGTGGCCAAAGTATTGGAGTTTCAGTTTCAGCACCAGTCCTTCCAATGAATATTCAGGACTGATTTTCTTTGGGATTGACTGGTTGGATCTCCTTGCCAGTATATGCCCAAAAGGGCTCTCTTTTGAGATAGATGGAATAATTCACAGCTTTTATGAGGTCTTCCCGAAAGAGCAACCTCCTCCCCTGTGTGACTTCTTACCCTGTTCAGGACTCAGACAGGAAACTAAGCAGGAGGCTGTGTGGGAGGGGATTTGGCTCTGTGTGGCTGGGCAAAGAGGCTTTCAGGACTATCTTGGTTTAGGCCAACACAGCCATCCAGTCCCTGCTGCACCAGCCTGGGGCAAGTAAATACAGGTGGGGGCTGGTGCAGGTATGACTGCCAGAGGCAAGTGGACTTTGATGGATGGTGTCGACCCCAGGTGTGAAGAAGAGCCCAAAGAAGCAGCAGAGAATTCATGTTCTTCTCAAACAGAGTGGAAAATAAAAAGGTGGAGCTGAACCAATCTCGCCCAGTTATGCTTCCTAAACATCACCCAGAGGCATCTGTGTGCCTGGGCAGAGGGAGAAGCTTCTAGAAGGAAGCATAGGAGAGGGGAAGAGTGTTTTCTCCCTTAGGAGAATAGACTCCTAAGTATCGAGCTCATTCTCTTGGTCTCTGCTCAGATACGTTCAAGCCCTCGATTTTTGCACCCCAACTTTATTCTGCAAAAGGAAATAGCCTATAAAACTCTGCTTTGTCCAGATTAGTCAAAATTCAATACATTTGTCTTGAGTCTTTCCTTCTTCATCTGTGTTAAGCTGGAGACACTGCCAATCTTCAAAGACTTCCAGGACAAATTCAACTGCCATAGCAATCACTGCAGGGGCCACGACCACAGCCACAGCAGCAGCAGACCAATTCTATGGGAGGCTTTCAACATGCTGCCTCATTTATTCTCAAGTATCAGAAAATCTAACCGAAACTGACTCAAGCAAATGGGAAATTTATTGGGTCATGTAATTAAATAACTTCTTAGACCCAGTTCCCGCCACCCAGGCTTGCAAGATCGCCATAAGGGGTTGTTTTTCTGTTGCTCTCCCTACATGGTCTGTGGTTCATTTTTAGGTCCCCAGAGTGACAACCCACACCCTCTCTCCTTAACTTGAGGGGAAGAGCAAGCCAGCTTTCCCTGTGATCAAGCATCAGCCTGGCTGTATCTGATTGGCCCTGAATGACCTGACCTAGGCCACATGCCCATCCGTGGACCAGCCAATGTGGCCTGGGTGATGGAATGCATTGATCAGTTGAGCTCCAAGTCCCGAGGGCTTGGTACCGATTCACAGGAGAGAGGTTGTTCCTTCAAAATGAACTGAAGGTGCTTTGTGAAGTGGAGCCTGGGGGCAGCAATAATCATAGCTATACATTGCGGACCCTAACCTATATGTGGCTTATCATTAAAATGCAGATTCTCACTAGAAGGACTCATTAAAGTGAAGATTCTCTTCCAGAGACCTTGGGTTGAGCCCGAGTCAGTTTGTACCAAGTTCAAAGGTATTGCCCATGACCTCGACCACACCATGAGTTGAAAAGCATAATAGTGGCTAAGATCATAGCATAAGTAAGGACAGAGCCATATTTGAGTCCTGGCCTCACTGATTCCACAATTGGGTGGCTTCTGCACCTGTCTCCATCTCTGTCTACACTGCCTGACCACGTGATGAAAATTCTCTTTTCCTCTGAGCCCTACCAGCATCTTTTATTTCTTGCATAGTGTTTAGGTTCCATATGTTACTCTAGTTGTTTGGGTAGGTGGTACAATGCACTGCAAGTTGCTCTCTCTTTCCCCTTGAACTTCACCTAGAATCCTATGACAACAGTCAGTTGACTGGACTGAGGTTTTCCTGAGGTCAGAGTAGAGTCCCATCCCTGTATCAGAATCCAGTGCTGAGAGCTGATTACTCTCTGGCCACAGGGAGACTGTCGTGGAGACTGACCATTGGTGGAAAGATCTAGTCAACCCATCAGCAAGGATGTTCGAGCCCCTCCTTGTGTTCAGTCTCCACATGCTCCTCTGGGCAGGACCTAGAAAAAGTAAAAGACACAAAGACATGGGTCCTGCCCATTTCGATCTACACTGGGAGACCAGAATAACCCTCTTGACGCAGTGGTGAACAAGACAAGACAGACTTGTAATTAAAGGCTTACTTGAAGGACTCGAAGTGATGTGGGATTCAGAGGCGGAAGAGATGCTGAAGAACCGGAGTAGGCTAGGGAGACTTTGTGAGAAGGTGGGACCTCAGTTCAGTTTTGAAAGCCAGCAGGATCTGGGGCAGGGCACAGGGCATTTTAGGCCGGGAAACAAATAACGCATAACACTCACTTCTTCTTGTAGAGACAGAACATCTCTGTAACCGTGTTTGCACTGGGCACTCTGACGGCACAGTAGGTGACTCCCGTTGCTGCCAAAAGTGACTTGATATTTATTCAGACTTTAAATAAATTGGCCCATGACATCAGGCATAAGGAATCTCATTTGGACAGAGACTAGACTTGAAGGGTCAAGTCCTTTTGCAACTTAAAAAAATTTCAGTGGCTAATTCGATGAATCAAAATTAAATTAAAAACTGAAAATTAATTCAATGTTTTATCTCCATGAGATCTAAAAGCCTGGGAACCACATACCCCAAGACACAGGGAGGAAACGACAGTGGGGACAAGAAGGGATGGGCAGTCATCTTGGTGACTTGTTTGTTCATGTCCTCAGGAGGTATTATAGACATCAGAGCCTACAGTTTTTATTTAATTTGAGGCACTTCAGAATTTGAGCTTCCCAGGTGGTGCTAGTGGTAAAGAATCCACCTGCCAATGCGGGAGACTCAAGAGACTTGGGTTCCACCCCTGGGTTGATCCCTTGGAAGAGGGAATGAGTACCCGCTCCAGAACTCTTGCCTGGAAAACTCCATGGGCAGAGGAGCCAGGTGGGCTACAGAGTGTGGGGCTACAAAGAGTCGGACATAACTGAGCAATTGAACACATACACAGAATTTGAGGAGACTGAGGAAAAAATTGTTCTCTGGGCGTGACAACTGAGGCTGTGTGTGTGCTGGCTTGGAGAAAATTGGGACGCTGACTTAGGAACCCACTTCAGCCTTGGTCATGCTGCTCAGGCTGGGCTGTCTGTCAGGGGAGAGGTCCTCAGAGCTAAAGGAGGAGTAAAGGGATGGAAGAGAATCTTGAACCAAAACAAGTCCTTCAGCTCTTAAGGACATTTCAACAGAAGAAGTGTGAAGAAGAGGAACACTAGAGAGGCGTTCCTAGTACTTGTGGGTCCAACAGGAAATGTTGATGGGGTGTGGCACGTGGGCCATAAGCTGTCTGGGTCCAGCCTGGATTATTGAATAATGGTGCTTATTTCACCCACACAAGCAGTGTTTTAAAGACCACATGAAGTCATGAAGGGGTCCAGAGTCACCCTACCTTCTGACTGCTCTGGGGGATCAGTGGTTGAGAAGGACACGGGTGAATGTGGAGAGTCAGATGTATATGTGCGTGTGTGGAGAATGGTGGAAGGAGTGACCAGGATGGAGGCGGGATGACATTTCCACTGTGGAAGGAACCAAGGCAAAGGCAGGAGTCAAAAAGGCTTTTGCCCCCTCCCAGTTTTGTTGAGAAATAATTGGCATACACCATTGTATTAGGTTGAAGGCAAATGGCAGGTTGGTTTGATTTATGTAAACTGTGAAATGATTACCATAAAAAGTTCAGCTGATATCCATCTTCTCCTAGAGATACAATGAGAAGAAAGAAGAAACTAAAAAATGGGGGGAAAATGTCTCCTTGTCTTGAGGACTCAGGATTTGCTGTCTTAACTTTCCCGTGGATCACGCAACTGTGGTCATTGTGTTGTGGCCCTAGGACTTATCTTACTGCTGGAAGCTTGTACTTTTTTCTTTGGCTGTGTCATGCAGCTTGTGGGATCTTAGTTTCCTGACCAGGGATTGAACCTGGGCCCCCGGCAGTGGAAGTATGGACCACTGGACCGCCAGGGAAGTCCCTTTTGCCTATCTTTCTCCGGTTTCACCCTGGGTTTTGAAGATTCCACTTGGAGGACTGATATAATCTGTGCTGCTGACCCAAACGAGAGGCAGCTCACAGCGAGATTCCTCCTGGTCAGGTCAGTGTGAGTGGCGGCTGTGGCTCAGGGCAGAAAGCGTGCGGAGAGGTGGGTGGGATTTAAGGCCCACAACTCCTGCAGGCCTGGGGTGGAATGCTGACATCAATTTAAACTCAGGACTCTGTTATGCCAACTTCCGGCAGCAGGTCTGGTCACAGGCTGGTCCTGGAGCAGAGCTGACAGGCCTGCGGGGTGTGGGGCCTGGGGTGCCTCTGCCGTCTGCTTCAGCTGGGCATTGGTGTGAGCGTGAGCACAGATTCACATCCTTCCTCCCTTCACCATGAACCCTAGTGATGGGGTGAGCAAGTTGATCATCCTCATGGCAGTATGAAATGTGTCATAAACACAAAACTAACCAAGGCCACCACAGGCGCAGACAGGTGGATAAACAGCGTGTCGGTCCTCAGCCCGACCGGGCACCCAGCTCCCACCAGGAGCAACAACGAATTCAGTTCTGCAGAAAGGAGGCAATTCTCCGCCTTCTATTCCATCCACTGGCTTGCATGTCACTTGAAAATGCCTTCATTCCCTCTGTTCAAATTAGGATTTTCAAGTAAGACACTAAAAATTGAAAAGCAAATAAATATTGCAGCCATGGGACTAGGATCCCTGGGAGTTCCAGAAATAATATAGAGGGGAAGGAGGTGGGAGGGAGGGTCAGGATGGGGAACACATGTACACCCATGGCTGATTCATGTGAATGTATGGCAACAATTACCAGAGTATTATAAAGTAGCCTCCAATTAAAATAATAATAATAAAACAACAACAACAGAAAGAAATAATATAGAAACCGGACAGAAAATGCAAGGCGTTTTCCTGTGGTGTACCCCAGCACTTGATTTTTAAGTTGACTATGCAATTAATATTCAATGTTATTTAACACCAGGAAAATTAACTTTATTTTGCTTGTTAAGAGAGTGTAGACCGTGGGAAGGGGGGTGGGGGTTAGAGTCATTCACAGATTTTAAACAGAATTACATCTGCCTGCTTATATCGACAAGGAAGGTAACGGCAACAAAAAATCTACCTGTGGAAAAGTCCCGGGGAATCCAGTGAGATCCTAAATAAATCCTGTGTGTGTGTGTGTGTGCAAGTGTGTGTCAGTCACTCAATTGTGTCGACTCTGCCACTCCATAGACTGTAGCTCACCACACCCCCTCTGTCCATGGAATTCTCCAGGCAAGACCACTGGCAGGCAAGTGGGCTGCCATTGCCTTCTCCAGGGGATCTTCCCAACCCAGGATCAAGGTCGGGTCTCCTGCATTGCAGGCAGGTTCTTTACAATCTGAGCCACCAAGGAAACCCAGTCCAGTGGGTAATAAAAGACAAATATTTCTATTTGGTAAAAGCCAAGAGAGGACAGATACCAGGTAGGCTGCACCTGCTTTTCTTATCTAACCTTTTAAGAATGCTCTCACTAGTTTCCTGTTTATCCACACCCCCAGTTGAGGAAGGAGCTTGTTCCTGTGGGAAGATTCTGTTTGCAGCCCCTTCTCCACCTCCCTGAACACAAGGCTCTGGCGTTCTCCGCCCCCCCCCCCCCCTTTTTTCTTCACGTGATGGATTTACCCGCCCTGGGTAAGAAGGTGACGGAAACCTGCTTTGGGATGTATGATTGTGCTTGTTTTCAGTTATTGATTTAATACAATTAAATATATCAATGAAACCCTAGTCACTTCTCGACAGTACTTTTTGCCAGGGATGTGCGCGCGCGCACACATGTTCAGGAAAGTTAGCAAAGAAAACAGAAGCTTGAGAACGTTCGGCTGCACAGGGAGCTGCAAGGCGGGCTGAGCTTCCGCCACCTCGTCCCACTCCCTGCATCCGGCCTGGGAATCCAGCAGCAGCAGCAGCCGCCCGCCTGCAGGGGCCCGGCGCCCGGGCGGGGTAGGCAGAGCCCCGCGCCGAGGGCGGGACTGGGGCTTTGGGGGGAGATAGAACCGCCTGTCGGGAGGGCGCGCAGGTGCTGCGGACGCGGGGGTGGGTGCAGCCTGCAGACAGGCGCCGCTGCCGCCGCCCCGCCCCGCCCCCGCTCCCACCTCAGCCGGCGAGCCCCATGAGGTGACTACGTCCGGGGTTACTCGAGGCCGTTCACCTCCGACCCCGCTCCCTGCGGCGGCGCGGTCTGGCTGGCCACGCAGAGAGGCGCGGGCCCCGAGGGCCCGGCGACAGCCAATGGGAGGACGGCGAGGGGCGGGGCGACGTGAGGCGACCCGGATGGTCCGAGCGCCGCTCTGCCATTCGGGGCCCACCGGCTAGAGGGCGGGCGGGTCCCGGGTGGCCGCAGGCCCTTTCTCCAGGGGCGGTGCCGAGCCAGCGGCCCGGCTCCCCCTCCCGGCAAAGCCGGGAATGGGGAATGGCTCCGGCTCGCCGCGCGGGAAGGGAGCCCTGGATCGAGCAGGGCTGAGCGAGGCGGGCGGTGCGCAGGCCGTGTGAGGACCTTACCCTGTTCAATCCCCGTGCCCCGACGCGGAGGGTATCGCATTCATGAACTGCTCAGGATCACACAGGCTGGTTTCCAAGTTCGTGCTAGCAAACCAAGCCCTGTTCTGAGACAACCGGCCTCGCTGGGTGGCCCACCCCAAATGAGTCTGAGGTGCTGAATCCTGAAGCACTTGAGTAGAAGCCTCGATGAAGGAAGCTCAGTAAGAAGGGCAGAGGGCCAAAGGATAGGCTCCTGCGCCCGCCCCGAGCCTGGACTGCACCCAACTCCCGGCTTCTTGTAAAGGAGCGCGCCTCCCCATCTCCACGCTGGTTACACCAAGTCTTTGAGAAGAAGGCAGCTGATTTCTCTAGTTTTGCCAGTTATTTTACAGGAAGACATTCATGGTGATTCTGTGTTGAAAATTAATAGTAACTGGAAAGAATCCAAACATAAAACTATAGAGCAGGAGAGAAAGAAAATTAGAGAAAATTGCACTTCAGAAGAGTGAGTTTAACTCTTTCCAATCCTGCCCAGGGTACTTTTCTGAACTTCTAACAAGCTTGTGCTAAGAAGCTTGTACCTATACCTCGTTGTCCTCCTCCTGTATCCAGTTTCCTCTCTGGGGGGACCGGGAGGCCAGCGCCCCCGCGCTCGTGGTCAGCGAAGCTGCCACCGGGCTTGGGCAGCGACCTGCAGTCCTTCCAGGCAACCAGGTGCGCCCTCTGCCTGATTGCCTGACTGAGGAAGTCCGCAGGGCATCTCCTGTTTTACAGGTTTTCAAGGGCCTTCATGGCCACCTGACCCCTGCGGTCACCTTGCTCATCTCAAAATAAGTTACCAAATAGCCCATGATCCAGGACCCAGCCTGGGCTGACAGCACTGAGCTGGGATTGGTGAACTGTGTAATTGAAGCGTCCTCCGGGAAGCCTACTGGCGTGCCAGAGTCCTCTGGTTGGAAGAACACAGAATCTCAAAGATCTGCTACTTCACTGACAAAACCAGCTTTCTCTGCGCACCCTTCCCCCTCTGCTTTTGTAGTGAGTGAGGGTACAGACCCCTGGGAGTGGGGGTGGTGGGTGCTGGTGGAGGGGCACCCCAGAGATGGGGCTGCAGACTCCAGTGCTCTGGGAGCCTTTGAAGGGCTTTTGGGGGAGCTGGGCGGTTGAGTTTCAGAGACCAGATTGGTTTCATTTTTTTTGGTTGCCTTCATCAAGATACCTCATTCTTTGACATTTCCTGCCCAGAAACCTTTGAACCCTATTCTTTTTTGCTGATTGTGTGTTGTGCTCTGGGAAAGTTTTTTTTTTTTTTTTCCAAGTCCCTTCTGTTTCTGAGCGCTGAGCGGAAGAGAACAGGGGAAAGGGGATAGAGTGGATGGTGGTCCCATCCTACTCTAGGTCGGAGACTCTGATATGAGGAGGGGCACCAGGCCCAGAGTGACCCTTAAGACGTCAAGATTCCATCCCCGGGCCATGGTTCTGGGCAGGAAGAACCTGACCTAGTTTTAAAGAACTCAGGAAAAATATCTTGTGTCCTCCTAAGCCCACCACTGTTGTCCGAATGCTTGTTAGTCAGTTGCCCTCTGACTTTTAGCTCTGACCCCGTCTTTGTCAGTAAGCCTCTCACCTCCCTGGCCAAGGCCCCTGCAGGGGGCCTTTTGCGGAGCTCTGTCAATTAGGCCACATTTAGTATCTGGGTCAATATGGAAAAAACCCTTTTTCTGTTGAAGGGTTTCTTACGTGTCTTTTGTGAAGACAAGGTTTTTGGTGTTTGCTAAGAATGATAAACTGGTGCTAGTGATTAGACTGGGGGAAGTTTCTACCCTGATTAGGGTGCTCCCAGCTCCCTGACTTTCCGTGGACGCGTCTGCTTTGATCCTGGGTGGGTCTGCTCCAGGTCTGTCCTGGTGGCCTTTGTGTGTTTCCAGCCTGGAGGTGGTGGCACGGCTAAGCCTTTCCTGAGTCTATGTGAATGTGGTTTCACTGGGGACAGTTGACTCCATGCTTAGCCCCCTCTGGGTGACTTCCAGCCTTGGAATTTGGTGGAGGCAAGGGGAGATGCAGCCACAGCTGGGACTCCATCGGTGGCTCCTCTTTTGTGTACTTTGGCTGACTCTGCTTGGCTTCCACTGGCCAGATGTGTCCTGGAAGGTGGTGCTGGGCTCCTGGGGGCCTTACCCGCAAATGACCCTGAAAAAGACATAAGAGTCATTGCCTTCCGTTGTTGTCCCGGTGGAGGAAGCAGTCTTCTTCCCACTGCTACAGTCTGATTACTCAGTACGATGATTTGTTACCATACCAGGCATCCTGAGGTTGGGCACCATGGAGCGCCATATTGAGTGGAAGAAAGATGGAATGTCCTTGGTGCGTGACAGCTGATGTGTGGATATGGCTGGGTGCTGCTGCCTTAGAAAGGGTTGCAGCTTTTGACAGATTGTTTAAATTTTGTTTAGTGACTTATGCTTCTCAAAATCCTCTTCCATTAAAACTCTTGTTTTCCGCTCAGTATCCAAAGATGCCTGGTTCCAGTTCTTGAACATCTGTGTTCAGGAGTGTGCACTCAGGAGCTGGATAGTCTGGGTTGGAATTCATGCCTTGCCAGTTGTGAGTTGTGTGACTTCGGTGTCTCTGTGTCTTGGTTTCCTCAGTTGTCAATTGGGGATAATAATAATGTCAGCTTCTTTGTAGGGTTGTTGTGAGGATTAAATGAGTTCAGTTCAGTTCAGTCGCTCAATTGTGTCTGACTCTTTGCGACCCCATGAATTGCAGCACACCAGGCCTCCCTGTCCATCACCAACTCCCAGAGTTCACTCAGACTCACGTCCATCAAGTCACTGATGCCATCCAGCCATCTCATCTTCCATCGTCCCCTTTTCCTCCTGCCCCCAACCCCTCCCAGCATCAGAGTCTTTTCCAATGAGTCAACTCTTTGCATGAGGTGTCCAAAGTACTGGAGTTTCAGCTTCAGCATCATTCCTTCCAAAGAAATCCCAGGGCTGATCTCCTTCAGAATGGACTGGTTGGATCTCCTTGCAGTCCAAGGGACTCTCAAAAGTCTTCTCCACCACCACAGCTCAAAAGCATCAATTCTTCAGCGCTCAGCCTTCTTCACAGTCCAACTCTCACATCCATCACGACTACTGGAAAAACCATAGCCTTGACTAGACGGACCTTAGTCGGCAAAGTAGTAATATCTCTGCTTTTGAATATGCTATCTAGGCTTGGAATCGAGTCTGTGGACTTGGCAGACAGCTTAACTATTATTTTACTCTTGTGTTGTTTGGCTAAATCATTGATCTTAACCCAGCTCTTGGTGTGTGATTTGGAATTTTCTTGTTCAAACAGAGAGAGAGGCGGGGGGGAAATATTATTCACCTATATCTGTCTTAGACCAAGTGGAAACCATTAGCTAATATATTTTCCTGGGTTCTCAGTTTCTTAGTGGATTCATATTGGAATAGCTGGACTAACTTCTTGTGAGTTTCTAGGTCTTCAGACAGTTTGGAATGGTGAGCTTGAGGAGAGTCCTGAAGGAACTGGATCTGAACACTGCTACTGTAAACTGCTAACCCTGGCCAGGGCTCCGTGGACGAGGACCTATTCCAGCAGGTGATGGTCTGGACATGGTCAGAGTTACGTCCGAGTTTGCAGAAAATGCAGTTTCAGGAGATTATTGGTCATAATGCCCCTAGGTCTTGTGAATATGAAAAATGAGAAAGTATGGTGGTTGTGTCAGTTTGATGACTCAGTATCAGTATCTGAAAGTAGCACACCTTGTTAAGGGGAAATTTCTGGACTATGCCAAAGGCTGGGCAAAGGTTCACTGTCTGTTCCTGAGCAGTGTGAAGGCTGGCAAGTCAGGCTGGGACATGTCCAGCACATGTGGGAGCCCCACGCAGCTGCCCCTGTTCTCCCATGGAATACCCTCCCTGGCTGGATGCATCCTGGGGTGTCATTCCTGCTGGTGTGTTCCTACCTGAAGTCTTTCTCCTCCAGAAAGCCCCTCTGGCAGTGATTCTGAACCAAGAGCTCTGGAGAGTTGGCTTGGGGGCCTGCATTTTTCAGTACCTGGGTGAGTCACTGGAGCAGGTGCTAACTCAGGGTGGAAGCCCCTGTTGGTACCACGTACATAATGAGCCGTAACTCCAAGCAGTGCACAACAGACCCAGTAAGACAAAGGGGCTTGAGTTGTTTTTGTAGACATGGAAACAAGCTTGCCCTGAGTCATTTAAGCCCTTGCCAAACTGCTTTTGTTAGCAATCATTCACGTTTCCTAGACCATCTTTTACTTGTGGACTTTTCTCGAGTATATCTGTCTCCACGTGGTCTGTGCAGTGATGAAAATTATGACCTGGTGTCTCCTCACTAACTCTCTGCCAGCTGGTAAATTCAGAAAGATGCCCTGTGGAAATGTCACAAATCTTAAGAAGGTTATTAATGATGATACAGAAGAGAAAAGATTAAAAATAGCTGCTGCTGCTGCTAGGTCGCTTCAATCGTGTCCGACTCTGTGCGACCCCATAGACGGCAGCCCATCAGGCTCCCCCGTCCCTGGGATTCTCCAGGCAAGAACACTGGAGTGGGTTGCCATTTCCTTCTCCAATGCATGAAAGTTTAAAGTGAAAGTGAAGTTGCTCAGTCGTGTCCGACTCTGTGCGACCCCATGGACTGCAGCCCACCAGGCTCCTCCATCCATGGGATTTCCAGGCAAGAGTACTGGAGTGGGGTGCCATTGCCTTCTCTGAAAAATGGCTGCTATGTATATTATTTTTATTGAAGTACAGTTGATTTGCAATTTTGTGTTCATTTCAGGTATGCAGCAGAATGACACAGTCATGCTCCTGCTTGGTTGCTCAGTTCTGTTGGACTCTTTGTAACACTTTGGACTGTAGCCCACCAAGCTCCTCTGTCCAGGGGATTTCCCAGGCAAGTATACTGGAGTGGGTTGCCATCTCCTCCTTCCAGGGATCTTCCTGACCCCAGGGATCGAACCAGAATCTCCTGCATTGCAGGTGGATTCTTTACCCACTGAGCCATCAAGGAAGCCCATATGTGTGTGTGTGTATTCTTTTTCAGGTTCTTTTGCATTATAGGTTAGCACAAGCTATATAGTTCCCTGTGATATGCAGTAGGTCCTTATTGTTTGTCTCTTTTATGTATAGTAATGTGCACTTGTCAGTTCAGTTCAGTCACTCAGTCGTGTCCGACTCTTTGTAACCCCATGGACTGCAGCATGCCAGGCTTTCCTGTCCATCACCAGCTCCTGGAGCTTGCTCAGACTCATGTCCATCCAGTCGGTGATGCCATCCAACTATCTCATCCTCTGTCATCCCCTTCTCCTCCCGCCTTCAATCTTTCCCAGCATCAGGGTCTTTTCCAATGAGTCAGTACTTTGCATCAGGTGGAGCTTCAGCTTCAGCATCAGTCCTTCCAACGAATATTCAGGACTGATCTCCTTTAGGATGGACTGGCTGGATTTCCTTGCAGTCCAAGGACTGTCTTTGTTAACGGCTGCCATTTATCGTGCAGCAACTGTACACATGTACTTGGTAAGGGCTGACCTCCCCTATCTGCAATCTTTATAAGTAGATGTCTGCCTGTCTGGACCGATAAGGACAATGACGCTTAGAGAGGATGTGCTTTTCTTGTGGCGGACTTCTGAGTAAGAGGAAATGCTGCTGACACGCCGTTAGTAGGTTGGCTTTACCCAGGGAGGGGCAATGGCGAGTGCTGTTCTCCAGTGACTCCTGCACATTTTGAGCTCCTCTTTGTGGCTGGTGTCTTGAACCTACCAGGATCTGGGGGCAAGATCCAGACAGTGGGTCCATGGTAATGGCCCACGTGAGCACTCAAGCCATGGGCACCTTAGTCCTGGTGAGGTCGAGTGATATCTGAGTTGTCAGTTTTCATTGCTGTTCTGCTTGCGTCTCCTAGTCTGGAAAGCTCAGGGCAGTTGTAATAAGCAAGGTATGTGCATGCTAAGTTGCTTCAGTCATGTCCAACTTGTGTGGCCCTATGGACTGTAGCCCGCCTGGCTCCTCTGTCCATGAGATTCTCTGGGCAAGAAAACTGGAGTAGGTTGCCATTTCCTACTGCAGGGGATCTGCCCGACCCAGGGTTCGAACACACATCTTTGATGTCTCCTGCACTGGCCACTGGAGAAGGGAATGGCACCCCACTCCAGTACTCTTGCCCGGAAATCCCATGGATGGAGGAGCCTGGTAGGCTGCAGTCCATGAGGTCGCTAAGACTTGGACACGACTGAGTGACTTCACTTTCACTTTTCACTTTCATGCATTGGAGAAGGAAATAGCAACCCACTCCAGTGTTCTTGCCTGGTGAATCCCAGGGACAGGGGAGCCTGGTGGGCTGCACTCTATGGGGTGGCACAGAGTCAGACACGACTGAAGCGACTTAGCAGCAGCAGCAGCATTGGCATCAGTTCTTTACCATTAGCGCCATCTGAGGAACCCAGGACAGCGAGGTGGGGAATTCAGTTCTTGGCAGAACTCAGGGTGTGAGCAACAAATACTAGCTCAGAGCGAGTTTCTGTTCTATGTTTCTCTGAGATTAAATAAAGGTTCTAGAGTTTGAAGAAGGGCAGAAAAGATCTGAGGTGTTGCCCAGGGCTCTGTCTTTACCCACAAACCCCTCTCCAGTGCTGAGTCCTTGGTTGGAGTGCATGGTGGTGGGGGTCCCTATAGAAACCTCAGATGTGTTTGAGAACTCCTGGAGGAGAGATGTGTCATCCTTGTCATCCTTGAAATGCCCTCAGTAGGACCTGGGGAAGCCTCCTTAACCCAGACGCGCTGTGGTCCCATCAGGTGAAATAGTTCTATCGTGTGTTTGGGTAGACAGGCATCCTCGCAAAGCCATGCCTCCCCATCTTGAGCCTGTAGGACAAGCAACAGGCCAAAATGTTGACTTCGGGGCCTGGGGAAGCCTCAGGGGCCATTGCACCTGAAGAGGGCCCAGAACTGGGACATGGAAGAAGGAGGGTGATCTCCTTGAACCTGCATGAACTGACACCAGGAGGCCGGATGGGAAGGACTCTTTTCTGGACGCCCAGAAGTATCCACTGGTGGATGGCGGTGCCCAGGCTCAGAGGCACTCATGCCCCTACTCACTTCGTCACTGCAGGGCTTCAATGTGAGCCTGCGATGGAAGAGATGAGACTCTGAAATTAAATTTGGTCATAAAGAGAAATACACCGTATTTCTATGTCCTCAAGCCTGAAGGCCAAGAGTTGCGCCCATCGTCCCAGTGAACCAGTGATGACTCTGCTGTCGGATGATGCTGGCGAGGAGACCTCTCAGCTGTGTTTGGATTTCAGGCACATCTTAATGACAGCACTGCAAGGTCATGGGGTGAAGGGTCACAGCTGGTAGGAAGCCTGGTGTTTCAGTTCTGACCTTGACCTTTGCTTAGAGCATGACCTCAAGCCATTGATCCACCTCTCTGGACCTTCATTTTTTTATTTATAAATTAATATTGGGTTAAATTATCTCTGATGTCCCTTAGTGGTCCAGTGTTGTGAGACCGGAAAAGGAGACTCAGATCCTGAATTCATTTCAAATGGGGCAAGGAAAAAAAACCACATGAGTTCCTTCTCACTCCCTAACTTTTGTTATCAAGCAGTTCACCATTTTTTCCTTTCTATCCTAATTTATGCTCACTTTTTATGTAGCCTTGTAAGCAGCCACTTAAAAGTATGTGGACAAGGTTGACTTGGTTCCATTCTGTCCCTTGGCTCACTGGTGACATTTCTCCTAGGTGACTGCCTAGGAATTCCAGATGTTTGCCTTCTTCCTTGGTTCTCCAGTAGCCTTCATTTAGTCTTAAAATAGGCACATGCTTTATCATGTGCTGACCTACTAATGTGAAGAAATCCCCAATGTCAGTGATTTAAAAGGGAGCCCCAGGAAGATCACCGTGTTCTTGACCCCGGCGACAGCAATTAAGTCTGCAGCCTTCCTCATGTGGATGTCTGTCCTTGGATGTAAGTTTTAAAAGAACCATGGAGCCAGTGAGACCAAAACAGAGGGTCTTCGGTGCATGTTATTCCCCAAACAAAGAGGAATATCTAAATCAGAAAATGTATGAATTCTAATATTTCATATTTTCACTAATGATCTAATGGTGGAATAATGTATTTATTTAGTTCTAATGAATGACTGAATAAAGATGAAGAGAAAGAGTTACACCTGCATATGGTGGGCATCTTGCTATGCATGTCCTACAGTAATAACCCATAGTTCAATGATACAAAAAGTGACTTTGTAGAAGCAAGAGTACTTTTCTTGTGTCTGGAGGCAGTGTTAGGTGCCCGTCTTCATGTTTCTCTGGCACCCTCAACTCACCTCTTATAAAGCATTTCTCACCCTTTCCTATGATTTCTGTTAATGTGTCTTCTTTCCACACTGGACTGTGACCTTTAAGAGAGTAATTGTATGATTTATTATTTTCTGCAGAGGAGCATGGTGGGCTGGTTCAGTCCATGGGGTTACAAAGAGTCAGACATGACTGAGCATGCTTGCATCAGTACCTGACAACTGTTGAGTGGATGGGTGATGGATGAGGAGCAGAGATGGTGAGCAGAAATGTGTCAGTGTTATTTGGACAATGAATGAATATCAAGTGATACGTGAAATTAAAATGATGCAAGTGAACTGTTTGATCAAGTAGAAGCCATCCCTAGAACATAAGTGCAGCTAGTAGCCAGAATCTCTGATTTCACGCAGGTTTTAAGGATGGTGAAGAAAATTCATCATGTAAACAACCCAGTTGTCCATGAACACTAAGGCATATTTGTCAGTTACCAAGCTGATCCATGAAATGATTTTGGAAGTCAAAGTTGGTTCATATAAAATAGATGACCAATCATAAGGAGGATGTCTAATTTGAAACTCTTGTTATGCTTGTTTCCAAAATATAAAGCTCATTATATCATATATTTTATAATAATTATATATAGCTTAATTATACCTTAGAATCACCTGGGAAGGTTAAAAAATCTTGGTTTTCAGGCCGTGCCCCAGGCATTGTCTCATACTTCCTGAGGGCGGAGTCAGGCATCCATAGCATTTAAAGCTTCCCAGGTGGTTCCAGTGGGCAGCATCATGTCTTACCTGGACCACAACACATATGGAGACACTGGACTATAAGTGGAAGTAGAAGCTGGCCCCAACAGAGCAAGAACTTGGTTCAGAGCTTAAAAGTGGATACTTTGAAAAAGTATCTTCAGTGAATAATAATTTTAAAACTAGGCACACCAAAAATAGAATGAAAACATTCTCTAAATCAATTTTATTGTTTTAAATTCATTGTTAACTCTTGCATGCATGCACAGTCATGTCTGACTCTTTGCATCCCTATGGACTGCAGTTCACCAGGCTCCTCTGTCCATGGGATTATCCCAGCAAGTATTCTGGAGTGGATTGCCATTTCCTCCCTCAGGGGATCTTCCCGACCCAGGCATCAAACCTGCATCTCCTGCCACTCCTGCATTGGCAGGCAGATTTCTTTATCCCTGAGCCACCTGGGATGTCCATCACTGTTAATTAAAACTATTGTTTTATACCCAGCATAATTGGATTTCATGCCCTAGATGGAGCTTTCTCTGTGCTTGGAAGGGTAAAGATGTTTCTAGTGCAATGTTGATGTGGGTATGAGAGGGCAGGGGTTTCCTGGCCAAGCTGCCACTCATTCTGGAAGCCACCGTCTCAAATGCCACAGGTGCAGCAGGGCCAAATCTTTTAATACCACTTCCACTCTGGGGAATTAAATTCATCCCAGTGAAAAGGGATTCATAAATCCCGGCCCTGCCTTCCAAACGGCAGCCTGATTCCACCAGGGTGATAAATTGCTCCTATCAAAACAGACAGCAAGTCTCCCTGGGAAATAATGGGTTCCAACATACCAAGTGCAACATCTTTAGCACTTACGAACCAGGGACTCGTGATGAAAAATCAAGTCTTGGGAAATCAGTGACTCTGTGTGTGTGTGTGTGTGTGTGCTTAAACTTCTTTCAATCTCTCTTAAACTGTTAGAGATATGGAAGAACAGATGAAAAGGCTAATATGATTAACTTTTAAAAAAAATTTTTTATTGGAGTATAGTTGATTTGCAATGTTGTGTTAGTTTCTGTTGTACAGCAAAGTGAATCATTTATGCATATATGTAAATCCCCTCTTTTTAAAGATTCTTTCCCCATATAGATCATTGTAGAGTACTGAGTAGAGTTCCCTCTGTTCAACGCAGTGATTAGGTCCTTACCATCCCCCCACTGCTCTGGTCATAGCCGTGCTGTGGTCCACAGCGTGTGTGCCTTTAGTCGGGTTTGTGCTTTGTCGTCATGTCTCATTGAATGGTGTTTTTCCCCCATAGCAGTAAGTTGAATTGGTGTATCACTATGCAGTTACAGGAGAAGGCAATGGCAACCCACTCCAGTACTCTTGCCTGGAAAATCCCATGGACAAAGGAGCCTGGTAGGCTGCAGTCCATGGGGTCACACAGAGTCGGACACGACTGAAGCGACTTAGCAGCAGCAGCAGCAGTCATCTATTTTATTTATAATAGTGTGTATATGTCAGTCCCAATCTCCCAATTTATCCCTCCCCTCCTTACCCTCTGGTAAGCATAAATTTGTTTTCTACATCTGTGACTCTATTTCCGTTTTGTAAATAAGTTCATTTGTATCCTTTTTTTTAAGATTCCGCATATAAGCAACATCATATTTGTCTTTGTCTGACTTACTTCACTCAGTATGAGATACAGTCTACAGGTTCAATGATTAACTTTAAATGAAAAAAAAAATTCCATTATAAAAGTGTCCCTGGAGCACATTTGTTTGAGAGTTGGGCTGGTCTCTGAAAGATGTGTGTGGTTATCTCTTGCGGAGTCTGGCAGGATTCCTGGGTGGGGAAGCGGCCTGTCAGGGAGCAGTGATTTACTGCAGGCTGAGTGCGAGGCACTCCTGGTGGGGAGAGAAAGTCTTCCTGCCACCCCGCCCCAATTCCTTACAATTCTCACGTTCCTGGGGGTGAAGTCAGAGGCCCTTGGTGAAAAGGCAAATGTTATCTGGACAGAAAAACCCATTAAACTCTTGCCAGCTAGTAACTAATTATTATCTTAAATTATTTTCCTCAAATAGTCACCTGGCCTCTTTAAGATGTCCTAGAAAGACATGAAGGACAGAAAGGTGACGTCACTTGTCATTTCCCCATTTCCTGCAGACCCTCAGCCTTGTCCCACTAACACACCAGCCTCTTCCCCAAATTGCAGTTCGTTTCTGGTTCCTAGGGCTGGAGTCTCTTGGCTGCATTCTCTGGGACCTGGCTCCATGCCCTAGGAAGCCTTTCTGAATTCCTCCCACTTCACCCCAGAGAATTAACCGCTGCTTTTACAGCCCTTTGTAGGCCTTCTACCACTTAGGGCAGCAGAGGTTCATCTGAGAGGACGGCTGACTCATTCATTCATCCAGGGGTTTCTTCAATAGGTGGTTGTTGAGTTCTCACTATGGGTCGAGCTTCCCAGCTGGCGCTAGTGGTAAAGAACCTGCCTGCCAATTCAGGGAACATAAGAGATGTAGGTTCGATCCCTGGGTCAGGAAGATCCCCTGGAGAAGGGCGTAGCAACCCACTCCAGTATTCTTGCTTAGAGAATCCCCATGGACAGAGGAGCCTGGTGGGTTACAGTCCACGGGGTTGCAAAGAGTTCAGCTCAGTCATGTCCGACTCTTTGCAACTGGATGGACTGCAGCACGCCAGGCCTCCCTGTCCAGAGTTTACTCAAATCCATGTCCACTGAGTCAGTGATGCCATCCAACCATCTCATCCTCTGTTGTCCCCTTCTCTTCCTGCCTTCAATCTTTCCCAGCATCAGGGTCTTTTCAAGTGAGTCAGTTCTTCACATCATGTGGCCAAAGTATTGGAGTTTCAGCTTCAACATCAGTCCTTCCAATGAATATTCAGGATTGATTTCCTTTAGGATGGACTGGTTAGATCTCCAAGTTCAAGGGACTCTCAAAAGTCTTCTCCAGCACCACAGTTCAAAAACATCAATTCTTTGGCGCTCAGCTTTCTTTATAGTCCAACTCTCATATCCATACATGACTTGGACATGGCTAAAGAGTTGGACATGATTAAAGTGACTTAGCGTGCACGCATGCACTATGGGTCAGGCCCTATGCCATGTACACGGGACAGAAGAGGGAGAGCCTGAACAGACAGCCAGATCAGTGTGCTCTGCATTCAACTCCAATGTGCTTTTCCAGGCAGCAGGGAAGCCTTGGTCCTGGGGCTGGCTCCCCAGAGAACAGTGCTGGGTGGGTTCTGTCTCTGAATTCCTAAAGTAAAATACTTTCTATGTAGAAAGTTTATATGCACAGAGAATCGAAAAGAAAAATGAAATCATTATGATTCTTATGGATAATCACCACTAACAGCCTACTTTGGTAATTAGGCTTTTATTATGCATGTATTCCTCTAACGAGGTCAAGAACAACTCCTGTTTTGTTTTCTCATCAATTCCCACAGGTGTGGCTCCTTCCATCTGTCTGTCTTCCTTTTCAACGTGATTTTTATGGTTTACTGTTTCTACTGCTGCCAATATTACTATTACTCTTCTTGCTAAGTAGCACTTATTAAGTATTTACAACATGCCGGGCACTGTGTGGAGCATATTATAGATCCCAGATGCCTTAATGCCCCAAGGACCAGATGAGGTAGGTATGGTTATTCCCATTTTACAAATGAGAATGTTGAGGCTGACGGTGCTTCTGCAACATGATGAAGATTTACCTTAGTGAGTGTCATGACTGTGGAACCCAGAAGTCATGGGTTCCACGACGACCGGTCACTGAACGTCTTTTCCAGGTCAGATCACTAAGGCATCTCATCCGTCCCCTATCGTTAGCCCTTTAGATAGTTTCCTGTTTCCTGCTGTTATGCACAATACTGTGATGAAATCCTTGCAGTTAAAGGTATGCACAGGATCTGTTCTATTCTCTGTGGCTAAACCCTTACCTAAGAACGGTGAAGTTGAAGTTCAGGCTAAGCCTTGAATATATCTGGTCAATTTACTTCTCTCTCCACCACTAGAGGTGTCACAGTTTGCACTCCACCAGTGGAGTGACGGGCTCCAAACAGGGCAATGAGCAGACAAAGGGAACTGATGGAGTGCTGAAGGAGAGATGAACATTTCAGACACGCCTGGAGACAGACAGGCATGCTGAAGATAGAAGGCAGCAGCTGACCCCTAAATCAGCAGCTCCTGGTTTCCCTGGTGCCAGGGTCCCTGATTTGCAGCAGGTAAAAGGACCACCTTACAGGTCATGGGTTTTACCCAGCTGGAACATGTCCATCGACAGATGAATAGATAGAAGATGTGGTATAGATACACATATAAAAATGGAGTATTACTCAGCCATTCTGAAGAATGAAATAATGCCATTTGCAGCAACATGGATGGACCTGGAGATTTCATACTAAACCAAATAAGTCAGAGAAAGACATATACCATATAATGTCACTTATATGTGGAATCTAAAAAAATAATATAAATGAATTTATTTACAAAACAGAAAAAAACTCACAGAAAAGAAACTTATGGTTACCAAAGGGGAAAGGTCAGGGGGAGGGAGGGATAAGTTGAGCGTTTGGGATTGACATATACATAGTACTATATTTAACCAAAAAGGACCTACAGTATAGCACAGGAAGCTCTGTTCAACATTTTGTAATAACCTAAATGGGAAACAATTTGAAAAAGAATATATATATGGATATGTATAACTGAATCACTTTGCCCTACACCTGAAAATAATGTAACATTGTAAATCAACTATATCCTATATAAAATTAAAAATAGTTACTGATATTCCACAAATGCTAGGTCTCTCACATTGCTGGCAGATTCTTTACCAGCTGAGCCACCAGGGAAGTCCAAGAATACTGGAGTGGGTAAGTAGCCCATCTCTTCTCCAGGGAATCTTCCTGACCCGGGAATCAAACAGGGGTCTCCTGCATTGCAGACGGATTCTTTACCAGCGAGCTACGAGAGAAGCCCAAATGGGAAACATTTTTGAAAAAGAATAGATAAATGTGTATGTATAACTGAATCACTTTGCTGTACATCTGAAACTAACACAACATTGTAAATCAACTATATCCAATATAAAATTAAAAATTAAAAAATAAAGTTACTGATATTTCACAAATGCTGACTTTTCAATTGCCTTGAATTAAAAAAAATAATATTGCCTCTATTGTCTTTTTCTGCTCTAGCCAAGGCTCATGCTTATGCCAACTTTTTTCGTATAGAAATGTCAGATGAAATTCCAGTGCCATCAAATGAGACCTTTATTCCTCCACCTGCACATTATGACTCTAATAAACACGTTATCAGCTCATGAAAATGATGGCAAACAGGTGACTGAAGGATTTGATAAGTCAGCAGCAAAGATTAACAGTTCTTTTCAGAGAAAGCTGTGAGAGGTTCCCCTATTTAAAACAATTGTGGCATGTGAATTTACTGCACTTAAATCATTATCGGCAATTAGTTCTTGTCAAAAAGGTTGCAGCTGGCTTCAATTACAGGTAAGATTTTTATAATTTGAACTTAGTAGTGTGTCTGATAAGTAGGACTTGGATGAACACCCTTAGGGATATTTACAATTTGAGAAAAACTCCAAGGCATTAAAATTTTTAAAAATTCATTATTTTCAGCAATGCTTTGTTACTAACATTGATTATTAAGCTTTCAGAAAAATCTCCATAGTCTTCATCCTTCAGCCCTTTTCTTCATAACAGAAAATTATGGATTAAAAATAGCTTTTATGTTACAAAAGCACTGCAGGCACATTATAGAAAAATTCTGAGCAGCAGAGAGGATACAAAATAAAAACAACTCTTTCTAAACATTCCCTGGTGGGTCAGATGGTAAAGAATCCACCTGCAATGCTGGAGACCTGGGTTCAATCCCTGGGTCAGGAAGATCCCCTGGAGAAGGGAATGGCTACCCATTTCGGTATTCTTGCCTGGTGAATTCCATGGATAGAGGAGCCTGGTGGGCTAGAGTTCATGGGGTTGCAAAGAGTTGGACTTGACTGAGGGACTGACACACACACACAGTGTAGATTTTTTTTTTTTTTGCACATTATAGAAAAATTCTGAGCAGCAGAGAGGATACAAAATAAAAACAACTCTTTCTAAACATTCCCTGGTGGGTCAGATGGTAAAGAATCCACCTGCAATGCTGGAGACCTGGGTTCAATCCCTGGGTCAGGAAGATCCCCTGGAGAAGGGAATGGCTACCCATTTCGGTATTCTTGCCTGGTGAATTCCATGGATAGAGGAGCCTGGTGGGCTAGAGTTCATGGGGTTGCAAAGAGTTGGACTTGACTGAGGGACTGACACACACACACAGTGTAGATTTTTTTTTTTTTTCACTTCCAATAACTCTCCAATCACTTGGATCATTTGTCCATTTCTTTCTCTTAAAATTTTTTATTTTTTTCAAGTACCTGGGGAGTTGGGGTTGAATCTTCATGAATGAAGAACTGTGTTGGTGAGCAAAGGTAGTTGATGTGGTTTCCTTTGCAAATGTGTGGGTCTCTAAGGCAGAACCACCTGCCCCTTGACCCGGAAGCTGCCTGCAGTCTCTGTGCACAGGGCATTTCTGGTGACGGATGTGCCTCTCCTGAAGTGTTACAGCAGAGAGCAGGCAGGCTTGGGACCTTCCATAATTGGCACTTTCCCCAAATCACCTCAATCTTTTGGAATTAAAAATAAATCAATAAAATTAGGGTGATTATTTCTCTCATGGCTCAAACCTGTGTTAACTGAGTCTTCTCTCATTAGGAGAGAAGGCACCGACTGGAAAAGGCACATTACAGGGGAGTAATTTGTAATAAGAGATTAGATAGAGAATTTGTAGATCAGCATAAAGGCATATGCTTTTATGCATGTAAAAAAAGTATAGGCTTTTATGCCAGACAGGGAAGCCTGGCATGCTGCAGCCCACAGGGTCACAAAGAATTGGACAGGACTGAACGACTGAATAACAAATAAAGTGCACAGAGATGAAGCCCAGGGCGTGTCTCCATTCCTGACTGCCTCTTGTGTACCCGTCTTTTTGCTGTTATTGAAGCTGAACACATGGTGGGCTCTCACAAGTTCCCTCCATTCATCCCTAGTAGCATCGCTTATCAGGTCCTCTTGGCTGAGTCCATGCGATAGTGTCCACATACTCCTCCCATCTCTCCTGAGGTGTCAGCCATCCCCTCTGAGCTGATACACCTTCCACGTCTCTCTCTGATGTTCCACTTGGGGGTCCCCACAAGGTTCTTACACCCACAGTTCCAAAGGTGAGGTAGGCATTCTTCCCGCTCTCTTCTTCCCAAATTTCTATGTTGCTTTGTGGTCCCCTATCAGTCTAGTTGCCCAAGACTGAAAGCAGGAAACATCGTACATAAGGGACCTTTTCTTTACCTCTAGCTCAGTAATTCCATGATCAGTACTTTCTTAGCTAATTTGGGCTGCTATAACAAATATGACAGACTTCAACAACAGAGGTTTAAGGATTTCTCACTCTTCTGGAGGCTGGATGTCTGAGATTGGGGTGGCTGCATGGTCAGCGGAAGGCCTTCTTCCTGTGTCCGCATGGCAGAGAGAGAGATTATCCCTCTAGTTAGCTCAATCATGTCTGACTCTGTGCGGCTCCATGGACTATAACCTGCCAGGCTCCTCTATCCATGGGATTCTTCAGGCAAGGATACTGGAATGAGTTGCCATTCCCTTCTCCAGGGATCTTCCCAACCCAGAGATTGGGACTCTTGCATTGCAGTCAGATTCTTTACTGTCTGAGCACCAGGGAAACCCAGTTTCTTTTTATAAAGAAATTATAATTCTTTTAAAAAATATAATTATAATCCTTCCTAATTCCACCATGAGGGCTCCACTTTCTCCAACAAAGGAATTAGGTTTCAACACATAAGATTTTTTTGTGGGGGGGTGTGGAGTAGACACAAACATTCAGTCCATAGCACTGTCTTGTCGTCTCTGGCATCTCTCCCAGGATATGATGTATTAATAAATTTGTTCAAATCTCTATCTTGATGTGTATGTATGTATATTGGAGGGGGGCATTGCCTTTCAGAGGTCTTTACCTAATTTTCCCCACTGCGGTTACTCTCTTACCTCCTGTTCCAAGAAACCCACATAGTTGTTCTTCCAATCTCCAAAGGTTGTTTGAATTATATATTTGAGGGCTGGAGAAATGACCATGGCTGGGTCTGTGGACCCAGAGGAGGCAATGGGACCCAGATCCAGACAAGTCTTCTCTTATAACTGGCTGCACATGCCTTTGCTCTAACAAGGGGGCTCAGGATCCTGCCTCAGAGTCCCAGTTATGAGAGTCATCTCAGGTCTTGTGCCCAGCGGTCCTCAGCATGTCTGGGCATTCCCGGCCCTCCGTGTGTGGCTGCCTGTGTACACGGCATGGATTCTTTGGGGAAAGGACTGGGGAAGTCATTCATATGTGCGCCTGCTCTGACACAGCAGGGACCTCCTCCTGCAGGTCCACCTGCCCTTCAATCAGTGGGTTCCAGGCCTAAAAACCAGCTCAGGTTCAAACACCAGGTCCAAGGCTGAGATTTGGACTTTTATTAGGGTAGTCCCTCCAGTCTCTGGGTCATCTTTCCTGGAAACGTTCTGCTTTGAGTGTATAGACTGAACTGTACCCTTTTGACCATTCATCTCTCTCACCCCTCGGCGCACCGTGTCCTTCATTCTGTCTGGTTCAGGGCCCTCTGGCCGCCTCTCCAGTCCATGCCGCATTGTAATTGTGCCCCTTTGCTGCTAATTAAACACCACACTAACTTCTATTATTTCAAGGTTCCATTAGGGAGTCGGTTTTGTGACAACAGGGTGGTCACGTCTGAGCTCCTCATACCTCAGCAATGCACATCCTACCAAGTTGACAATTGGCTGGGCTCTCTTGAAGAACATGGATGGTTGGTTTTCCAACCTCACATGATGCTTCTGCTCTGGAATGCCCCTTCCCTGGCCCTCTGCCTCCCTTACTCTGCTGTTGGGATGGCTCCTGGTGTTTCTGCCTCCTTGGTGTGACCACTGCTTTCTCCAGGTTACTGGGAACCATTCTAGTAGCCTGGTAGCACTCCTGGGGAACTTGCTGGAATTTAACTCTCTATTAGGAGACAGTATTCCCACACGGGGACACTTTTGCAGACTTAGGCTCTGCCCCTCTCTGTTGGCTCCTCATGTGCCCTGGCGCCTACCAAGGCCACACGAGTACATGCAGAGTCTTGCTTCCCAGGGCAGGCCCAGCACTCTCCCACTGGCTACTGCTGTAGTCCATGGGTGGAAGGGCAAGTGGATTCATTCTAAAAGACAAAATGATGTTTACAATTGCCAAGACTTGAAAGCAACCTAAGTGTCCATCGACAGATGAATGGTTAAAGGAGATGTGAACCATTTCTACAACAGAATAAAAAAGAATTAAATAATGCCATTGGCAGCAACATACATGGACCTAGAGACTATCAATTAAGTGAAGTGATTCAGACAGAAAGACAAATAGGATATCACCTATATGTGGAATCTAAAAATATTGCAAATCAATGTATAAACAAAACAGATTCAAAGACACAGAGAACATATTCACGGTTACCAAAGGGAGAAGAGAGGAGAGGTAAATTACAAATATGGGATTAACAGATACGCACTGCTTTACGTGAAATAGATAAACAACAAGGACCTACTGAATAGCATGGAGAACCATATTCAATACCTTGTGACAACATATAATGGGGAAAATTGGAGAAAGAATTATGCGTATGAATAACTATACTGTACATCTGAAACTAATACCATCTTGTAAATCAACCAAGCTTAAAAAGAAAAAGAGTGACTAAGACTTGATAGCTAAAGATAGAGAAAAACAAGCTTTGAAGCACCCTGGAACTTTGTATTTCACAGAACTTACTGTCTTAAGATTTTTTTTTTTTAAACATACAATGAATTATTTGATTCCCATCATCGTAGTAATCAATGAAACCACACTGTTATCTGTCATTTGCCTTTGGGAAGACCTGGGAATTGTTTGTTGAGACAGGACTTGGGGCATCCATCAGCTCCACTTCTGCCTCAGTCCACCCACCCTCCTGTCCGCCATCCCTTCCTTGAATATATATTTACTGAGTGCCAATCCCATGCCAGGCACCATTACAGTTCTGGTATCACAGAATTAGATGGGTCTACTTTGTCTTCAAAGTATAGGGTAGGTGGCCTCATGGGTTTGGGAATGGCTTCTGGAATTCGAGATTTCCAGACCCTGCTCTGACAGATTCTTTCTCTAATGCGTCTAGATCTCTTATTGATATAGTGGATGGAAGAATATTTTATATCAATTTAGTGAGCATGAATCATTATTTTTAAAGTGTGTTAAACATACAAAGCATAAATGCACCAAATGTGAACTTAGATTCAAACACAATTTTACTGAGTTTCAGCAATGGCTAGTGTGCTGCCTAGAAAGGTGTCCTAAGTTAAATTTTTCCCAATTGCATTTCCTTATATGAAAAAAAATCTCATTAAGGAAAATGCATACTTTTGAGTTATCCTTTATACAGGGAATCACAGAGAAGCCTGCAGGCATGGTAGTTGTCTCTTTTTAAAAGGCAAAAGCCAATGCATATAGTAATTAATCTTTTGTTTACTTGAAACTTTCACATTTGAATCTTTAATTTTCACATCCAAACTCCCCGCTCTTTTGTGCAGTGAGCAGTGTATTTCTAATTAGCCTCCTTGCAACTTTTGAACACACTTTTCTCCACCCTTTCCTTTTCTTTTGTAAATGCTTTTGAAAGCAGAATTCTTATTTTCTCCAGTTTGAATTTCCTATTGTGTAGCGTGCTCTGTTTGGTTTTGGGCTCTCTTTTCCATGTTTGAACTACTATAGGGCTTCCCTGGTGACTCAGATTCCCAGACAGTAGAGAATCTTCCTGAAATACAGGAGACCTGGGTTCAGTCCTTGGGTTGTGAAGATCCCCTGGAGAAGGGAATGGCAACCCACTCCAGTATTCTTGCCTGGAGAATTCCATGGACAGAGGAGGCTGGCAGGCTACAGTCCATGGGGTTGTAAAGAGTCGGATACGACTGAGTGAGTAACACACACAGTATAGGTATAGTTTACTCAAGATGCCTACTGGCGAGGATCCGCGTTTTCGTAATCAATCCTTTCAAGTCAGATTTTTTTTTTTAATAATAAAAAGAATTTATAATAAGCCTCCCCTGGGAGAAGCTGTCAGGCCACACAGCTTGTAATTACAAGAGGATACCTGATGTTCACTTCCCTTTGTTTTCCCGTGTTTCCAGCTGATTTCCTCTCAGTCATGTTGCTTTCATTAAGTTTGGTCACCCTAGGTAATAATCTCGGGTTTATGCTCTTGGGAAAGTCATGGAGTGGGGGTTGCCTGCTCTAGCATTTGGCCCGTGGGAGAAAGGGATGCTGGCATCCTCATCTTTGAATTATCAGGGTTTGATGGGAAGAGCCGACACACTGGAAAAGACCCTGATGCTGGGAAAGGTTCAAGGTGGGAGGAGAAGGGGGGGCGACAGAGGATGAGATGGTTGGATGGCATCACTGATTCAATGGACATGAGTGTGAG
Organism: Aepyceros melampus; assembly: GCA_006408695.1. Taxonomy (NCBI): domain Eukaryota; kingdom Metazoa; phylum Chordata; class Mammalia; order Artiodactyla; family Bovidae; genus Aepyceros; species Aepyceros melampus. The sequence continues at coordinate 245,796 of SJXQ01007458.1, forward strand.
CAAGCTCCGGGAGATGAAGGACATGGAAGCCTGGCATGCTGCAGTCCATAGGGTCGCAAAAAATCAGACATGACTGAGCTATTGAACAGAACAAAGAACATTTTCCCCCAAAGAACCAGCTCTAACTTCTTCGCTTCTGTGCAAGAAAAATCAGTCCTACTTTCCTTTGAACTGGCTTCATGTGTGGCATCATAGAGCTCATAAGTAAGAAAAAACATCCCTGGAGAAATGGAGAGGTGTCCTGTTTTTGGATAACTGGTGTCTCCAGTCCCCTGATCTCCCTTCTGTTGGCTCCAGCTGCTACCTTCTGGCCTGGGCAGTCCATCCCTCTGGGTGACTCTAAAGCACAGGAGTTGCTGCTGTCCACCACACCTCCCACACAAACAACTGGCTGGGGTGCCTGGGCAGTTTCCTTCCCTGTTTTCAACAGATGCCACAGCCTGAGTTCATCAGTTCATATCAAATCCCTACCTCACACCAAGCATCACGCTGGAAACAGAGGTTCAAAGAGCTCCAGGGAGTGCCTGGTCTTGGGCAGCATTTCTTAAACTCCAGAAATATAATGACTCCTTTTAAAGGACCAATAACCAATACCAAGTTCTGTTGGTACAAAGACAACTATAGGAGTCAACCCTTTTATGCTTGTGGCTCCACATTTCTATGAAACAAAACAGTTTTTCGAATTAAGTGTGAACCCAACTGAAATGCACTAAAGTTCAAGTGTGTGTGATGACGCCCTGCTGACGCACACAGGTCACAGGTGCCGGTGGGAGGGCCAAGCCCTGCTGAGCTTAGTGGCCTTGCTGTCCAGCTTGGGGTGACTCAGCCCTCCCACTGGAGGCCTCTGTGTGAATCGCTGAGACACTTTCGTTCATACTTGGTGATGTCATTTGACCTTTCGCTCAGCTCAGCTTCATTACTTGTGTGTCAGGTCTGCCTGTATTGGTGAGAGGAGAGCTTGGCCTGCCTACTCCGCCGTGAACACAGAGGCAGTCCAGGTGCCCAGACGGCCTGGTTGTTAGGAGGTTCACCAGGTGACACGCAATAGACAAAGAGTATCATCTTCTTTTAAGATGAGGACCACAATGAAGACAGAAAAATGTAACTGTTTCTAAGAAAAGAATATATCCTGGAGTCTGAGTCTGCAAAATATCAATCTGGCAACCCCAGCTCGAGGTTTTCAGGTCACTCCCATTTCAAACAAACTGCTTCCTCATCTGTTTGTTCCCCTGCTTGTTTTGGTTTGAAGAACTATGGCCCCAGACTTGTGTTCTGACCACCAGTCCTGAGTCACCCGTCTTGGACCTTTGCTCACGCCTCCCTTCATCCCGGAAGGCTTCTGTCTCTTTATCCCTATTGAAACTTTCTCCTCCTTCAGGGAGACCAGCACAGATTGCACTTCCTCCAGGAAGCCCTCTGGGCTGTTGAGGGCTTGGTTCTCTCCCATCCCAGCACTGACTTTAAACGGCTGAGTGTGATCTGCCCGTCTCCTGCTCTGGGTCCTGTCTCCACCCCTCAGTGTCCAGCTGAGCATCTGCACCACCAGGCGCTCAGTGTGCCTTCAGAATCCAACTGTGTTTGGACTGGATTGGCTTCCTCTTCCACGTCAGGGATCCACCGGTGTGATGCGTGTGAGTGTGTGCTCAGTCCTGTCTGACTCTTTGCAGTCCTATGGATTGTAGCCCACCTGACTTCTGTCCATGGGATTCTCCAGGCAAGAACACTGGAGTGGGCAGCCACTTCTTACTCCAGGGGGTCTTCCTGGCCCAAGATTGAACCTGCATCTCCTTCATCGCAGGTGGATTCTTTTCTGCTGAGCTACCCGGGAAGCCCCAGATCCACCAGGGAACAAGTGATATGATGCTCTTGGCACAGGGGTTGCTGCTGCCTTGTCCCTGGAATGACTTTCATGTAATTTTGCAACACTGGCCTGTGAGGAAGACCCAGAAGATTCCTGCAAAGGGGCAGATCAGGAGGCAGCTGTGTGTGTCTGCATGTGAGTGTGTGTTTATATGTGTGTTTGTATCCTGGAGGGCTTTCCTGGTGGCTCAGATCGTAAAGAATCTGCCTGCCAATGCAGAAGATGCAGGAGAGGTGGATTGGGAAGATCCCCTGGAGAAGGGAATGGCTACCCACTCCAGTATTCTTGCCTGGGAAATCCAATGGACAGGGGAGCCTGGCAGACTACAGTCCAAGGGGTCCCAAAGAATCAGACACGACTGAGCAGCTAATACTTTTGTATCCTGGAGTCAGCGTAGCTGCAAATGGAGGTGAAGACAGCACCCAGGGAGGTGCCCTTTCCAGTGTCCCCTTCCATCGCTTCCCCATCCTACCTCCTCCTTCCTCCTGTAAGATGAGTGATGAACTAGAGAGGCAGTGCAGTGCTCTTGAGGAACTTTTCTTATTGGCCGTGTTTCAAATGGGCTGTGTGAAATGATTTACTGGGTGAACACTTGCGTCACCTTCCTTTGATGTGTGGTACCCTAATCACACCCTCGGGGTACTGCCAGACACAGGGCACTGCTGAGCATCTCTTATTCCCAAATGGTGCGATTATATCTCAGGCTATTCATAACCCTCCAGGGTGTTTGTTTTTTTTTTTTAAACTGGTATAAATAAATCAATTATTTAAGGCGATCGCTTTGATCATCATGAGCTGCAGGTCTGCAGTGGAGAAGCTTAGCTGGTCTTGGGAAGCACTGTCCCCTGCCAGCATGCCATGCAGCCCTGCCCTTCCCCAGGGACTCCTGATTGTCAGGCGTCCTGCTGTCATCAGCAGGCTTGAAATCGGTCACTAGGTGCCCCTGGGAACCCAGAGCACCGCAGGCTGCATGGCATTCCCACATCTGAGAATGTGGCCGTGGCAGATACCCCCAGAGTAGTCAGGAGGCCTGTGGTCTGTGCTCACCTCAAAGAGGCCCAAAGGGGGAGCCACTTCTGCCTTCCTGGGAATCCAGGCATCATGTTCTCTAAAACAACGCTGACGTTGACGCTGGGGGCGAGAAAGGAATTTTGGGGTCCCTTAGGGTCTGTATGGTTAGCATTTATATCATATTAATGAGGTGCTAATTGCTCTCACAATCCTTGTAATGCAGATTCATCTAGTCCTGTTTGCAATGTCTTGTACACAGTGTAATATCTCCTAGCCTGTCCGTTGCTGTCAGTCATCATTGGGGAGCCTGTGAATAAGTAGCATCTTTCACGGCAGCTCACTACACACTGGGCACACCTTTCGGGGCAGGGGGGAATAAGATTGTTCTAAGCCTGTTAGGTCATTTGAAAGTTACAGTCTCTGCCAAGGGGAGGGGCGTTTGAAAGGGTGTGCTGCAGTGACTTTTGTGTAGGATTTGCATGGACAGGATTAGCCAGCTGGCCCTGAGAGAGTGGCATCTGTGACCTCAAGAGCCTGGGAGCTGGCTAAGGCTATTGGAGGTCCCCTTCCTTGTCCATCTCCTCTCTGCTTTCTGGGTGCAGGAAAAACTGAGCAGTTGGAGGGAGGAGGCCACGCTGGGGCCTGAGGCAAAAGTAGAAATAAGATGCCCCATATATACTTAGCAAAACCTCCTCCCATGTTTTGAATCAGGCAGAAAAAATAAATAGAAGCTCTGCAATCATAAAACCATGACTATAGATAGCCCTGCATTTCCCAGTCTGTTTGCACCCCTCGTGGAGCTCAGTGGGTGCCCAGACTACAGAAGTGATGGCGGCGGGGGCTGGGGCGGCCAGGGGAGGGGGAAGCGTGGCAACCACGGCAGGTCAGAAACCGCTGTCTCAGAAACCACAGAATCAAACGCACAACAGCCTGTCTCTGCTTAAAATTTTGGACGTTTTGTTCACGATGGATTTTGGCGTTGATTTTTGTTTTTAAAATTATTGCATTAAAAATTATTTATCTTGATGACTGAGATTCTGGCTTATTCTTCCACAGTGATTCCCCTGCCACACCCCAATCCTGGCCCAAAGTTGAAAGGGCCATTGATTCAGTATCAGAGGTGACAACCCTGGCTTAGAAGGAGGATTGCCAGAGAAGTAGGGCATTCTGGGTCTTTCCTGGACTTCTCACCTTCTTAGACATTTGGGGAAAATCCCAACATTTTTGTTCTCTTTGAAAATGAAGGGCAGTTCATTCAGCTGTGTTTTATAGACTGTTTTTGTTTTTCTTTTTAATAGAGATAGCTGTTTTAAATCTCTTTAGAAATAGTTTGGATATTAGGAGTGATAAAAATCATTCTCCAGATCAAATTGGAGTCATCTGAACATGTGAAATGTGGAAGATGAACCCTGGGTTTGCACGTGTTTGGGTTTTGATTGGCTTTTCCACTTTTAAGCTGAATTTTCTTAGACTGGTTATTCAAGGTCTTTTGAGCCTCGGTTTTCTTATCAGTAAATGAAAATAATGTCATGTATGGGCTTCCCTGGTGGCTCAGGGGTAAGCAGTGAGTACAATGCAGGAGATGAGGGTTTGATCCTTGGGTTGGGAAGATCCCCTGGAGAAGAAAATGGCAACCCACTCCACTATTCTTGCCTGGAAAATCCCGTGGACAGAGGAGCCTGGCTGGCTACAGTCTATGGGGTTGCAAAAGAGTTGGACAAGACTTGGCAACTGAACAACAGCAACAATAACAACAATAAAATGGAGTTGATTTCCAGTTCAGTTCAGTCGCGCAGTCGTGTCCGACTCTTTGCGACCCCATGAATCGCAGCACGCCAGGCCTCCCTGTCCATCACCAACTCCCGGAGTTCACCCAGACTCACGTCCATTGAGTCTGTGATGCCATCCAGCCATCTCATCCTTGGTCGTCCCCTTCTCCTCCTGCCCCCAATCCCTCCCAGCATCAGGGTCTTTTCCAATGAGTCAACTCTTCGCATAAGGTGCCCAAAGTACTGGAGCTTCAGTTTTAGCATCATTCCTTCCAAAGAAATCCCAGGGTTGATCTCCTTCAGAATGGACTGGTTGGATCTCCCTGCAGTCCAAGGGACTCTCAAGAGTCTTCTCCAACACCACAGTTCAAAAGCATCAATTCTTCTGCGCTCAGCCTTCTTCACAGTCCAACTCTCACATCCATACATGACCACAGGAAAAACCATAGCCTTGACTAGACGGACCTTAGTCGGCAAAGTAATGTCTCTGCTTTTGAATATACTATCTAGGTTGGTCATAACTTTTCTTCCAAGGAGTAAGCGCCTTTTAATTTCATGGCTGCAGTCACCATCTGCAGTGATTTTGGAGCCCAAAAAAACAAAGTCTGACACTGTTTCTACTGTTTCCCCATCTATTTCCCATGAAGTGATGGGGCCAGATGCCATGATCTTCTTCCAATGAGTCAACTCTTCGCATAAGGTGCCCAAAGTACTGGAGCTTCAGTTTTAGCATCATTCCTTCCAAAGAAATCCCAGGGTTGATCTCCTTCAGAATGGACTGGTTGGATCTCCTTGCAGTCCAAGGGACTCTCAAGAGTCTTCTCCAACACCACAGTTCAAAAGCATCAATTCTTCGGCGCTCAGCCTTCTTCACAGTCCAACTCTCACATCCATACATGACCACAGGAAAAACCATAGCCTTGACTAGACGGACCTTAGTCGGCAAAGTAATGTCTCTGCTTTTGAATATACTATCTAGGTTGGTCATAACTTTTCTTCCAAGGAGTAAGCGCCTTTTAATTTCATGGCTGCAGTCACCATCTGCAGTGATTTTGGAGCCCAAAAAAACAAAGTCTGACACTGTTTCTACTGTTTCCCCATCTATTTGCCATGAAGTGATGGGGCCAGATGCCATGGTCTTCGTTTTCTGAATGTTGAGCTTTAAGGCAACTTTTCCACTCTCCTCTTTCACTTTCAACAAGAGGCTTTTTAGCTCCTCCTCACTTTCTGCCATAAGGGTGATGTCATCTGCATATCTGAGATTATTGATATTTCTCCCAGCAATCTTGATTCCAGCTTGTGTTTCTTCCAGTCCAGCATTTCTCATGATGTACTCTGCATAAAAGTTAAATAAGCAGGGTGACAATATACAGCCTTGATTTCCAGACTCAGTGAAACAATCTGGGCAAAAGAATCTTGCATACATTAGGCTTGACAAATTTCTAGTTTCCCTCTTCATTAAAAAAAAAAATGCTCTGTGTTCACAATGATTTCTGAATTCATGTCCCAGCAAATGGACATTTGATCTTTCATTTATTCAGTCACACAGTTACTAGATTCTAGCTTCTGTGTTTCCTGAGGCCCCAAGCCCCAAGATCCCAATACTGCTTCGTGAGATGCAGGACTTATGTATCCCCATCCCTCTCCTCCAGCCATTCCGAGGGGAATACAGGGCTCTTTTCCCTGTATCATCTCCCTTCATCCTCCTTTCCCTCTCTAGCTCTTGGGGGAGAACTTTGCATGTCACAGAGGCTTCTTCCAGACTTCATGATGGTTCTGTGGGACAGCCTGTTGCTGCGGGGGGAGGGGCACCCCAGTGAGGGAGGCCCTGTCACCGTGTGGGGAGGTCTTGTCGCGTGTGGCATGTGGGGTGGTCCTCGGGGTGCCCAAGTCACTCTGTGCTTTTTGCAGGCATCAGGGGAAGCTGTTTCCCAGGTTTGGGGCTGAGGTCCTCATGCCCACCCTAAAACTGAATTCGATGTTGTGGGACTCATCTTGGTGGCAGATACCAATGGCTGGTGGTCCCATCCCCCAGGTTGATCCAACCCCCATGACCTTTGCCACCCGCCGGCTAGGAGTGGCACCGGGTCTAGTGCTGGCCAGAGGGAGAGAGGAAGCAGAGTCTGTTGAGAGTTCCTGAAAACTTGGGCTGCGGGGCTGACTTCCTTTTTCTCTCTGATGGTGCCCACACGAAGTGCTGGGTGGGGCAGGTCTTACCAACGGAGCCTCGATGGAGAGGCTGTGGCAGTCTCAGAACGGGGCCACCGAACCAGAAGGGCGAGCCCCTTGATTTGTTTAAGCCACTGTGGTCAGGTTTGCTGTCACTTTCAGCCAAAAGCCTTCCTCTCTGGTACACCACCAGCTCCTGTGATCCAGGGGGCTACCAGGGAGGATGCTCGGGGGGATAGATAAGATAGGAGGCCTGGCCTGCCTGGTGCTCGGAGGGTCGCCCCTGTGACTTGATGCAGCCAGGTTCCTGGCCTTCTCTAGACTCCGGATGAGTCACCCGGTTCCTGATGCCTGGGGAACTCTGGAAGGTCCACCCCACCCTTCAGCCGGCTCTGCCCAGAGGCAACAGTTATGGTTGCAGACTTTGCTTGGGCTTCAGCTGGGGCCCCTCCTTCTGGAAATGCATGGTGACCCTTGACTGGGAAAAGATACATTTCCACAGAGTGAATATCTGCAAAGGAGGGGTGAGGTAGCCTTCATGGAGAGCATCATTAGATGCTAACATATGATCTTGTTATAAGAAATTCTTCAAACCCTACCCCTGTGAGAACTTGTTGATGAGATGAACGGTAACTTCTGTAAAATTGGAGGGTAAAACATTTCAGAGACAGAGTAAGTCATGAACTGTGATTTTTTGAGGGCGGTGCCTACCAAGTGGATTAAACCTGTCAGAGGGAGGGGGTGTCATGCTGTGTCTACTTCTCAACCACACTGAGATGCTGTGATGCAGGCGTGGGGGTCCAGGGGCTGCTCATTCAGGGCCCCTTCCTCTTTGATCCTGTGGCACTGTCCTGCCCTGGGGTCCCTCTGGTCTCCCCTGTCCCTCCCTCCAACTGGGTCCTGCCCATCACCAACTGTTGGCAACTGAGCCAGTCACTAAAGTTGCCTCCCAGTTCACAGAGGTGAGATGAATTCTATTTCCTGGACATCACTGTGAGTTTTAACTCAAAAGTATGAGTAGAATTTCAGGTACCAGCAGAGCCTTGGTGGGGCTGGGGCACAGAGGAGTGCTGGGCAGTGGCAGAAGAGGGACATTTTTATCAGATGGTAAAATGCATAACCCTCTTCAAAGTCCTGGTTATAGATAAGAGTGACATATGTTTATCTAGAATAGATCCTGATGAATCTGCTTTTTAAAAGGCTCCAGATGAAAACAGTCTTCTGTAGGTTGTGGCAACTGTGAGGATGCTAATTTTATAGTGAGCCATAAATTGATTGACAGGAGCAAAGCATCCATGGGGTGGAAGACGATAGGCTCGGAGACTGAAGGTGGCAACTGGCGGGAGACGACCTGGGTTGCCAGGGGCTGCGGGTACACACCAGGAAAGCAAGCTGGGAAGGGATTCCAGCCAGAGAGCTATTCAGGGGCTCCAGTTGGGCTTGGGGGAATCAGAGGCCCTGGAAGCCGGTCAAGCTTCTCTGTCCAGGGAAGAGCCTTGCTGAAGGGATGCTGGGGAAGCGGGTGCTTCCTGAGGGGTTATGGCAACAGCAACACGGCTTGGGTACCAAGAACCATGCTGCCATGACCTGCAGAGAGATCCAAACAAAAGCAAAAAAAAAAAAAAAAAAAAAATCCCCAAAGCAAACCAACACTTTACTGGTCTAGGAAAAGGGTTAGAACTAGAAGAGCCAAGTCTATGGAGTTTTTAAAAAGTTATCTATCTATTTATTTTTGGCTGTGTTGGGTCTTCATTGCTGAGTGAGGGCTTTCTCTAGTTGTGCAGAGTTGGGGCTCCTCTCTAGCTGTGGTGCGTGGGTTTCTCGTTGCAGCGGCTTCTCTTGTTTCTGAGCATGGGCTCTCGTGCCCTTAGGCTCAGGCGTTGTGGCACCCTGAGGCATATGGAGTCGTCCCAGACCAGGGATCCAACCTGTGTCCCCTACAATTGGCAGGCGCATTCTTTACAGCTGTACCACCAGGGAAGCCCTGATCTATGGATTTTTCATTTCATCTTTATCCCTGTGGTTCACTCACCTTTGAGTGAGTTGTTATTTAAACTCAGTATCAAGACGCAAGTGACTGCACCATTGGGGGTGGGGTCTTTATTCTCTTCGTCTCCACATGAAGCCTGATGCTTTGCATATCGCAGCCATCCAGAAGTGTCTGCTGATTGGGTGGAAGAGCTCCCCCCACAGACTCGAATGAAACAGGGCTGGGGTCCCAGAGAGGAGAAACCCTTATGTCCCCCTTGGTGGTGCCGGAGGTTCCATCCTCTGGTTTGGGGAATTTCCTGCTGTGGGAGTCTTTTTGCCCTGGTAGACTCAACCTTCTTGAGACCAAGAGATGAGAAACAAGGCATTTCACCTTCTGGGCCAAACATGTGCCCTGGGGCTGTGGCCCCCCAGTGATGATAGCAACAGAAGAGGTGTGATGGGGCACATCTCGGCATTTTCCATCAACTGTCTTCTGGAACACTGGGACACTGTTCCAAGTGTGGTCTTGAATAAGCCTGATTTTTTACTTTTTCTACTTTTTAAAACAGGCCCTGTGCTGTTGAGTTCATTTCCAAGCTGAAATTGACCATTCCATGCCCACGGTCCCCCCAGAATAAGCCTCTGCCGTAGCATCAATGCACAGGGTTCACTTTGCTGTCCCTTTTACATGGCGCCAAGATGGGGGCATATTTTTGCCACCCACACCTGGCGCATAGTCCACTCTCACAGGTATTTTGCTGAAAGTGACTCCAACACTGAAGATACTTTTAAAATGTATTTTTCATATCTGGTGGGAAGTAGATGTTTCAATCATTCAGCTATTTCAGACCAAGAAATTCACCTTGACTTCAGCTGTCCCTGAGTTTAGGGCAAAACTTATTTTTGACCTGAAATGTATAGATAACTATCCTCTGCTTCAGTGCTGCCCCGATAAACATGTCATTGGGCTTTCCAGGTAGAGTGTAGCCTGTGGGTGCTACCATGTGAAACAGTCACAACATAAGATTTGCAAACAATTATAACTCTACGGTTCGCTTTGGCCGCCCCCTCCTCTGTGTGTGTGCATGTATGTCCACGCCTGTGGTGTGTGTTGTGTGCAGATTGACAGCCGGCATGCGCCCGGCATGGCATGTACTACGTGGCGGCTCTCTGCTAGGCTCGTCCCCGAGCCTTTTGCTGCTCTGGGTTGCAGATGTTATAAGAAGTGAGATGATTTACAGAGGTTAACACAATCCTGGAAGCCTGATATGGTAAGAGAAAAGAGAAGCCCATATTTCTGTTTGGCAATGCCTTGTAGTAATTAAAATATTTCTAACATGATAGTAAGTTGGGTTAGAGTGTAAATTTAATAACATTAAATCAATTAGCCCTTGGTGACAGCCTTTTCTGATGGATGCAAAGATGAATCAGAAAGGTGCCTGTTCCCCAAAAGCTGATAGTCAATGAAAGAAAAAAAAATACACATAGATGCAGATATATAGAGACAGATAAACAGAGAGGAGATAGATCCAGTGTATATTTAATTGAGTGTTTGTTGTATGTCGGGCTCTGATGACTTAACCACAGCTTCACAATGAGTCTGTAAGACCCTTCAATGCAGTAGGTAATGCTGCTGTTACTCGTATCTAAGTAACCGAGGCACAGAAAGGTGGCGAAATGTGAGAAGGTGCACACAGCTAAAAAGCAGGAGAGCCAGCGTCCGACAGATCCGACGACCATGAAGGCAGTACAGTTGCCCCAGGTACCAGGTGGGCACTCTTCCTTTTAGCTTGCTCATCTCTGCAGGTGGCCCAGGAGGATGTGCCCAGGGAGGGATGAGGAAGTAAGTGAGGGTAGACAGGCGGCGGTGCCAGGACGAGGCCCTGGCACGTGGAGACAGTTAGGCCCAGGCTGCCTGAGTTCCCCAATCTGGTTATTGAACGTGACCATGTGGTTGGCAGGGCAAGGGGTTTTAGAGGACATTTGGAAAACTGAAGTGCAGGTTAGAATTAAGTTTAATCAGAATATTGAAAGTTAGAACCTGGTCAAGGTTAAAGGGGTGGTTCAAACTTTGGAAGCAACTGCATGAAGTTATGGAAGGTTACCTTCTGATTCGTTTTCGATTAAAATAACATTTTGGAGTCAAGATACGTTCTTTGGCAACAGATGTGTTGGTGGCGGTGGTGGTGGGGTAACAATAAAAAACCGAGGTCAGAAGGGAATTAAGTCCAGCTGCTTGTTTCAGATAAGCGAAAGCACTAAAATATGTCTGAAAAGAAGGCAGCTAGAAATGCTTTCCTTACGGAGTCACGCATTGTCTGCATTCATGGGCTAAATAATTCATGCTGTATTGAAGAGGGCCTTGACATAAGCCCACTTTGAGAATACCAGGACTTTGTTCTTCTGCTTGGCTTATTGATAGTATTGGATTTCTTTTTTCCAGATCCAGCGCATCGTACAAACAGGTAGTGTCACCTAAAAGGTGCTGCTGTCATGGAGGTGATTACGGATGCTAGTGACGAAGTGGCAGTTGAAAGAGGCCACCTGAACGTGGGGCACAACCTGGCATGAGGTGAAGATGCCTGAGAAATTGCAGATGTGGGTCACAGAAGCCGGAAGCTCCTTGTCCACTCAACTGAGGGACTTTCCACTCTGGGGAATAATAAGCACCTTTGCAACCGCCTGACAAAGCTGACATTTAAAAATGATGTCTATACTCCAACGGGGCATCAAAAATTGACTCAGGAGGACTGCAGGGCAAAAATTTGGCAGCCTGATTTACTGCTGAATTTCTAAACGCTGGGCAAAGTTTCCACAAAAAAAGAATGTGCAGGAAAATGTGCCTTTGTTCCTTAATTCACTCATTTATGCATCAAAGCACTGTTGAGTTGAACTTATGCCTGATTCCTGGTGGTTGTTGTTCAGTCACTCGGTCGTGTCCAACTCTTTGTGACCTCATGGACCACAGCACTCCAGGCTTCCCTGTCCTTCACTGTCTCCTGGAGCTTGCTCAAACTCATGTCCATTGAGTCGGTGATGCCATCCAGCCATCCCCTTCTCCTCTTGCCTTCGATCTTTCCCAGCATCAGGGTCTTTTCTAATGAGTCAGCTTTTCGCATTAGGTGGCCAAAGAATTAGAACTTAAGCTCCAGCCACAGTCCTTCTAAGGAATATCAGGGTTGATTTCCTTTAGGATGGACTGGTTTGATCTCCTTGCTGTCCAAGAGATGCTCAAGAGTCTTCTCTAGTACCACAGTTCGAAAGCATCAATTCTTTGTTTCTCAGCCTTCTTTATGGTCCTACTCTCACATCTGTACAAGACTACTGGATGAACCATAGCTTTCACGATACGGACTTTTGTTGGCAAAGTGATGTCTCTGCTTTCTAATACCCGGTCTAGGTTTGTCATAGCTTTTCTTCCAAGGAGCAAGGTTCCCGGTAAGATGCTGGAAGTGCCCAGAGGCACAGGCTTGGTCCACGCTAGGTGTGGAGAAAGATGACTGGGCACACGGTGCCGTGCACACTGCTGTACAAACGGGGGGTTGATGCACTCACTGGAGTGAAAGGGTCCCCTGGAGGAGTGGCTGAGCTGGGTTTTGCAGACACGCAGTTGACCAGAAAGGATGTGGAAAGGTGCTCCCAGCACATGCCACTTCCCTGCCTCCTGAGTATTCTATTCAATCATTTTTTCTTGCTGAGGTTTTCTATTTTGCCTGGACTCTGTACCATAGAATTTAGAATCCAGTTATTCTCTAATCTCACCCCCACCGCCATTAGGCTCACTTCCTCTCTAGAGCACAGGGCATGAGATCGGTCACATAGAGAGTGCTCGTTAGGGGAGCAACTGGAGCGGTGTGGCTCTTCACTTTTGACTCTAAAAAAGCAGCTCCAACAATACCACCTTCTACTGGGAGACTAGTATCAAATGTTGTAAAATCCAGTTGTTAATGTTTACTAAACACAGGACCCTTTTTGTTTCAGATTAAACAGGCTGGCCTTCATTTGAAGTAATTCAGGGAGCAAGCAGTCAGAATTTTAGACTGTGTGAGACAGTCACAGTAACACAACTAAGACAGAAATGTTGCCTTTCATGAAGTCTTCAGGGAGCTGTGATACCGAATATTTAACCATATTATTACAATTATTTGTGAGCAAGGGCTTCCGATGTGTTGAAACAGTGTCTTCCTTGACACATTTTGATACCGTCTCCTCCATATACTGTTTATAAACTTGAATTGCTGTGCGAAAAGAAGAGTAGGATTGCTGGTCAGAGTTAAACTTCAGCCCAGCGTGACTGATTTTAAATCAGTGGAGACTAGGTTAATGAAATTTTTACCAAAGGTCATAGTAATAGGTTTTGCTCTGTCAAAATGTGAAATGTGCTTGGGGAAGGGGATGCGGTAGAGGCAACCTTTTGGAGGATTGATGAGGCCAGTCAATGGAAATCAGAATTCATGGAAGTTCTGTTTCTTTTGCAGGGTTCACCCAGACCTCGTGTAT
>SJXQ01007458.1:259258-345990 GCA_006408695.1 Aepyceros melampus
CGCGGGGGGGTGGGGGGGGGGGGGGGGGGGGGGTTGGGGGCGGGCGAGGGGAGCTTGGAGGAGCAGAACGCTCAGCTGCCTGCTTTTTGCTTAGTGTCTGCATCTAAGGAGCGGCCTCAGGAGACACAGGACTTTCTCAAGACTCCTCCGTGGGTGTGCTGAGCCCAGAAGGGGAACCTGCCCGCTTCTGTCTCAAGCACTATGCAGACTGCCCTGGCTCAGCCTGGCAATGACCGTGCTACAGTGGAGATGAACAGCTCTTTTTCCCTCCTTTGAACATCTTAACAATACTTTCCCCATTAACCACATTAAGCTCTGCCACCAAGAGCCTTGTCATAATGATCACACTAAGGGAGAGGTGTGAGAGGCTGGAGACCCTCTCTGCTTTAGATTTGCACTGACTGTGGGGAAGAAGACTCAGATCTTTTTTTTTTTTTAATGAAAAGATTCAGGATCCAGGGGTAAGAAATGTACTAGTGAATAGAAGACAATGTGGCAAGACAACCCCCCTCCAGTTTTTAAACTCATGGTCACCTTGATTTCAACTATTCTGGATGATTTTATTTGGTGGGGGTTGGGGGGGAGGTGCTGGAAGAAAGCTTGTCTCTTAATTACTCGACCTTGAAGTAACAGACAAGGGCAGTGTGTCTGAATCAGCTGGTGGTTCTGAAGTTCTAAAGGAAGCCTTGGAGTCACCTGCCCGCGTGTTCCGGATCTGATCCTCACCTCTTTTTCAGCATTGCCTGATGGTTAATTTTCGTTATGCAGAAACACTTGGACTTGTGAGGCAAGGCTTCACTTTGATGGCTTATTTTTAAAGGGAGAAACTGAGCACCAGCTGACAGTCACCTTGGGATCATCTGTTTGCATCTCTAACTAGCTTGCGCACCTCTTGCTAAATGTGTTTTGTTTTGTTTTTTTTTTTTTTCCTGTTTGCAGAAGCCCGCTGCGTGGCGAAAGAATTTCACAAGAGCCCTGGCCTGTTTCTCTTACAGTTCTTCCCATATTTTATTGTCTGCTTTTGCTGATAAGAAATGCCTGTGCAATTTGGGTTGAAACTATATAAGGGAAGAGTCCAAGGACTAAGTCCAGGGAGACCTTTTTAAAAAGTATGTTTTGGCTTTTATAATCTAGGTGCACTTTGTCCTCCACCCGAGGGTTTAATTCACGAGAGGCCACTCAGAGCCAGAAGACCACGCTTGCTCACTGCTCTCAAAAACGTCCTCCTTTGACAATATGTGTGTAACACGGGCACCACAGTCAGAGTCCACTCTGTTGCATCTCTGGCTCATAGATATTCTGAAACACTCCACCTTTCTCTTGGTTTCTGCCCCGGACTTTTACTCTGCATTCTCAGATCTGCCTTTTATAGCCAGTCCTGTGTAGGGAAACAATCCCTTTTATTTCAAAGTCATTTATAGTATTATTGTCATTGTTCAGTTACTAAATTGTGTCCAGTTCTTTGCGATCCTACGGACTGCAGCACACCAGGCTTCCCTGTCCTTCACTATCTCCCGAGTTTTCTTAAGCTCATGAGTCAGTGATGCCATTCAGTCATCTCATCCTCTGTCATCCCCTTCTTCTTCTGCCTTCAATCTTTCCCAGCATCAAGGTCTTTTCCAACGATTTGGCTCTTCACATCAAGTGGCCAAATTACTGGAGCTTCAGCTTCAGCATCAGTTTTTCCAGTGAATATTCAGGGTTGATCTCCTTTAGGATTGACTTATCCAGCACCACAGTTCAAAAGCATCAATTCTTGGGTGCTCTGCCTTCTTTATGGTCCAACTTTCACTTCCTACATGACTACTGGAAAAACAATAGCTTTGACAATATGGACTTTTGTTGGCAAAGTGATGTCTCTGCTTTTTAACATGCTGTCTAGGTTTGTCATAGCTTTTATTCCAAGGAGCAAGTGTCTTTTAATTTCATGCTACACTCACCATCCACAATGATTTTGGAGCCCCCCAAAAGAAAATCTGCCACTGTTTCCACTATTTGAATTCATAGTGACCAATTATTTTGCTGATGCCTGGCTACTTTAGAAAAACAAACAAAAAAATCTCAAAACGCACTTGATGCCTTTGGACCAGCTTTCAAGTGCAGAGTAGGGAAGTATGTGTTCTGAATTTCTCATGCCCTCAAACTCTTATGTGCTGGGGATAAAAGCCATCTTTGCAGCCACATTCACAGAGGTCTGGGCCCCTTTGGACAGCCTGCCTGACAGGGGGCTGCATGGTGCCCTGCCCTCCCCAGGAAAGGGGCTGTGTGGCCACGATGCTCTAATGAAGCTTGTTACTCTAGCCTGCCGTCTGTTGCAGTTTTTATAATGTAATTTCCCCAGATTCCTTGAGGAATGTTTCATCACAAAGGCCTGCTCTGGCGATGCCCAGGGGAGTTATTCTGTCTCTATTTTCCCCTGCGCTTTTTATTGCCCAGTGCTTAATGAACTTTTTTGGCTGTTTAAACTGTCAGCATTTAAAGTCCATTGGTGAATGTTGGTTGGCTTTGTCTGTGCTAAACTGGACTGTTCAGTGGCAATTATAGTTCTTAATCATCATGAGAAATTCAAGGGAAAGGTGAACCTTCCAAAAGTCTGTCAATGCAGCAGCAGGAACCGAGTTTGGCAGAAATAGGGAGGCGGTGGAAACGAAGGTCCGTTCTGTTCCCCTGAGACAGAATGTGGCATGCACGGTCTATGGAAAGAAAGCCAAAAGTAAAGAAAAAGAGATGCCACACTGATTTCTCCCTTCACTGGTACTGTTTTTGTGACACAGTTGGCATCTGATCCATTCACTGCTGGGTTAATAAATCATTAATGGAATGCCTGCTGTAGACCAGGCAGTGCCTGGGCTTTACTGCAGAGACTTCTAGATAAGCATGAATAATTGTGGACTTCAGGGAACTCTGTGCTTAGCGGAGTGGCCAGCAATAAAAGGAGTCTTAGGGAATAGTCTCTGAAAGGAGAGATAGACCGGGAGGATCTGGCAGCTGATGGGCTAGTAGGGAGCCCGTTGAACTTGGGTGAGGGTGGGCAGAAGGCTGTCTTCCTGGGTGACATATCTAAGTATCAGAAAGAGTTCCGAAGGGCCGCAGGAAAGTTTTCATGGGGAAACTGCGGAAGAGTCATTCACTCCCTCATTGATTCATTTGTGATAGCCTTTTGAGCAAACTCCAGGAGACAGGAAAGGACAGGGAAGCCTGGAGTGCTGCAGCTTATTGGTTCCCAAAGAGAAGGACACAACTTAGTGACAGAACAACAACAAGAGTGGACAGGCTGCTCTGTGCTCAGTGTGGGAAGCTGACATTTATGAAGATGAGACTGAAAGGCAGGAGAGATCCTGGGAGATCTGAGTATAGACATCAGCCGTAGAGAGCCTTGCGAGGGCCTGACCAGGAGAGCCTGGCTGGACCTGCGTGTTGGCTGTTGTGGTGGAGTCACATGTGAAGGGGCAGCCTGGACAGAAGAGAAATGGGAGTGAATGGGAGTGGGAGGAGGTTCATCCAGTGATGGTATTTTTATTGTACACCAGGACTGTTTAGGGTCAGAAAATGAAGGGCAGGTCTAGGACGACTGTCTGAATTCTGTCCTGGGTAACTGCTGGACAATGAGGCCCCTCACCTGGATCAGAGAGGAAAGAGAAGAGGCTGAGGATAGACGACGACTTCGATTTTAGATGGGTCTGTCTGAATGGAGAGAATTGCAAGTGGCGTCCACAAGACTGCTGGATTCACAGGGCTGACTGTTAGGAAAGAGAGATGAGCCTCGGATACAGATGGGGGGACAGTCAGCTTACAAATTAGCAGGTGGTCAGAAGAAAAGCATAACTAATAAGAATTGAACTTTGTGAGCACTCAGTCTGTGCTGGGCTTCCCCTGTGGCTTAGCTGGTAAAGAATCCACCTGCAATGCGGGAGACCTGGGTTTGATCCTTGGGTTGGGAAGATGCCCTGGAGAAGGGAAAGGCTACCCACTCCAGTATTCTGGCCTGAGGAATTCCATGGAGTCCATGGGATCACAAAGAATCGGACACGACTGAGAGACTTTCAGTCTGTGCTAAGTGTCCTGGGAGGCACCAATCCGTTTTACCTGCTATAGAATCCTCTGAGATACTATTTTTAAAAAAAATTTTTTAAACTTTTTTCTGTGTTGGAGTAGGGCTGATGAACAGTGATGTTGTAGTTTGAGGTGGACAACAAGGGGACTTCACCATACTCTGAGATGCTATTTCTAACCTTCTCCATTTACAGAGGAGGAGTTTGAGGCAGAGAGCAGTTGAGTAGCTTGCCCAAGGTTGCGCAGGGTGTGAGGAAGTGGGGGTGGGGTAGGGTGGAGAGAAGCCCTGCAGGCGGCTGAGGAGGAAGTGGAGTCCGGACAGGGAGCTGAGCAAACCGGTGGGCAGGGCTGCTCTCCCTTCACCCTGACTCTCCTGGGTTCCTGCTCTGAAAACTGCCCCAGTAACTGCTGAATGTCGATGCCCTCCTTGTAGGCATATCCTGTATTAAGAGAGCACAGCTTATGAGCTCAGGCTAAGGGTGGAGGAGAAGGGGGCGACAGAGGATGAGATGGTTGGATGGCATCACCAACTCGATGGACATGAGTTTGAGTAAGCTCCGGGAGTTGGTGATGGACAGGGAGACCTGGCATGCTGCAGTCCACGGGTCGCAAAGAGTCAGACACGACTGAGCAACTGAACTGAACTTCTGTGGCTTTGGGACCTCCCAAGGCTCCTAAGAACTTCAGCCCAAACTAATGATGCTGGAAAGATTGAACGCAGGGGGAGAAGGGAGCCACAGAGGATGAAATGGTTGGATGGCATCATTGGCTCAATAGACGTGAGTCTGAGTGAACTCTGGGAGATGGTGAAGGACAGGGAAGCCTGGCATGCTGCCGTCCATGGGGTTGCAAAGAGTTGAACATGACTGAGAGACTCAACAACAACAACAACCCTTGCATGTAGGCCAGCCGAAATCTCACTCTTTCCTGGAGGCTCACTGCAGGTGGCCACACCTCCAGGAAACCCTCCAGGTTCTCACAGGCAAATAGGACTTTTTTGGCCTCCACATTCCCCTGGTGTTTTGCACAGACAAATAACTTACTGCAAAATCATTTGTGTCCCTGTCTTTAAGTTCCAAAGTGGAGAAACTATACCTTGTTTATTTGTGTGCCTTGCATGTAGTAGGTGTTCAGTAAATGCTTGTACTAGTAAGTGCTCAATAAATGGATTTGAATGGAAGGAGAAAGGTCTGAGAAGCTTTTTTTTTTTCTTCCTTAACTTTCTGTTTTCTGGCTTATTGTATACCCAGCTGTCTGCTCTCTTTGCAGATTCTCCTTCTGATGATTTTTGTTTGTTTCCTCTCTTGATTTTCCCGGGGTTCTGGATTATTCCCTCATTTGTGCTTTCATTGGCCTGATGTATATCAGAATGAGCTGTGTCTCTGTGTGTCTGGGAAGCCCCTAGACTCTAAGTCCTTGGGGGCTGCATTCTTAATCTCCCTGAAGTGCCAAGTCAGCGACAGCAAGCGGGGTGGAATTCCAGACCCTCCGAAGCCCCCTCTGCAATCTTCCTTGCCTGTCTCGGCTGTATACCCCGCTCTCCCTGGGCAGATCAGCTGAGTCCTCTCCCTCCCACACTAATGGGGGGAGCAGGTGGCCCAGCCATGCTCCGTGTCCCCTCGGAGCTTCTTGTTGGTCTTCCCAGACCCAGGCTCACACATGATGTTATGACGATATGGGCTTCGGCTTTGATCAAAGCTGAAAACTGCAGCTGAGACCTGAATTGGTTGATAAATGAGCAAAGACTTACTTCAGCCAGTTGGGCCAGAGTCTGCAGAGAGCGGTGCCAAGTGTCTCTGCCGCGGCTACAAGTCAGAATCTCTAAGCCATTCCTCAAAGAGCGACACGCCGTGGGAGGGGGGAACAGGTGCATCACCCAGGTAGGATGCTGGCTGAGGGCTGGGTGACTGAGAGGCAAGCGGCTGCATTTGTCATGCTGATTTTCTGCCAGGTCCCTCCCACTCCCTTGATAAAGAGCAAAAGCAAAGAAAAGAGGGTGCCTGTTTCTGTTGCTTATTTCCAATGTAAACATTACAAGCAAGCTCATGAGGGTCATATTTTCAGTGGAAATACGTATTTCCACTGGACACAGTGCAAGAATTTTTTGCTCATGGAATTTTCACTCAACAATAGGGAAAAAAATTGTTTTCACACAGGCAGTTTTGGCTCCAAACATGGATTTGACAAGTGTTTCCCCAAATGCCACCAGGACCAAAGTCTGCAGCTGCTATGGAAATTTCAGAACTCTCCAAAGAACCCCAAATGCTGTTTTTTTTTTTTTTTTTAAATCACTGAATCACATATTTAAACTGGGCTTTCTATTGTTGTTAACCCTGGAGTATGATAATTAGAGAAACCTCAGAGATCTCGTCTAAGAAACCCGAAACATTCATTTTGCTGTTGGACTTTTCTGCACTTTCATTTAGCATCATGGCGAAATACGAGCAGTCTGTTGGGCTAGTTTCACATCCTATTCATCGTCAGTTTACTTTCTGGGCTGAGGACGTCGATGTTTGGGTTTTCAGAACAGAAAGATGACCTTGAATATGAAACTCATGTATCTTTGTAGCGTTTTTGCTGAAGTTTCACCACGGGTCTCTGCATCCCAGGTCAAAAGCCGTGCTTGTGTCTCTCCCTTGATCCGATGTGATTTCTGGTCAATTTAATGCAGCTCCCATACTGCATGCCATAGAAATCAAAGAAAGGCCATGTCTTCCATTCCGAGTCACAGGGCCATCAGGTGGGCCCAGGGAAGCTTATCCCTACAGGGCTGGATGCGAGTGGTTGGCTCTGAGAAAAAGAGAACTGTGCGATGCCCCCAGCCCACCCCATGCTCATGCTGGGGACTTCCACAGGGCCTTGAAATTAGGTCAAAAATGACTCAGCTTTCTCATGGTTTTATTTTTCGAGCTTTTTTTCCACTTCAGCCTGATATTGGTTTTCTCTCTCAGTTCCTTTTGGTTCATCTGATTATCTTCAAAATGTAAAACTACACGGCTCAATTTAAAATGAATTTGCATGTTGAGGATTCTTTTTAAGTGACTTTCTGCCATGATGACATCCAGCAGGGAAAGATCTGCTCGATTCTTGGAGTCCGTTTGAAATGAACTGACAATTCTGTTCACACACATCAAAAATCTGTTGGAAAAGCTCCCCCAATATTCCCATTAACTGAATGAATGGCTTATTGAGGGTAAGCCATTACCCCTTGGGCATCACTGTCAGGATAGAAACACGAGGTCTCATGTTTCATAGGCTTTGTTGTGGACACATCACAGACAGGTAGGTGGTAGGATTGCGTAGCAGAGTGAGAATAACTTTTCATTGTAAAAGAACTTTCTTTTGCAGTTTTCAGTGTTACATCTATAGAACTTTGACTCAATTTTACCTTTTCCCCAGTCAGCTGAATTGGCATTGTTACTAGGATTGTCACTGAGTAAAACTGTACAAACCAGATTTAACTTTCCTTTGATGATTGAAGTGAGGGATTGAGAAGTTCACTTTTTTCCTTAAATTAACTTTTGTTGGCATAGAGTTGATTTACAATACTGTGCTAGTTTCTGCTGCACAGCAAAGTGAATCAGTTATACATGTACACATATCCACTCTGTTTTAGATTCTCTTTCCATATAGGTCATTATAGAGAATTAAATAGAGTTCCCTGTGCTCCAGTAGGTTCTTATCAGTCATCTATTTTATACATAGTAGTATGTATGTGTCAATCTCAATCTCTCAGTTTATCCCTCCTTCCCTTTCCGCTTTGGTAATCATACGTTTCACTTTGGGGAAGTTCAGTTCAGTCTCTCAGTTGTGTCCAACTCTTTGCGACCCCATGAATCGCAGCACGTCAGGCCTCCCTGTCCATCACCAACTCCCGGAGTTCACTCAGACTCACGCCCATCGAGTTGGTGATGCCATCCAGCATCTCATCCTCTGTCGTACCCTTCTCCTCCTGCCCCCAATCTCTCCCAGCATCAGAGTCTTTTCCAATGACTCAACTCTTCGCACGAGGTGGCCAAAGTACTGGAGCTTCAGCTTTAGCATCATTCCGTCCAAAGAGATCCCAGGACTGATCTCCTTTAGAATGGACTGGTTGGATCTCCTTGCAGTCCAAGGGACTCTCAAGAGTCTTCTCCAACACCACAGTTCAAAAGCATCAATTCTTCGGTGCTCAGCTTTCTTTACAGTCCAACTCTCACATCCATACATGACTACTGGAAAAACTATAGCTTTGACTAGACTGGCCTTTGTTGGCAAAGTAATGCCTTTGCTTTTGAATATACTATCTAGGTTGGTCATAACTTTTCTTCCAAGGAGCAAGTGTCTTTTAATTTCATGGCTGCAGTCACCATCTGCAGTGATTTTGGAGCCCCCAAAATAAAGTCTGACACTGGTCCACTGTTTCCCCATCTATTTCCCATGAAGTGATGGGACCAGATGCCATGATCTTTGTATGCCATCCAGCATCTCATCCTCTGTTGTACCCTTCTCCTCCTGCCCCCAATCTCTCCCAGCATCAGAGTCTTTTCCAATGACTCAACTCTTCGTACGAGGTGGCCAAAGTACTGGAGCTTCAGCTTTAGCATCATTCCGTCCAAAGAGATCCCAGGACTGATCTCCTTTAGAATGGACTGGTTGGATCTCCTTGCAGTCCAAGGGACTCTCAAGAGTCTTCTCCAACACCACAGTTCAAAAGCATCAATTCTTCGGTGCTCAGCTTTCTTTACAGTCCAACTCTCACATCCATACATGACTACTGGAAAAACTATAGCTTTGACTAGACTGGCCTTTGTTGGCAAAGTAATGCCTTTGCTTTTGAATATACTATCTAGGTTGGTCATAACTTTTCTTCCAAGGAGCAAGTGTCTTTTAATTTCATGGCTGCAGTCACCATCTGCAGTGATTTTGGAGCCCCCAAAATAAAGTCTGACACTGGTCCACTGTTTCCCCATCTATTTCCCATGAAGTGATGGGACCAGATGCCATGATCTTTGTTTTCTGAATGTTGAGCTTTAAGCCAACTTTTTCACTCTCCTCTTTCACTTTCATCAAGAAGCTTTTTAGTTCCTCTTCACTTTCTGCCATAAGGGTGGTGTCATCTGCATATCTGAGGTTATTGATATTACTCCTGGCAATCTTGATTCCAGCTTGTGTTTCTTCCAGCCCAGCATTTCTCATGATGTACTCTGCACAGAAGTTAAATAAGCAGGGTGACAATATACAGCCTTGATGTACTCCTTTTCCTACTTGGAACCAGCCTGTTGTTTCATGTCCAGTTCTAACTGTTGCTTCTTGACCTGCATATAGGTTTCTCAAGAGGCAGGTCAGGTGGTCTGGTATTCCCATCTTTTCAGAATTTTCCAGAAGGTGGCAAAATCTGAAAGCGAAAGGGTTAGTAGCTCAGTTATGTCTGACCACCCAAGCACGAATACTGGAGTGGGTAGCCATTCCTTCTCCTTGGGATCTTCCCCACCCAGGGATCAAATCCCCTGGGTTTGATCAATCTCCCACATTGCAGGCAGATTATTTACCATCTGAACCACCAGGGAGACTCATAGCAAATGTTTCTATCTTGAAGCTCAGGAAGTACTATCAGGGAATTGCTGGTTCTGAGGAAAGCTAGAGAGGGAAGTGATGCTTTTGAAAGGAACCTTATCCGTGCTGGGTCCGCCTGGGAAGTGGACTGGCTCTGCAGTCTTCTGTGCAACTTTAACAAAGTCTATGCTGGAGTTCAGCTTCTCCCAGACTCCGGGAGATGGTGAGGGACAGGGAAGCCTGGCTTGCTGCAGTCCAGGGGTCACAAAGAGTTGCATACAACTTGGTTACTGAATAGCAACATTGGTGGTTTTGTCCAGTATACTGAATAATCATGGAAATCCAGGATGAATGAAAGCCTGGCTCAGTCTTTCCATGTTGTCTTGTTACCTGAGAGCTGGATCTGAGGCGCCTGTGTCCTCCTTTGGTTCCAGGGCAGGCAAATCCTGAAGCTGGGGGCTCTTTCATCCGTGTCACAAGGCTGTGACCATTAGATGCCATTTTAAAGCAGTTCCTTTGTCTGTAGAAGAATGACAGCACAAGCTTTATTTTCACATCAGGGTGTGTGTGTGTGTGTGTGTGTGTGTGTGTGTGAGAGATGTCTCACTAGTTCCCCAGGTGTGTCTACACTGAGGTGGTTTATCCCCCAAGTTTCCAAGGAGTGGGTAGTGGTTATGGCACCATTTGAATTGGAATTTCTTTAAGGATAAACTTTAAAACAAAATACTTTCTAATTTGGAACAAGAATATTTTTATTAGAAGATTTTCATTTCAGGATCTTATTGGTAAGTCCTAAATTCCCTGATGACATCCAGGCGAGACCACATTTGAAGGTTCTTATGATGCCTGGCCCTTGTCTCGGACCATGAGACGCCTGCAAGCTGTGAAAAAACATCTTCTCAGGAAATGGGTTCCTCTTTTTTTTTCTTCCTTATTAGAGCGAATTCTTGTTTGTGTCTACCTTAATGACATTTAAAAGCAATTTATCTTCCTCCTTTAGTGAAGGAGCAATAAGCCTAATGAGTTATTCTTAAAGCTCTTTATTAAATTACTCAGTTGATTTTCTTCCTTTTAATGCTACAATGATCATAGTTCCTTTAGCTTTTCTTCCTAGGTCTTAATCTCTTCTCTTTGAATCATTTCTGCAGATGGAAATTGCCCATTGAGGGCCCTGCAGTACTGAGTTCTCTCTGTCTCCCTGAATCCGACCCCGGGCAGCCTGTTAGCCAACCCCTCCCCATAGGGACATCACTCTACAGTGAAAATGACTGCCGTCCATTCAAGTGTGGAGTGCAAAGAATGTGACTTTGATGCAACCATCCGTTAATTTGGCAAATGTTTACTGAACACTTACTAAGTGCCGGACATGGTAATGGAGCTTAAAGTGTACTGAGGAGTGGCGTGCAGTACACAGGACACATGGGGATTATAGTTTGTGGTTGTAAATTACAATGATAGCTCATAATCAAAATTTGCATATAACGAACAATAAGCATTGTCAGTTATAAGCGTGATGAATATGATGGAAGAGAAGAATGAGTTGGGGGTGTCCTTTGAGACCCAGGTCTGATTTTTCTCTTTCTAGCCTTTGACCCCTCTCATCCTTGGACACTGTGAGGGACCCACTCCTCGGACCCTGATCACAGTCTGTGTTCTTGCTATTTATCCCACCTCTCTTGCTTTTGGCCTTGAGGCGAGCTTACAGTTTTGAAGGTCAAGACCATATTAGTTCTTGATCTCCTCACTTCCCAGGAGCCAGTGGGGGCAGGGTAATGTCAAAGAACTAGAGGATTTGAAAGTTGAGATCCTGGGTTTGAGCACAGGGACTGTTGACTACTAGCTGTGTGGTCCTTATCAGCCGCTCCAATGCCTTGGAGGTGCGATGTCCTCAGTGGTGAACTGGATACAAAGGCCACTTCATTCCCACTTACCTCGTGATGACCCAGCAGGACCAGGACAGACCTCGGTGTTCACCTTCTCCAACGGTGAACTCGTGCTAGTGATTTCTCCAGCACACTTTAGGTGCTGCACAGGAATGGGTAGTGCAGGGGTGATTGGCGGGCACAGTTATTCATCTGGTTGGTGTCAGACAATGGTGTCACACCGTGGGGAAGATGGTGGGCATCGGAAGGAAGAGGCTGAGCATATATGCAGGTGGAGAGGAAGGTGGAGAGCTGTGACCACACGGAAGTGGCCATGGGAAGTCCTAGCATGCCACCTGAGGAGCAGCTTGGATCCTTGATCCCCACTGGATGTGAGCGCAGCCTGGGGACAGGGAGAGGGAACTGGCTGGCTTGTCAGGGCTGTTGTGTGACAGGGACGAGCCTGGGAAGTACCTGGGAGGTTCTCCAGGGTGCCCAGAGCCTCTCTGAGACAGCGAGCTGTGGTTCATGAGTCTGGAAGAGGGTGGAGAGCCAGTCTCACAGGCAGGACAGCTTCAGAAACTGGGGCCATTCATGGCAAGGACTTTGGCTCAAACATAGGTTTGGGGCTCAAGTACACTTCAAATCAATGATGATATTTTGGGGAGCCCCAAGTGCTCAAGGGACTTGCTAGTCTCTGTGGCTGCCACTTCCCATCACAGAGTGGAGGGTTGGGATTGAAAGCAGAAGATGGAAATATAAAGAAAGAAAGAAAGTGAGTGAAATAAGAGGAAATGAAAAAACAAAACACAGGGACAAGAGATGTGGCCTCTGAACAATGTGTGATTGGGAAGAAAGCCATCTGAGAGGTTTCCATTGTAGGAATTCACTGTGGGACAGGATCTCCTTTTTCTTCTTCTCTAAGCCTGGCCTTTAGGCATCATTGTCCAAACTGTGACTTTACTGTATGGAGAACCTGGGCTTTCTGGGGGTATGAACACACTCTCCAGCAAAAAGACACCCTGAACCCTCTGAGTTGTTTCACTGAAAACAGTCCCAAGATCATTTCTTGCTTAACTGTTAGCGCTGTAGTCACTTTCCCTCTTCATCACTCCCCAAGATTTTCCTTTTTGCTCTCAATTCCCATCATCTGTGCTGGGTTTGGGGGTTAAAGTAAGTAAATGAGCTGAAGATGCTTCCAAAGTGACCAACCCAGGGTGGGAAGAGCATCAGGTGCCTAGTGTCAAGTCACCTGTCATCCATCTTTTAATGTCTCCCCATCTTCTCCAAGTAGATGACTTCTGAACCAAAAGAGAAGACTCTTGAGAGTCCCTTGGACTGCAAGGAGATCCAACCAGTCCATCCTAAAGGAAATCAGTCCTGAATATTCATTGGAAGGACTGATGCTGAAGCTAAAACTCCAGTACTTTGGCCACCTGATGTGAATAACTGACTCATTTGAAAAGACCCTGATGCTGGGAAAGATTGAAGGCAGGAGGAAAAGGGGACAATGGACGATGAGATGGTTGGATGGCATCACCAACTTGATGGACATGAGTTTGAGTAAGGTCCGGGAGTTGGTGATGGACAGGGAGTCCTGGCGTGCTGCAGTCCTTGGAGTCACAAAGAGTTGGACACGACTGAGCAACTGAACTGAACTGAACTGAAGCTATGTTAGAAAGGGAGGGTGAGACTGAGTTTCCAACCAGTAGATACAGAGCAGGGGCCCTGGCTATCCATCCCACATTCTGGAACTTTGTTATTAGCTGCCTCAGAAAGAGAGATGGCCCTTTTCAGAAGATGCTGAGTATCGAGAGACCCACAGGCAGTGGTGCCTCTGACCTCCAGGGCAAGTGATGAAAGACACAGAGATCTGGCAGGACAAAAGTCAGCAGGCGAGACGGTGATCGACAGTTGTCAGTAGGCACACCATCGGGCACCTGGGTGGAGCGAGCAGGTGAGGTGATTTGCTTCCATGTGTTTAAAATCTCACTAAATGGTATCTGAAAAACATACCGAAACAGGCTTGTGAGAGTCACGATGGAGAAAAGCCTGTGGTTAACGTGAGTCTGCAGTTGTTAAAAGGAAGCCGGACCCCGAGGTGGGGCCAAGGTCACCTCTCTCTCCTCCAGCCCTGCAGCTCTAGGGGTGCTGCCCGCCTGGACCACCGGGTGCAGGGGTCCTGGCACTAATGGTGACAATGTGGATGAGAAAGATGAAGTCTCCTCCTGCTATGCATACCTGGTGGGCCAGCTGTTTTCTGCAGGATGACTGAATTCCACGGGTGGGTGGGGTGAGGACCAGAGTCCCTGAGTCCCCTCAGTGGACAGCCAGGCCTAAGGTGTGCTAAGGGCCCTGGTTGCCATGTGGGCCTGGAGTTTTGCCTGGGCAGTGAGAGGTCAACTGTGCTAGAAGCCCAGGTCAGGAAAGGGGCTGTCCAGCCCCGGCCCCACAGCAGGAGAAGGGGCCCAGCTTCAGGATGAGGGTGCTCCATGATCCTTGGGGCCACAGGCACAGATGAACATGCTGGGGATTTTGCTAGAAGGGCAGCCAAGGGGGCCAGATTACTGCCCCCCGCCCCCGCCTCCCCACAGCTGGATGCTCTGGTTTCAGAGCACGCTCTTGGCCAAAATCAGTTTTTGCTGGTGCATGGGAAGTCTGGGTCACTCTGCCTTCCAGCTTGGCAACCTGCTGGTTAGGGACACTCCCCTTTTCAGCCTGGGCTCCAGGAAACCACTCCCAGGGCTTCCCTCAAGCTCTGTCTGCCTCTCCTATCTGCAGAAGAAGGGAGCTGAGAGGCTCTGGATTGGAGAATGACTTTCCCCTTCTAGAAGCAGGAGTGAAAAGTCCCTCCAGGGTCCACAGGAGTGTGAAGTCACAGTCATCAGAGCATATGGGCATTTGTGAGCTGGCCTGGAAAAAAAGAGTCAGATGTGACTTCGCAGCTAAACAACAGAAAATGCACTTTTAGAACAGGTTTTTTTTGGGGCCACCTCAAAAAAATTACAGAAGTTGGAGAAGGAGCCATGTACATGCCCACCCTCCTAAGTAAGACACCTACCTACTTCTCAGCTCGTTTTCTCCCTCGGCATCAATAGTTTACATCATTGCCATTTTGGTGCTGATTGAATTTTGCAGGTTTGGGTCATCTTGCAAGCTTGGATTCCAGGTCCAGTCTATATGGTTGGGAATCTTTGCAACCCAGTGAGGATAGCGGGTGAATGGCTTGCTCCTGAATGAATGGGCTGTGAGTCACTCAGGTCCCCAGGACACAGTGTGTATGGGACCTGGGAAGGGCCCATTCTTGGACGTTTCATTCAGAGCATCATTCAGAGTTCTAAAAAGGGAATGGAAAAATTAAACGTCAAGTCATAGGAAGTGGAAAAATCAGGGTGTCTCGGCATGTCCTCACACCTAATTAGGCTGCCAGTGATGTTAGGCATCTCCTGCTAGAAAGTACAGTCATGCAACAACCTTGGGTCCTGGGAGTGTGTTTGATGAGTTTTCCTCTGACCTCTTTTTCCCTCCTGCATGGCAGACCTGAGCTCCTGGTCTTCTCTCCATTTGTTCCTGCTCCAGCTTTTGGTCTTCACCTGTGCACCTGGAGATCCAGGCTGTGTAATAGGAGGGGTCCTAGGTGGGTCTATGGGTGCTGGGGCTTCTCCTCTCCCCTCCTTCCTGGATCCACCCTCAGGAGTTTGGATGAAGCTCAGATATGACATACTTACCTCGACCTTTTCTCAGATTGCCTGAGATACCAAATTAGTTAGTAGCAGAAATGCTGCCTTTTTCAAACATTTTAATTTGGGTGCAGAGCCTGGTAGGTGATTGTACACCCAAATGACACTCAAGGAGCATTGCTTTGGGTATTATTTTGCGATTGGCCTTTTATTTTCTAGGGGAGCAGAGCTGCTTCCTGACATGGGAGGTGCTGATTCAGGTGACTTCTTTTCTTTATGGTCTAGGACAGCAGTCTAGCTGTGAGTCTGGTCCTGGGGCATTAAAAGCCAAACCAGACCCCAAATGTTACAGAATCCATACGTTCGTGAGTCACTGTTGGGGATGTGGAGGAGATGGGTGAGAGGCAGCTTTCCTCCAGGGAGGTGGTGGTTCGGCTAATGTCGTCAGGAATGAGGGAAGTGACTGCGGGCAGTGGCTGGGGGACTGTGCCAGTCACCACACCAGGAGGTGCGCTTGGGTCTCCTTAAATCCTCCCAGGAGGCTCACGAGGCCAGCACTAGAATTCCATCTTACTGATGAAAAAACAGCACTTGAGGAAGATCAGCCCATCACTCTGAGGCTCAGGGGCAGTGCGAGCCTCCTCCTGGGTCCTAGCTGAGTCTGTTTGAAAGGACTGTGGCCAGCCCCCTCCTGTGCGCCAAGCAAGGGGGCAGGGGAGAGAGCTGTGGGGCAGTGAGCACAACTAAGGGCCAGCTGGCTTTATTTTCAGAGCATCTTCTGATTCTAGCCCTGCAGCGCCATCTCACCCCAGTGCTGACGCAGACCCGTCAGCCACCGCCTTCTGGGGCCTGGCATCTGTTACCTGGAGCCCCATGCACTGCCCGGCGAGGCTTTCTACACTGTTTTCAAAACATTTAAAGGTGATCCAATTGTGCTCCCAGAAACAAATAATGTGAGATCAATTACCAACTGAACAGGTAATTCATGAGCTATGCAACATCTCTGTCACATTTTAAAGCATAGAACAAAATGAATCAAGTCAGCTTAGACTTTAATAAAACTCCTCTGACACACATTTAAAACACCGAGTTGTGTGCTGCCACGAAGCTAAATTTAGAGATGGGAAATTAGAACAAAGCTTCCTATTTACCAGCTCACCCCTTGACCATGAACCCTTGTCGTATTTGGGCTAGCTCTCTGGATACCGGATGCATATCACCTTCCTGATGGAAACCGTAAAATGTACATTTCCTGGAGGATCTTGCCTTTGATTAGCTTTCCTTATGCTCTATTTGCAGAGCGAGGCTTCCTTTTCATCCTATTTCTTTACTAAATATCTACTTTCTAAGGTTTTGCACTTTTCCTTCATGGAAACAATTGGATTTCACCATGGTTCTTTCTGTGTTTTCAAGTCTAATGTTATTTTGGTTGCCAATTACTCTTTTATTAAGGGATACTCTAAGGTTTAGGCTTCTCCAATGGCTCAGGGGTAAAGAATCTGCCTGCCAATGCAGGTGATCCAAGATACACGTTAGGTTGGATCCCTGGGTGGGGAAGATCCCCTGGAGGAGGGCATGACAACCCATTCCAGTATTCTTGCCTGGAGAATCCCATGGACAGAGGAACCTGGCAGGCTGTAGTCCATGGGGTCACAAAGAGTCAAACACACTGAAGCTACTGAGTACACACACACTAAAAGTTATTTAAAAAGTGTTTCTTTTCATAAAACTGACACAACAAAAAGGCCTTTGTGATGGTCAGGACTAAACAAGAGATGGGGGCTTCCCTTGCAGCTCAATTGGTAAAGAATCTGCCTGCTTATAGCTCAGTTGGTAAAGAATCTGCCTTCAATGCAGGAGACCTGGGTTCGATCCCTGAGTTGGGAAGATCCCCCGGAGGAGGAAATGGCAACCCACTCCAGTATTCTTGCCTGGAGCATCCTACAGACAGAGGAGCCTGGCAGGCTACAGTCCACGGGGTTGCAAGACTGGATACGACTTAGCAACTAAACCACCACCACCACCAAATAATCGATGTGCCTGCTTTGAAGACCTGGTGGCTTCCTTCTTTCCAAAGCCATATTGAGCCCTGCAGAGAGGAAGGGATGCAAAGGGGGCCTCTGGCTCCTACCTGGAAAGTGGGGGATGATCAGGAAACAGTGTGTGCTGAAAGTGGGGACCCAACCCTTTGTCAGAAGGGAAATTGTCAGAGTAAGTGTGTGTTTCTCTCTAGGCAGCCTGCTTTTTAATGTTGAGCATTGTAAATGCAGACCAGGTTTCTGAGGAGGGCAAATGCTGAACATAGTCATTTGTTAATGCATGTCTTCTATTTAAAAGATCTGTTACTGAGGTGCTATATAAAACCAGAATCCAAAGACTCACATATCTTGCACTGCACGTCCACGGTATGGGGCAGCAAGTCCTTAACAGCAAGGGGAACACTCTCCCTCTTTTCTGTAAGAAGAAGAGTTCCTGTTGAGATATCAGCTGCATTGCTCTTGGGACCGTTGACTTTCCGGGCAGGATGAATTCTGGACGTGGACTGTCCTCTGCCTCGTAGGCTGTTTGGGAGCATCCCTGGCTTCTTCCAGGTGCTGGTGTATAACCCTCTCCACAGGAGTGACAACCCAGGGCGACCTTATCAAGTGTCTCCAGGGGCCAAAGGGCAAAATTGCCCCTAGTGGAAATAAAATCAATTAAAAAAATGCATTTAATAGGCTCATATTTCTTCTTACTTTTGGAAACAGCTGTAAAGGTTTGGCTACCTTGAAATGGATACGATATAAGTCGACTTATATTCACAAATATAAGTCACAGGAAAGGACAAGACATCACTGATTTAGTATTTGACTTATCTTAGTTGCCATCGAATATGCAGCTACTGTGCAAGAGAAAATTAAAAATATGGGTGGGCTAACTCCAAATGCTTCTAATTCTTTGCAAATCATGAAAGCAGACAGTCTGTGTCCTGTGGGAGAGACATGCCTGCTCTCCCTGGAGAAGGCACAGTCCGCACCTGGGATTCCCGTCTGCCAGCTGACCCCCCACTTTGGGGCTTATGCTTTGCAACAAACTTTTGTTAATGTTTATGAAGACACTTAATGCCCTTCAGTGTTAAAAAAAAAAAATCTAAATGAGCATCACTCATAGGAAGGAGCCCTATCTCCCAAAACACATAATCTCCTTTTTGGGGAGTTGGCAAAGTCTGCAAAATGCCTCTTCCCCAGTGCCACACATGACTGCAGGATTTATCTCCGACACCCTGAGCCACTGAGGTTCTTAATGCCTTCGAGCTGACTTCAGCAAACAAATTTAACAACCCAGTTAAAACCAAATAGTTTTATAGAGATGCTGTAACTTCTTTTTTAAGTTCCAGCAGGGCAGATTTAGAAAGGCAGACAATGAAAGTCCCGTGGTTGCTTGTATACTGTAGATCATCCCTGAACACGGGCTTACAACACCGACCCCGGGCAGCCCAGGATGGTTGGCTTCTGGAGTCCAGGGCTCCCTTTGCTGGTCACTCGTCGGTGCTGGAACAAAAGGCATTTCAATTTCCTGCTTTATTGCAGCATTTCAGGACATGTGTTTAATGATTTTTTTTTTTCACCCTAAATGAACCATAACAGGAATGAACCATAACAGAAATTGGGCTTTGATGCTGTGACAAAGAGCAAAGCTTCCCAACAGGGTGGGATGGACTCTGTTTTCCTGGAGAAGCCATTCCCCCTGGAAAGGGTGTGTTAATCTATTGAGGTCAGGCAGCCCCACAGAACAAGGCTCCTGAGTCCTGGGGTGAGGGATCCCAGCCTTTGCCTTATTTTTCTTTTGCTCCAAATTAGTTTAAAAAATATTGATTGATTGATGATTGATTAATTGCTTATAAGGAATTGCCTTGTTCCATTAGAGTCCCAGGGCCTGCCACGTGAAGACTGGACACCCTGGGAAGCTGGAGGCATGACTGAGTCTGAGTCTGAAGGCTTGAGAGCTGTCAGTACCAGAGACAGACAGGGATCAAGGTCCCGGCTCTGCCCTCAGGGATAAAGGGCCCAGATCTCCCTTCCTCCAGACTCTCAGTGGATTGAATGCCCGCCCCCTCCCAACACTGGGGAGGGCAACCTGCCTTATGGAGAGTCCACCCATTCGCATGCTGATTTCACCTGGAGACACCCTCAGAGACACACCCAGAGTGAGTCTTCAGCGGACTATCTGGGCACCTGTGATCCAGGCAAGCTGACTGTTAACGTGAACCATCACAAAGGGTCTTGGGAAAGCTGTTCTCATTCGAGTGATGTGGGTTTCTCTCACGAAAAGAGGGTTTTATTACTGAAGGGAAACCTAAAGAGCTCCAGAGGCAACTAGCTCCGGGGGCAGAAGAGGAGACCAAGGTTCCGAGTGAGGCTCAGAGCCGCGATGCGAGTTGCCTGAGCCTCAGGCTGAGTGAGACAGAGTGGGCTGAGAACCTCAGTCTTTGGAACCCCAAAGAGTGTACACTCACACTGGCACCTTGTGTTGATCCCTGGGCCTGACTCTCCAAACGATGAAAGGCAAAAATGGCGCAGGAGTTCTGGGCCCGCTGGGCAGGCCTGTTTCATCATGACCAGTGGAGGGCAGTCTCCGGTGGCCAGTGTCTGAACGGGGACGTGGTGATGTTGTCTTCTTTGTGTCTCCCCTGAGACACACTCTTTCTCCCATTTTCTCATCGTCTTTGCCTTCTGGTCATCTGCCATTCACGTCTCAGGAATTAGGTTAGTGACCGCTCCCAGGGATTTGCTCATTGGATTCCAACGCTGACTTGAGCAGAGGCTCCTGCCAAGCCCTGGGATGAGGTTCTTTGTGCTGAGATCCTCTGCAGACTGGGGCTCACGGTGCGAGGGGTGGGGGCTCTGACTCTGTGGCCCTCGCAAATTCCCCTTAACCCAACCCACCTGCTAGAAACCTGGGGAAGACTGCAGTCCGAGCTCCCGGCTGCAGGGGGAGAGAGCCTTCCTGTTTTTGGTTCTGGAAGATGGTGGCCCTCAGGAGCTTCTGCAAATGACCCTGAAATGGCTCGTGGGGCCTCCATCTGGGGCATGTCCTCCAGGAACAAGAAGTCGCCTGTGTTGCTTTTGCCTTAGCTGAGCAGCTAGAGCAGAAGCCTGGAGGATGCTGGCAACACCCACAGGCACCTCTCCTTCTCTGCACCTGGAGATACTGCCTTTTTTTTTTTTTTTTTTAACAAATGGAAAGTTTGTGGCAACTCTGCCTTGAGTGCCTACCATCACCGTTTTCCCAACAGCATTTGCTCACTTTGTGTCGCTGGTCCCATTTCGTTAATTCTCACAATGTTTCCAGTGCTTTAAAATGATTGTTGTATTTGTCAGGAAGATCTAGGATCTGTGGTCTCTGATGTTTCTACTAGGACTGGCTGGAATCTGAGATGATGGCTAATATCAAGAAAGTGTTTTTTAATTAAGATATTTACATTATTTTTTTAGACGTAGTAGTATTGCATATTTAATAGACTAGAGTGTCAAATGACTGTTTTTAAGTAGAGTGTTTAATTTTTCAATAACTGTGTTCACCACATGTATAGTTTTCCTTTAACCATCAAGCATGGTCATGTTTCACAGCATCTTTCTCTCATTAGGTAAGGCTCTGAGAAGAAGCATAACTTTCATATGCACTGGGAATCTGAAAACTTCATGTGACTCACTTTATTGCAGTGTCTGCTGTATCACAATGGGCTGGAACTGAGCCTGTGATATCTTTGAGGTTTGCCTGGACAATGATTTTTTCAAACAGAGCATTCGTTTTGTGTGTCCACATTTAGAACCTCTAATGTATTTAAAGGCAGACCCTCTTTGTTTTGCAAATGTGAATTTCTCACAGAGAAGTTTCCAGTTTGTTAGTTTCCTGTATTCTGAGGCTCTTTGGTATACTCAAGTAAAATGTTAACGACCAGCAGACATTAACTGAGTGTGGAATACAGGCTACCTATGTTAGAGAGTCAAAGGAAGGTATGACACAGTTTTTTTTTCATGGGCTCCTAATCTAGAAGGAAAGAGAAGCTGAAGCTGGATGAGTCACCTAACAATAAAGCAGCCACTTTTTAAATCATAAGGATTTCCCAGAGCAGTCAAAGGGCCTGAGGTCCAACACGCTCTGGTTCCAAGGCAAGCGGTGTCTGTCTGGGTCTCCAGGTCTGGGTTGGCTGCTTAGTGGGAGAAGCACAGTAACTTCTCTTGCAGTTGTTCCCATGGTGGCAGGGATGTGCTTTTCCTCATTTAAAAAATTTTGCTCAATATTGGTTTTCAGCCTCAAAGCCGAGCTTTCTAGGAGGCAGATTCCCTTTCTTCTCAGGAGGTTACAGGAACCTAGGAACTGCGGGCTGGGCATGCTGCCGGCTGAGGTCTCTGTGTGGGGACAGCAGCTGTTGGAGTGGCACCTGCTACGCAGGAATGCTGAGCAGAGCCAGTGCCATGGGCATCTCTGCCTTGCAGCCCCCAGAGGACCCCCCCGTGAGACAGGGACCTTTGCCACTGTGTCACCTAGGAGGAGACGAGGGTCGACTGCCCCTACTGTCCTCTATTGTGCGGCCACCACCCACCTGAATCCCCCATCTCTGCCTTGGAGGATGCAAGCGCTGATAACCGTCCCATTGATTTTCAGGTTGTAAAATGCCCCATTTGAGGACTGAGGGCAAAGCCTGTGTGAGATAAAGAAGCTATGGAGGCTTTCAGAGCTGAACTCAATTTATCCAGAATGTTTCTTTCTTCGTTTATTTTTTCCCCTTCAGATCAAGATAGTGCTTTTTATTGTAAATACTAAAAAAAAAGGGAAAAAAAAATCCATCTTTGTTTCCTTCCCCAAGTGTATCTTACAACCTACTGCAATGTCTTTACTGTAGAAGTGTTCTGAAGCAGTGAAGCCCAGGGAATGAGAGTGAATCACAAGGATAGATGGTCATTTGGGAAGGAACTGGTTCCCTCAAAAGTGAGAAACAGCCTACTGTGCGGCCCAGGGACTCCACTCACACTCTGTAATGACCTATATGAGAATTTTGTTCTTGTTCAGTCACCAAGTTGTGTCTGACTCTTTGCGACCCCATGGACTGCAGCATGCCAGGCTTCCCTGTCCTTCACTCTTCTCCTGGAGTTTGCTCAAACTCGTGTCCATTGAGTAGGTGAATATGAGAACAGAATCTAAAAAATAGTAGTTATATGTATAACTGATTCACTTTGCTCTACATCTGAAACTGAAGCAACATCTTTAATCAACTATACTCCAATAAAAATTAATTAAAAAAAAAAGCTGAGCAACAATCAGCTAATAGCCTTACTGTGACTGAGGCATTGTGTTATGGTGAAGTGGTGGATAAACCAATCTGAGCAGTAAACAAACCAAAGTTTGAAAAGACCCCCTCACCCCTACCCCAAATGTGAGCACCAGCTGCTTCGGATCTAACCTGCTTCTGGAGCCATGATGCTAATGTCTATTTCTTAAC
Organism: Aepyceros melampus; assembly: GCA_006408695.1. Taxonomy (NCBI): domain Eukaryota; kingdom Metazoa; phylum Chordata; class Mammalia; order Artiodactyla; family Bovidae; genus Aepyceros; species Aepyceros melampus. The sequence goes on from SJXQ01007458.1 coordinate 281,872, forward strand.
ATAAATGTCTCCTCCAGCCTGGGCCTCTGTCCACCCTTCTCAAGGGCACCTCTGTGTCCCCAGGATCCAGGCTGAGACCCGGGGCCGCCTCCTTCTCCCTGTTCTCTGTTTATGCCAAATAGCTGCAGAATCCGCTCGTGCCTTCTCTCCCAGAACCATCACCCCAGGGTGCCTTCACTGGCCTTTTAGTGGGCTTACTGAGAGGTGGTGGATAAGAAGGCTTGGAGGCTCCCCCAAGGCACTCCAGGCCTGGGCCCTGCCCAAGGCAGGATTAAAGTGGACAAGGATGGGGGCTTCCTGAGGGACCCCCTGGATCCAGCAAAGACCAGTGGACAGTGGAGCAGGAGCCATGGGGCTGAGACCCTGAGGGGAGCCAGGCAAGGTGGGCTTGGCCTGGGGCCCCCACGTTGTTTCAGAGCCTGGTTGGCTAGCAGGGCCTCGTGCTACCGGTGTGCTGGATCTCAGGGCCTCCTGGACAGGTCCTGTCTCCCCAGACCTGGCACTGGAGCTTGAACTCTGCTTGGGCCTGAAAGAATGAGGTTCAATCCAAGTGTGTCCTGGTGATCCACTTTTCCACCAGCAGTGAATACACTCGGGTCTGGAAGCCGTGGTCGGCACAGGCCATGTGCTCCTTGTCCAACGCCTGCAGGAGTATTCTCCTGGGCTCTGGGAATTTGCTTGAAGAGGGGCTGCACACACCCTACCCTCTCTGCGTTTATTAAACATCTTCTGCTTGGGCCTGGCTCCATTATCCACACCCACTGCTCAATAGGTGTGTGTCCCTGGGCTGCTGTTTAACCTCTCACAGCCTCCGTTTTCCCATCTGTACAAGGGAAAAGGTACAAGCGACCCCCTCTGGCAAGTGAGGACTTGCCAGGAGCCTGGCGAATGACAGCAACTCCTCCTGTGTTCGTTGCCGCATCCACGCACAAACAGAACCTGGCTTTTCCACCAGGTGTGAGTCTAGCCCAGTTGTCAAGGTCCAGGCCATGTCCCGGAGCCTTCTCACATTTCCCCAGCCAGATTCAGTGTTGTATTCTACCTGGGCTTCAGGAGAGATGATTGAAAAAAAATTGAGTTAGAAAAAAATAGAAGTAAATGCTATTTATAGCTTCTCAGCTGCTTCAACTGTTTCTGCCCCTTTTGAAGGAGCTGGGGGTGGAGGACGCTTGCCCGCGGCTGTGTGGTTCTTATCACTGTCCACATTGTCACACAGCTATTTGTACCACACCTCTCTCCCCCTAGGGCGTCAGCTACTGAGAGCAGAATAAAGGAAGGAAGGAGGGAACAAATGAATAATTCTGTGCTTGTGAGACTTGACCCAAGATTTTCAAAGTGATTAATATACCCAGCTGTCTTCTCCTTTTCTGGTTGGGGTTTATGATTCTCTATCATGCAGTAATCGATTTTTAAAAATTTAAGCAATCTTACAACTGATGCTGTCTCAGAAATATTTAGAAGAATGTATTTTGTATCACTTTTTTTTTTTTCTATGAACATTGCGAGGGAGGTGTGGGATGTGGACCCTGGTTGGAATTTGAAAATGTAAAAGGATAAAATTACGCATTTTCTGACTGCTCAGTTTCTATTTATAGCATGGCAATGACTTTCCTTCACTACTAACCAGGATGGAATTTTAAACGATTGGCCAAGGAGAAAGCAATTCATTTCCTTCTGCCGTCTTATCTTCCTCTCTTGCCCTCTCTTCTCCTGTGTAACTCCTATTATGGTCTCTCTTTGTCAAGGGCATTTCTCACAATTAAGTGCCTATAACTGCTGCTCCCCACTGTATCTGCATAGATTTAGGACAGATACAAGTGCTAAAAACAGCTTCAGCATCATCTAAGTCGCTCAGTCCTGTCTGACTCTTTGCAACCCCATGGACTATAGCCTACCAGGCTCCTCCCATGGGATTTTCCAGGCAAGAGTACTGGAGTAGGTTGCCATTTCCTTCTCCAGAGGATCTTCCCCACCTAGGGATTGAACCCAGGTCTCCCGCATTGTAGGCACACACACAACTGTCTGAGCCATCAGGGAAGTATGGAATTTTAAACGATTGGCCAAGGAGAAAGCAATTCATTTCCTTCTGCCGTCTTATCTTCCTCTCTTGCCCTCTCTTCTCCTGTGTAACTCCTATTATGGTCTCTCTTTGTCAAGGGCATTTCTCACAATTAAGTGCCTATAACTGCTGCTCCCCACTGTATCTGCATAGATTTAGGACAGATACAAGTGCTAAAAACAGCTTCAGCATCATCTAAGTCGCTCAGTCCTGTCTGACTCTTTGCAACCCCATGGACTATAGCCTACCAGGCTCCTCCCATGGGATTTTCCAGGCAAGAGTACTGGAGTAGGTTGCCATTTCCTTCTCCAGAGGATCTTCCCCACCTAGGGATTGAACCCAGGTCTCCCGCATTGTAGGCACACACACAACTGTCTGAGCCATCAGGGAAGTCAAAAAATGTAAAAACAGCTTGCTGCTAAGTCGCTTCAGTCTTGTCCGACTCTGTGCGACCCCATAGATGGCAGCCTACCAGGCTCCCCCATCCCGGGATTCTCTAGGCAAGACTATTGGAGTGGGTTGCCATTTCCTTCTCCAATGCATGAAAGTTTAAAGTCAAAGTGAAGTCGCTCAGTCATGTCTGACTCTTCGAGACCCCATGGACTGCAGCCTACCAGGCTCCTCCCTCCATGGGATTTTCCAGGCAAGAGTACTGGAGTGGGGTGCCATCGCCTTCTCCAAAAACAGCTTACAGTCTCTTTCATTTAGACAGAAACCCAAGGAAGATGGTTAACTAATGGCATTTGGCTTGTTTAAATCATAACAAAGTTATTCAGCTTTGAGTTCTAGATTCCTCTAAAAGTCTAGACCTTTTTTTTTTTTTTTAAAGAAAACTTAAGAAGCTTGAGTGAAGTACACAGTCCACCTAGTCCTTTTGGTTAGGTTGCTGGGAAGACCCAGAGGAAACATAGGGTGCTTTGATCCAGACCTGGACCCTGACTCTGTGAAGCAGGTGATGGAGTTAATACGAATCTCTTGCTCTAAGCCAGTTTCCTTCTGATGAGGTCTGCCCTCCAAGTTCCTGTGCTAACGTATGTTTGCAGGTGGGCAGAACTGATGGAGAGACTTGGCCGACAGCCCTCCCACCTTGGGGCACTTTCAGTAACCACCAGGTCTGTGGGGAAGTGCAACTTGGGGGCTCGTGGAAGTGAAAACTGCAGTGGGAGCCCCCAACCCCAGGGGCTATTTCAGGACACTCACCTATCCGAAGGGCTGGCTTCTGTGGACTTAGGACCTTTCTTCACAGACCTCAGAAACTTTTGTTGTAGTCTCACTTCTTTGTCCCCGTAAGATCTCCTGTCATCAGAAGCAAAGATATCTTCAACTACCACATTCTATAACTTACATTTTGTTCCAAGTTCTGTGGTCATTGGTGGAACTGTAGGTTTCTTAGTTTCTGTATAGAATGGTGGAAAGGGGACTAAGTTTTGAGGAGGTGCTTTTTTTCTCAATGGTTTACCTGTTGCTGAACCTTTAGGAGCACTAGCTCAGTCTCTGAGGCTCAGCGTTCTCCTGAAAAAATGGACATAATTACTCCTCATGCGAAGAGTTGACTCGTTGGAAAATACCCTGATGCTGGGAGGGATTGGGGGCAGGAGGAGAAGGGGACGACTGAGGATGAGATGGCTGGATGGCATCATGGACTCAATGGACGTGAGTCTGAGTGAACTCTGGGAGTTGGTGATGGACAGGGGGGCCTGGCGTGCTGTGATTTGTGGGATCGCAAAGAGTCAGACACGACTGAGCAACTGAACTGAACTGAACCTTACCATTAACAGATAAAATGAAATGATGTATGATGATGAAGTACAAAGATGTACCCCTTTTTAGATCAGATGCCAAGGAGTTTCAGATTCATGGATCTGATGATCTATGCTATAGCTTTTGGAGGTCTTATCATCATTTCAATAAGGCCAAAACTCAACTCCTGATTGCTACTTCCTCTCTTCAACCCTGTCCTCTTATGTATGTGCTCAGTTGTGTTTGACTCTTTGTGACCCCGTGGACTGTAGGCTGCCAGGCTCTTCTGTCCATGAGATTTCCTAGGCAAGAATACTGGAGTGGGTTGTCATTTCCTCCTCCAGGTAACCTTCCCCAACATAGGGATCGAACTTGCATCTCCTACATCTCACCAAAGACCCACCTGGGAAGCCTCCCAGGTTTTAATTAATGGCACCACCACACACCTAATTCAGTTCAGTTAACTCCCTCAGTCATATTTGATTCTTTGCGAACCCCTGGACAGCAGCGTACCAGGCTTCCTTGTCCATCACCAACTCCTGGAGCTTGCTCAAACTCATGTCCATTGAGTCGGTGATGCCATCCAGCCATCTCATCCTTGGTCATCCCCTTCTCCTCCCACCTTCAGTCTTTCCCAGCATCAGAGTCTTTCCCAATGAGTTAGTTCTTCACATCAGGTGGCCAAAGTATTGGAGTTTCAGCTTCAGCATCAGTTCTTCCAGTGAATATTCAGGACTGATTTCCCTTAGGATAGACTGGTTGGATCTCCTTGCAGTTCAAGGGACTCTCAAGGTCTTCTCCAACACCACAGTTCAAAAACATCAATTCTTCAGCGGTCAGCTTTCTTTATAGTCCAACTGTCACATCCATACATGACTACTGGAAAAACCATAGCCTTCACTAGATGGACCTTTGTTGGCAAGGTAATGTCTCTGCTTTTAATATGCTGTCTAGGTTGGTCATAGCTTTTCTTCCAAGGAGCAAGCATCTTTTAATTTCATGTCTGCAGTCACCATCTGCAGTGAGTCTGGAGACGAAAAATTTAAAGTCTATCACTGTTTCCACTATTTGCCCGTCTATTTGCCATGAAGTGATGGGACCAGATGCCAAGATCTTAGTTTTCTGAATGTTGAGTTTTAAGACAACTTTTTCACTCTCCTTTTCCACTTTCATCAAGAGGCTCTTTAGTTCAATGAAACTATGAGCCATGCCATGTAGGGCTACCCAAGACAGATGGGTCATGGTGGAGAGTTCTGACAAAACATGGCCCTCTGGAGAAGGGAATGACAAGCCACTTCAGCATTCTTGCCCGGAGAACCCCATGAATAGTATTAAAAGACAAAAAGATAGGACACTGAAAGATGAACTCCCCAGGTCAATACGTGCCCAATATGCTACTGGAGATCAGTGGAGAAATAACTCTAGAAAGAATGAAGAGACCGAGTCAAAGCAAAAACACCCAGTTGTGGATGTGACCGGTGATGGAAGTAAAGTCTGATGCTATAAAGAGCAATATTGCATAGGAACCTGGAATGTTAGGTCCATGAATCAAGGCAAACTGGAAGTGGTCAAACAGGAGATGGCAAGAGTGAACACTGACATTTTAGGAATCAGTGAACTAAAATGGTCTGGAATGGTGAATTTAGGTAAGATGACCATTATATCTACTACTGTGGTCAAGAATCCCTTAGAAGAAATGGAGTATCCATCATAGTCAACAAAAGAGTCTGAAATGCAGTACTTGGATGCAATCTCAAAAACGACAGAATGATCTCTGTTCGTTTCTAAGGCAAGCCATTCAGTATCCCAGTAATCCAAGTCTATGTCCCAACCAGTAATGGTGAAGAAGCTGAACGGTTCTATGAAGACTTACAAGACCTTCTAGAATTAACACCCAAAAAAGATGTCCTTTTCATTATAGGGGACTGGAATGCAAAAGTAGGAAGTCAAGAGTTACCTGGAGTAACAGGCAAATTTGGCCTTGGAGTACAGAATGAAGCAGGGCAAAAGCTAATAGAGTTTTGCTGAGAGAAAGTACTGGTCATAACAAACTCCCTCTTCCAACAACACAAGAGAAGACTCTGTACATGGATATCACCAGATGGTCAATACTGAAATCAGCTTGATTATATTCTTTGCAGCCAAAGATGGAGAAGCTCTACACAGTCAGCAAAAATAAGACCAGGAGTTGTGACTCAGATCATGAACCCACCCAATTGTATGATCAAAAAAACTCAGGATTCGTCTTTGGATTGTCTGTTTCCTTTACTTCTAACATTGTTAGCTTTACTTCCAAGGTGTTTTTCCAGTCTAACCACTCTCCATGATTGTCAGCATTGCTAGCCTGGATCAAAGCAACATCAGCCCTTTTCTGGGTTACAGTTCTTGTGTCTTAATCTTGAGTTGATCTTTCTACACCCAGTCTTTCTCATCCAAATTCCTTTCCCCTAAGGTAATCTGATGACCTTTTAAAAAACCATACAGTAGAGCATACCACCCCTCTGCTTAAAATCTGATAGATTTTTCTGGCACTTATAATAAAATCTAAAGTCATCTCCCTCCATCCCCACTACCCCACATCTCAAAAGGTCTACGTGATCTGCATGCTGTCTGATTCTCTGACTTTTTATCTTTATGTTCCAGTCACGCTGGTTTTCCTGATCCAGGCCGGGCTCATTCCTGCTGCGAAGACCTCTGGTTTACTGAGCGCTCAGCTGTGAGCATTCCTTCTTAAGACCCAGCCTCAGGGCAAAGGTCACTTTCTCAAAGAGGCCTTCCTTCCTCATCCTTGTAGGATGTGTTCTGTTTTTTGTCTGGCCTCTGATTTTGTGTTTTCTCCCTCTTTTTCCTGATTCTTTCCCTCCTTCTTGCCTCCCATTGCCTTTTCATTTGTCTTCCCCCCTTTTTTGCCTTTTCATAGATAAGACCTGACTTGGCACACACTGGGCTTGGCTATTGTTGGTGCCCTTTACTGAAATCATTTTGTGTGTTCCAGTCTTAACTGTACAGGCAGTGAGTCAAATTATTCATATTTTTGATTTCTAAAAGCTCTTTGCAACTCAACCAAAATATATGGATTTTAACATGTTTATAGCTCTTAACCAGTCAATCCTAAAGGAAATCAACCCTGAATATTCATTGGAAGGAATGATGCTGAAGCTGATGCTTCAATACTTTGGCCACTTGATGTGAAGAGCTGACTCATTTGAAAAGGCCTTGATGCTGGGAGAGATAGAAGGCAAAAAGAGAAGAGGGCAGCAGAGGATGAGATGGTTAGATAGCACCACTGACTCGATGGACATGAATCTGAGCAAACTCTGGGAGACAGTGGAAGACCAAGCAGCCTGGTTTGCTATAGTCCATGGGATTACAGAGTCAGACACGACTTAGCGACTGAATGACCACAACATAGTTCTTGATGCATATTTCTGTAAGTAGACATTTCTTATTAAGAATAAAGGAATCCTGAGGAAGTATGGCAGCCCAATATACAACCAGCTTGTAAATTAGGTAAAAGCATTCTATTCCATCCCAAGCTGATCTCCCTTAGTACCTAAAACAGGACAGTATTTCTGCAAAACCCCAACCTGGGCAGTGCTCTATAGTATCCTCGGTTGCTGGAGGCTGACCATTTGGGAACACTTTGCTTGCTCCATCCCCTCCTAGAGAGTGATGATCTACATACTAATTTGAGAAGATGCATAGACCTACCAAACTCTAGTGTCCTTACCTGCAGTGGAGGTAGAGAAGGTGAGATTTTATAAATCTCCATATTGTATGTTTACAAGGACCATGTCATTTTCTTGTAAGTAGCAAAAAAAAAAAATACTTCAGCATTCTTGCCGGAGAACCCCATGAATAGTATTAAAAGACAAAAAGATAGGACACTGAAAGATGAACTCCCCAGGTCAATACGTGCCCAATATGCTACTGGAGATCAGTGGAGAAATAACTCTAGAAAGAATGAAGAGACCGAGTCAAAGCAAAAACACCCAGTTGTGGATGTGACCGGTGATGGAAGTAAAGTCTGATGCTATAAAGAGCAATATTGCATAGGAACCTGGAATGTTAGGTCCATGAATCAAGGCAAACTGGAAGTGGTCAAACAGGAGATGGCAAGAATGAACACTGACATTTTAGGAATCAGTGAACTAAAATGGACTGGAATGGGTGAATTTAGGTAAGATGACCATTATATCTACTACTGTGGTCAAGAATCCCTTAGAAGAAATGGAGTAGCCATCATAGTCAACAAAAGAGTCTGAAATGCAGTACTTGGATGCAATCTCAAAAACGACAGAATGATCTCTGTTCGTTTCTAAGGCAAGCCATTCAGTATCCCAGTAATCCAAGTCTATGTCCCAACCAGTAATGGTGAAGAAGCTGAACGGTTCTATGAAGACTTACAAGACCTTCTAGAATTAACACCCAAAAAAGATGTCCTTTTCATTATAGGGGACTGGAATGCAAAAGTAGGAAGTCAAGAGTTACCTGGAGTAACAGGCAAATTTGGCCTTGGAGTACAGAATGAAGCAGGGCAAAAGCTAATAGAGTTTTGCTGAGAGAAAGTACTGGTCATAACAAACTCCCTCTTCCAACAACACAAGAGAAGACTCTGTACATGGATATCACCAGATGGTCAATACTGAAATCAGCTTGATTATATTCTTTGCAGCCAAAGATGGAGAAGCTCTACACAGTCAGCAAAAATAAGACCAGGAGTTGTGACTCAGATCATGAACCCACCCAATTGTATGATCAAAAAAACTCAGGATTCGTCTTTGGATTGTCTGTTTCCTTTACTTCTAACATTGTTAGCTTTACTTCCAAGGTGTTTTTCCAGTCTAACCACTCTCCATGATTGTAGCATTGCTAGCCTGGATCAAAGCAACATCAGCCCTTTTCTGGGTTACAGTTCTTGTGTCTTAATCTTGAGTTGATCTTTCTACACCCAGTCTTTCTCATCCAAATTCCTTTCCCCTAAGGTAATCTGATGACCTTTTAAAAAACCATACAGTAGAGCATACCACCCCTCTGCTTAAAATCTGATAGATTTTTCTGGCACTTATAATAAAATCTAAAGTCATCTCCCTCCATCCCCACTACCCCACATCTCAAAAGGTCTACGTGATCTGCATGCTGTCTGATTCTCTGACTTTTTATCTTTATGTTCCAGTCACGCTGGTTTTCCTGATCCAGGCCGGGCTCATTCCTACTGCGAAGACCTCTGGTTTACTGAGCGCTCAGCTGTGAGCATTCCTTCTTAAGACCCAGCCTCAGGGCAAAGGTCACTTTCTCAAAGAGGCCTTCCTTCCTCATCCTTGTAGGATGTGTTCTCGTTTTTTGTCTGGCCTCTGATTTTGTGTTTTCTCCCTCTTTTTCCTGATTCTTTCCCTCCTTCTTGCCTCCCATTGCCTTTTCATTTGTCTTCCCCCCTTTTTTGCCTTTTCATAGATAAGACCTGACTTGGCACACACTGGGCTTGGCTATTGTTGGTGCCCTTTACTGAAATCATTTTGTGTGTTCCAGTCTTAACTGTACAGGCAGTGAGTCAAATTATACATATTTTTGATTTCTAAAAGCTCTTTGCAACTCAACCAAAATATATGGATTTTAACATGTTTATAGCTCTTAACCAGTCAATCCTAAAGGAAATCAACCCTGAATATTCATTGGAAGGAATGATGCTGAAGCTGATGCTTCAATACTTTGGCCACTTGATGTGAAGAGCTGACTCATTTGAAAAGGCCTTGATGCTGGGAGAGATAGAAGGCAAAAAGAGAAGAGGGCAGCAGAGGATGAGATGGTTAGATAGCACCACTGACTCGATGGACATGAATCTGAGCAAACTCTGGGAGACAGTGGAAGACCAAGCAGCCTGGTTTGCATAGTCCATGGGATTACAGAGTCAGACACGACTTAGCGACTGAATGACCACAACATAGTTCTTGATGCATATTTCTGTAAGTAGACATTTCTTATTAAGAATAAAGGAATCCTGAGGAAGTATGGCAGCCCAATATACAACCAGCTTGTAAATTAGGTAAAAGCATTCTATTCCATCCCAAGCTGATCTCCCTTAGTACCTAAAACAGGACAGTATTTCTGCAAAACCCCAACCTGGGCAGTGCTCTATAGTATCCTCGGTTGCTGGAGGCTGACCATTTGGGAACACTTTGCTTGCTCCATCCCCTCCTAGAGAGTGATGATCTACATACTAATTTGAGAAGATGCATAGACCTACCAAACTCTAGTGTCCTTACCTGCAGTGGAGGTAGAGAAGGTGAGATTTTATAAATCTCCATATTGTATGTTTACAAGGACCATGTCATTTTCTTGTAAGTAGCAAAAAAAAAAAATCAATAAAATAATAATCATAGGAAGAGAACTGAAAAACTTTCTGAGAAGTCCTGTCATAGGAAACCTCGCACTTTCCAAATGTTTGTGGTCATGCCACCTTTAGCCGGTTCTCTTGAACATTCTCTAGGCAGTACTGCTAAAGAACACCCATCTTCTCTGCATAAATCTTAGAATAATTCAACTTTAGAGTCAAAAGAAAATTAAAACATAACCTGTATGCCTCATAAAATGAGGCCTCAGATCATGGCATCTGGTCCTAACATTTCATGGCAAATAGAAAGCGGGAAAAAATGGAAGCAGGGACAGATTTTGTTTTCTTGCACTCCTAAATCACTGTGGTCAGGGAATGCAGCTATGAAATTAAAAGACACTTGCTCCTTGGAAGGAAGTGAAGTGAAGTCGCTCAGTTGTGTCTGACTCTGTGACCCCATGGACTGTAGCCTACCAGGCTTTTCCATCCATGGGATTCTCCAGGCAAGAATACTGGAGTGGGTTGCCATTTCCTTCTCCAGGAGATCTTCCTGACCCAGGGATTGAACCCAGGTCTACGCATTGTAAGCAGATGCTTTACCGTTTGAGCCTCCAGGAAAATTGAAGGAAAGCTATGGCAAACCTGGACAACATATTAAAATCCAGAGATATCACTTTGCTGACAAAGGCCCATATAGTCAAAGCTGTGTTTTTTCCAGCAGTCATGTATGGATGTGCGAATTGGACCTTAATGAAGGCTGAGCATCAAACAATTGATGTTTTCAAACTGTGGTGTTGGAGAAGACTCTTGAGAGTCCCTTGGACTGCAAGGAGATAAAACCAGTCAATCCTAAAGGAAATCAACTCTGAATATTCAATGGAAGGACTGATGCTGAAATTGAAGCTCCAATACTTTGGCCACCTGATGTGAAGAAGTGACTCATTGGAAAAGACCCTGATGCTGGGAAAGATTGAAGGCAGGAGGAGAAGGTGGCCATCAAGGATGAAATGGTTAGATAGCATCACTGACTCAACGGACATGAAAGTCAAAGTGTGAAAGTGAAAGTTGCTTAGTCATGTCTGACTCTTTGCCACCCCATGGACTATAGCCTACCAGGCTCCTCTGTCCAGGAAATTCTCCAGACCAGAAAACTGGATTGGGATTTCCTTCTCCAGGGGATCTTCCTAACCCAGGGATCGAACTCAGGTCTCTGCATTGCAGGCTGAGCCTTTACTGTCTGAGCCACCAGGGAAGTGAATGGACATGAATCTGAGCAAATTCTGGGAGACAGTGAAGGACAGGGAATCCTGTTGTCCTGCAGTCCTTGGGATCACACAGAGTGGGACACGACTGAGCAACGGAACAACAGCAACACCTGGAGATTAGAGCTCTTGCCTAGGGTGAGCTGGCTCAGTGGTAGCAGGGTTGGGGAATGGATCTCCATAGCCTACTCCCTCCAAGGCATCAGCAACAGGACGGTACAAGCAGAGGGGAGTACTGGGAACGCAGGCCTCCAGCTTGCTGTGTGCTTTGCACCAGCGCAGATAGGCTTTCCTCAGAGATAAATATGTTTTCAGATCTGGGCACACAGATGTGCTGTACTGTGCTGGGCAATGAGAACACGTTGTCTTGTCTCTCCTGACACAGCATCCTCTACCAGGAGGGTCTGGCAGGGGCCGCCCTGCCTCTGAGCCGGCTCCTGGGCATTACAGCTGTGAGCTCGTATCCTTACTTCCTTGACATGCTTTCTGCCTTGACACGCTTCCCGGAGACCTTGCAGGTGGTGGGTGGAAGCGGGGCGGGCACAGGAAGTGACTGACTGGACGGCTGGCACCCAAGTCCCAACAGGACACTCTGTGGGAAACTTGGGTGGGTATCAGCCAGCTTCCTCCACCGAATGAGAAAGCCACCTGCGCTCAGTGCTGCCATTCCTGCAAAGGCCAGACTGCTGTCTCCGCCCCCATCCCAGGTGAGCAATCCCAGGTAAGGAGCTGTCCTTGCAGGTGGGGGCCGTGTGGTGGGGCTGGATCTCTATAGCCAGCATAGTGCAGGGCACAGAGCCGTAGATGTTCATTCTGACATTCCTTAATTTAAAACAAAAACTACACAGAACACACCTGGCAGGCTGGCAAAAACTGAGTCTGATGTCCCCGTGGGTAATCACGAGCAAAGGCAGAGTGACGGGGGTGGACCTCACCGTTGGCGGTCCCCTCCAGTCATTTATAAAAGGCAAATGCCGCTTTGCTGGGGGACCGAGAGTGCCACACTGCAGGTATGATTCATGAGGAAGAGACTGGCTATAAATCATACCCCTTTGTCTTAAGTGGTAGTTTCAGTGCAGCCGATCAATTCATATGCAAAAGGGAATGAGGAAAACCTGCACCATGCTGTAATCTACAAATATCGTAGAATGCAATTTCAAGCGTGAACCAAGTTTCCACTCTCTGACCAAGCACCTCCGCGGAGTTTTTTTTCTTCTGGGGGAGGCCGAGCTACAGAGACCAGAGAGTGATTGTTGGGGGTCAGAAGGGGGTGACTTGATGAGCCCCAAGGGAGGGGATTTAGAGTGAACCCCCCAAGGGATTCACTCCTTCCAGAGCTGACCGGATGATGCCCAGGGCTTCCAAGCATCCTCACCAGGGACAAACCTTGGGCCACATGGGCATCATCACCATCTTTGCTGCCTGCTGAGTTGCTGCTTCCACGCTCACTGCATCAGGAAGGAGTAAAGATAAGGCTCCAGGCTGATTCTCACTAGCCCCACGTATCTGGGGATGAGAAAGAAGGTCTGGCTCAAGAACATGCAACCAGCTCTTGGCGTTTCTATGGTACATTTGTTCTACTGATTGGAGGTTGTATACTCTTTCCCATCTTAATGGTTCATAATGATTTCACTTGTTTCCTTTGAGAGATGAACTCCAGAGAGCAGGGCTCAGTCTTTGGTCCTCTTGCATTTCTCAAAATGCCTAGCACTTTGTTTGGGAAATAAGAGATTCTGGGCTTGAGTCAAATATCTGTGGAAACAGGGCACAGCCAGTGCGTGAATCATCAAAACCCAGGGGAGAATCAGAGCCCGCATTCGAGCTCTGAAACTTTACACTGTTTCCCCTCCAGACTTTTATCATAAACACCACCAGGAAAAAAACATAAAGGAAGATTATGATATCATCTCTCTGAGCGTCTCCTAGCCTCCTGCTGGTATTGAAATGATTGAGACAGTAGAAAAGTGGCCAAAACCAGATAGAAGGAAAGACACACAAAGGACTTAGGGAACCATAGAGAGGAGGCTGGTGGTGCCCGACTGGCGCTTTCAAAACACCTGCCTGTTTCTTTCGAAACTGTCATGTCTCAAAGTCCACAAATATCAGAGCTTCGTTTTGGTGTGGCGGTGGCTTTCCCAGCGGGGCCAAGTTCCTTCGTACACATTTGCATATGTTTTCACAGTGGGGTTTCAGGTTGACTTTGAAGCTCATTCTTTCAAGGACAGAAGGGAATTCCTAAGAGTTCACTGACAGTAAAGTTTATGAAAAAGCACTTCATCTGCATACCCGGGCTGTAGATTTGGATGTTCTTGGAAATTGTTCTCCATTTCGCTCTAAAAGAAAATCTTCTTGCTGAATACAAATGCTCTGTTTTTAGTAACATTTGGAGCATCCTAGGCTTTCCTCATGGCTCAGACGGTAAAGGTAAAGAATCTGCCTCCCCTACAGGAGACCCAGGTTTGATCCCTGGGTTGGGAAGATGCCCTGTAGAAGGGAGTGGCAACCCACTCCAGTATTCTTGCTTGGAGAAGCCCATGGACAGAGGAGCCTGGAGGGCTACAGTCCATAGCCCTCCAGTCACAGAGTCAGACACAACTGAGTGACTTATCCTTTCGCTTTCACTTTCAGGCATCCGATAGAGATGACCTACTGGTGATCAGTGTTTTCTAGATTGTAATTGCTGGCAGGAATACCAGGCCATGATACCAGAGACAAGCCTCAGTGGATTCCAGCTGAGACAGAGACCATGTGGGTCAAATCCCAGAGGAGAACTGAGGTTGAATTGGATAAAAAGGAAGCCAGAAAGTTTCTGGAACTTGCTTCAGAAAGCATTTACAAAATGCCCTGCACTCACTGAGAACACAGTGACGAGGGCTTGGGCCTCTCAGAGGAGAGGAGCTGTGGTGATAAATGGGTCCAGGGCCACAGAAAGGAGAGGAAGGGGTGGATGAAGGGGGCGTGCAGGGCAGGACGCTTGACCTGCTTTTGAGAGATGGGCTTTTTAAACAAAGAAGTAGGGAAGGGTGTTTCAGCTATGCTGACAGATGCCAGGGTTTGTACAGAAAATATCTGGGTACATCATGAGAAACACTGGACTGGAAGAAACAAGCTGGAATCAAGATTGCTGGGAGAAATATCAATAACCTCAGATATGCAGATGACACCACCCTTATGGCAGAAAGTGAAGAGGAGCTAAAAAGCCTCTTGTTGAAAGTGAAAGAGGAGAGTGAAAAAGTTGGCTTAAAGCTCAACATTCAGAAAACGAAGATCATGGCAGCTAGTCCCATGATGGTTCCCATCACTTCATGGGAAATAGACTGGGAAACAGTAGAAACAGTGTCAGACTTTGTTTTTTTGGGCTCCAAAATCACTGCAGATGGTGACTGCAGCCATGAAATTAAAAGACGCTTACTCCTTGGAAGAAAAGTTATGACCAACCTAGATAGTATATTCAAAAGCAGAGACATTACTTTGCCGACTAAGGTCCGTCTAGTCAAGGCTATGGTTTTTCCTGTGGTCATGTATGGATGTGAGAGTTGGACTGTGAAGAAGGCTGAGTGCCGAAGAATTGATGCTTTTGAACTGTGGTGTTGGAGAAGACTCTTGAGAGTCCCTTGGACTGCAAGGAGATCCAACCAGCCCATTCTGAAGGAGATCAACCCTGGGATTTCTTTGGAAAGACTGATGCCGAAGCTGAAGCTCCAGTACTTTGGCTACCTCGTGCGAAGAGTTGACTCATTGGAAAAGACCCTGACGCTGGGAGGGATTGGGGGCAGGAGGAGAAGGGGACGACCGAGGATGAGATGGCTGGATGGCATCACTGACTCCATGGACGTGAGTCTGAGTGAACTTCGGGAGTTGGTGATGGACCGGGAGGCCTGGCGTGCTGTGATTCATGGGGTCGCAAAGAGTCGGACACGACTGAGCGACTGAACTGAACTGAAGGCACATATTACAAAACACAAATATGATACAAAATCAAACCCCTTCATCTTAAAGCCTTGGCCATTAGCACATTAGAGAAGGCCCTGGACTGTGAATTCCTCAAAACGATACCCTCTGGCGTATTTTCTGTATGCTCAACAATAAGCACCAGACTCTTGAGAGTCCCTTGGACTGCAAGGAGATCCAACCAGTCCATTCTGAGGGAGATCAACCCTGGGATTTCTTTGGAAGGAATGATGCTAAAACTGAAGCTCCAGTACTTTGGCCACCTTATGCGAAGAGTTGACTCATTGGAAAGACCCCGATGCTGGGAGGGATTGGGGGCAGGAGGAGAAGGGGACGACAGAGGATGAGATGGCTGGATGGCATCATGGACTCAATGGACGTGAGTCTGAGTGAACTCTGGGAGTTGGTGATGGACAGGGAGGCCTGGCATACTGCGATTCATGGGGTCGCAAAGAGTCGGACACGACTGCGCGACTGAACTGAACTGAACCTGGCACAGAATAGGGGCTCCGTTTATGTTTATGGAAGAATCAGTCCTCCTCTGAAATGTGTATTCCTATGTCTTCTTTCGGAGAAGGAAATGGCACCCCACTCCAGTGTTCCTGCCTGGAGAATCCCAGGGCGGGGGAGCCTGGCGGGCTGCCGTCTATGGGGTCGCCCAGAGTCGGACACGCCTGAAGCGACTTAGCAGGAGCAGCAGGTCTCCTTTTGTGCATGAACGCATAATTGCTCAGTCGTGTCGACTCTTTGTGACCCCATGGAGTGTAACCTGCTAGGCTTCTCTGTCCATGGAATTCTCCAGGCAAGAATACTGGAGTGGGTAACCATTTCCTTCTCTAGGGGATCTTCCTGACCCAAGGTTCGAACCCAAGTCTCTGGCATAGGCAGGTGGATTCTTTACTACTGTGCCACCTGGGAAGCCCACATCTTCTTTTAACAGTGAGCAATGAGTAGCAGTAGAATAAAATATCACTGTAGCTGGTAATTCAATGGGTATCTTGGAGATAAGGATGAGATTTTTAATTGCTAAGACAGTTTACCCTGCTTGTAGTAGCCACATTGTCTCTGTATAAATTGGGGTGGTTCTTCCAAGGTGATGAATGCTTTTCCTAAGTGATCTACTCCCTCCTGGGCCCAGTGGAAGAAAGCAGTGGTTTTTATTTTTGCGAGTGAGAATTTTAAAAATAAGAGGAGTTTGTAAGCTGTGGGTTCCCTGTGTGCCAAGCTCAGAAGGAGAGCACAGGTTTCTGGTTTTTCACCTTCCCACAAATAGGGACTCAGAGCCCAGAGAGTCCAGCATCATGGGCATACCTGGGCTAATGCATCCTCCGCCCACAGCCTTAGAAGGCACTCGCTTCTCAAAGCAACTGAACTGAGTCCCCAGATGTGCAAAATAATCTTTGATCACTTCTAGCCCACTAGTGATCATTAGTGGGCTAGTCACTGTTAGTGTTCTACAAGAATGAAAGTGTTAGCTGCTCAGTCGTGTCTGACTCTTTGTGACCCCATGGACTGTAGCCCGCCAGGCTCCTCTGCCCATGGGATTCTCCAGGCAAGAATACTGGAGTGGGTAGCCATTCCCTTCTCCAGGAGATCTTCCTAACCCAGGGGTCGGACCTGGGTGTCCTACATAGCAGGCAGATTCTTTACTGTCTTAGCAACCAGGGAAGCCCAAGAATGAACTCATGTAATTCTCACAACAAATTTCTTCATTTTATGGGTGGGGAATCTGAGGCAGGAGAAGGTTATAGACTTGCTCAGGTCTCCCGCTGGTGCATGCCAGGGCTGGGCTTTGAGTCCTGGCAGCCTGGCTGCTGGGTGATGTGCAGACTACCAATCTCCTTTCCTAAACAAGGCAAAATGCTCCAAAATGGATAAGACTATCACATGATAATGATGCTAAAGTGCTTTCTGGTCAAAAAGAACACAGAAATAGACGACACTCTGTGTTTCTGTTTAAAACAACTCTAAATGTTGTTAAAAAGAGAAGAACAGTTATTGTTTTTTCTCCACAGTTATGAGATGTGAGTTTTGAGACAGAATTTTTATGAGCTTTTTTTTAAGGCTGCAAAGATAAGAATTCTTAAGAACTAACCACGAAATGAGATGCATTGCCAGTAAGAAGACATTCTTTTCATATTGATTAAAATAGATTTTATTTATATTGTGGAGAGTTATATGCCCGTGATACAACATACAAAACTACGAATAGAATATGGTGAAAAGTGAGTTTCTCTTTCATTCCCGATTCCCAAATTCCCTCCAAATTCCCTCCCTCAGACACGACTGCAGTAGGTCTTGTGTAACCTTCTAGAGACGGTCTATGTGTCTATTAGCCTATGTGTCTATGTAGTTTATTTTTGGGAGGGAGTGAGACACAAATGGTAACTTACTATGGGTAAGTAGTTCAGGACTTCGCTATTTTTATTCAAGACTGTAGACTTTGCTATTTTTACTTAAGACTGTAAGCTGAAGTTCAATATGAATTTGGCCCAAAGTACTATATAGAATCTCATCAAGCTAGTCATCACTTATAAAAGCAATGATGTCTCTACATAAAATTTGTATCTTACAAAATTATTGTTTGTGATAACTTTTCAATGATTCCTTTTTATTTTCCAGCTTAAAGGTCATGAAATTTGAATTCCTCTTTTTTGTTTTTATACTTCATTTGTATTTCTTTCATCAGATTGGATGGACTACTACTGCCAGAAAAAGGTTGACAGTTGGAGTCATGGGCATTCTTTTCTTTTTCTTGACTGAATTGGAAGCTACTAGTTTCTGTTATGGGTGGGGAATCTGAGGCAGGAGAAGGTTATAGACTTGCTCAGGGTCTCCCGCTGGTGCATGCCAGGGCTGGGCTTTGAGTCCTGGCAGCCTGGCTGCTGGGTGATGTGCAGACTACCAATCTCCTTTCCTAAACAAGGCAAAATGCTCCAAAATGGATAAGACTATCACATGATAATGATGCTAAAGTGCTTTCTGGTCAAAAAGAACACAGAAATAGACGACACTCTGTGTTTCTGTTTAAAACAACTCTAAATGTTGTTAAAAAGAGAAGAACAGTTATTGTTTTTTCTCCACAGTTATGAGATGTGAGTTTTGAGACAGAATTTTTATGAGCTTTTTTTTAAGGCTGCAAAGATAAGAATTCTTAAGAACTAACCACGAAATGAGATGCATTGCCAGTAAGAAGACATTCTTTTCATATTGATTAAAATAGATTTTATTTATATTGTGGAGAGTTATATGCCCGTGATACAACATACAAAACTACGAATAGAATATGGTGAAAAGTGAGTTTCTCTTTCATCCCAATTCCCAAATTCCCTCCAAATTCCCTCCCTCAGACACGACTGCAGTAGGTCTTGTGTAACCTTCTAGAGACGGTCTATGTGTCTATTAGCCTATGTGTCTATGTAGTTTATTTTTGGGAGGGAGTGAGACACAAATGGTAACTTACTATGGGTAAGTAGTTCAGGACTTCGCTATTTTTATTCAAGACTGTAGACTTTGCTATTTTTACTTAAGACTGTAAGCTGAAGTTCAATATGAATTTGGCCCAAAGTACTATATAGAATCTCATCAAGCTAGTCATCACTTATAAAAGCAATGATGTCTCTACATAAAATTTGTATCTTACAAAATTATTGTTTGTGATAACTTTTCAATGATTCCTTTTTATTTTCCAGCTTAAAGGTCATGAAATTTGAATTCCTCTTTTTTGTTTTTATACTTCATTTGTATTTCTTTCATCAGATTGGATGGACTACTACTGCCAGAAAAAGGTTGACAGTTGGAGTCATGGGCATTCTTTTCTTTTTCTTGACTGAATTGGAAGCTACTAGTTTCTGCCACTGGAGAAGGCAATGGCACCCCACTCCAGTACTCTTGCCTGGAAAATCCCATGGACGGAGGAGCCTGGTAGGCTGCTGTCCATGGGGTCGCAAGGAGTCGAACATGACTGAGCGACTTCACTCTCACTTTTCATTTTCATGCATTGGAGAAGGAAATGGCAACCCACTCCAGTGTTCTTGCCTGGAGAATCCCAGGGACGGGGGAGCCTGGTGGGCTGCCGTCTATGGGATCGCACAGAGTTGGACACGACTGAAGCAACTTAGCAGCAGCAGCAGCAGTTTCTGCCATTAAACATATTACTAACTTGAATTGACACACACACACAAACTAAATACACAAATACACATACTTAATAACATTCTTTCAATAGATGTAATATCTTTATCTCATAGTGAGAAATCATCCACCTTTTCCTATATTTGTTTTTAGTTGCTAAGTAGTGTCTGACTCTTTTGTGACCCCACGGACTGTAGCCCGCAGCCTCCTCTGTCCATGGAATTTTCCAGGCAAGAATACTGGAGCAAGTTGCCATTTCCTACTCCAGAGGATCTTCCCAACCCAAGGATCGAGCCCAAGTCTCCTGCTTAGCATTGGATTCCTTACCACTGAGCCATTGGGAAGCCCTTCGCTATATTTAACAATATTTACTAAAAAGAGATGTTAACATATATAACATGCTTCTTTATAATACATGGAGATGATCATTTGATTTGTTTTCATATATTCATATGATAGTTGTAAAAATCAGTGATGAATTTTAACTCTTCTTGCATTTTGAGATTGATGCTACTTGGTTGTTGCATATTTTTCTTTGAATATTTTGAATTGCTTTTTAGAACTCTTTTTCATGTCCTCTTTGTTCTTATTGTTCTCAATGTTCTGCTAGCCTGAAGGAGGGAAAAAAAAGCATTACCAGCCTCCATTGTTTTTTCCATGATCTAGAATAGTTTGAAAGAACTAGAGTTAATCTGTTTCTTAAGGGTTTGATGGGGGTTCCTGGTTGGCTCAGTGGTAAAGAATTTGCCTACCAAGCAGGAGACACAGGTTCAATCCCTATGTCAGGAAGATCCCCTGGAGAGAAGGAAATGCAACCCACTCCAGTATTCTTGCCTGGAAAATCCCATGGACAGAGTAACCTGGTGGGCTACAGTCCACGCAGTCAAAAGAGTTGGACATGACTGAGTGACTAAACAACAACAGCGAAGTATCAGTAGGTATCTATTATCAAATCATCTAAGATCACTGCTTTTGGGGGATGTTAGCACTTTAATAATTTTTTCCATTTCCTCTTGAGTAATTGATCTACTCTGAATTCTTTATTTCTTTGGTATGAATTTTAGTGATTTAGATATTCCAGAAAATATTTCAACTCAAATTCATCATTAAAGCCACATAGAGAAGTGATCTTGCATGATTCCTAAAATCATGCATATATACATATATATTTATATCCACTCCAGTATTCTTGCTTGGAAAATCCCATGGATGGAGGAGCCTGTAGGCTGCTTTCCATGGGGTCGCTAAGAGTCGGACAGGACTGAGCGACTTCACTTTCATTTTTTACTTTCATGCACTGGAGAAGGAAATGGCAGCCCACTCCAGTGTTCTTGCCTGGAGAATCCCAGGAACGGGGGAGCCTGGTGAGCTGCTGTCTATGGGGTCACACAGAGTCGGACATGACTGAAGCGACTTGTATATATATATATAAAAAACATTTATATAGTGTTTGTGTTTTCTTATTTGTTAAAATTAAGCAGATTAAGTGTTAACTTACTTATTTACTTATTTGAGCTTTTGAATTTATCATTACTATTATTTTTCAGTTTTCTAACTATTTCACATTTTATGCTTACTAATTCCTTCTCTTTTTTATTCTTGACTTTATCCATGTTTTTTCACCTTTCATTGGATGATTTATTTATCTATTTTTGTTTCTTTTCCTGTGTATTAACATATATGATAAATTCTGTGCATTTTTTGAGCCCTGCTAAAAATGTAAACCATAGGTTCTGCTGTATAGCTTTTAAAATTATGGCTGTTTTCTAGTTATAACAAAATTCCAGCTTTGATTTTTCTTTGACTATGAATGGAAAGTGTTTAACTTTCCAAATGGTAAGGATTTGTTTGTGTGTGTATTTTAGTTTCATTGTTAATTTTTAGCTTGTTCTTTGTGGTCAGGGCTTTTAGTTTCATTATTTCTACTTTTGGAAATTACTTGTTGGTGTTTTTGGTGGCCTAATTATCTTGGTATGCATAAACATATTTCTTTCAATAATTTCCAAGGTATACATTTTTATGCTTGTGTCCTTTATATTACTTTATAGAATATACTTACGCCTCTCTTTCTTCAATGTATCTCCTGACTCTGTAAATTTTTCCTTGGATGTCTTTTGAGTCTGCATGTTAGAACCTTTTATTTCTAGAAGTTTTTTTTTTTTTTTAACGTATCATTTAAAAATATGTATTAACCTTGTTCAGTCCTGGGGACACCAATTGGCCATATGTTGGGTTTCTTGATTTTCTTATTTGTCTTTCATTTTCTTCCTAACCCGTCCTAATTCTTTGGTTATTTTAATTTTATTTTGATTGTACTTCTCAGCCTCTCGATTGTCATGTCTTTTGCTAGATTTTCAGTTGTTTCTTTACTTTTCAGAGCTGCTGTCAACGTGGGCTTCATCTCTGTGATGGTTTCATTTCTCTTTCCCACATGTTTTCTGAGCTCTATTAACTTGTTTATCTCCTGCTGTTAGAAAACCATGGATTTCCTGAACTCTTGTATCTGCTTTGAGATCATGCTTTGTCAAGGTGATCATTTTTCAGTTTTTTAACTCACAAGCTGATATGCTGTAGATCACAATGTAAGCTTCTTCTTAGTAACAGTTTCCTGGTCAGTATTTTCTTTATTTTATTGGATACTTTCTTTCTTTTTATGCAGTATTTTAAAACATTGATCTGGATGCTGGATCCTTTTTGGTCATTACTTATATTTGAAACAGGTGAATTCTTTCTGGTCCAGCTAATTTCAAAATGTCACAGTGGGGAGTGGAACCATGGACACTTAGCAAGAGTTCTTCAGAGACACAGGGCTTTGGGTTTAAGAGCCTTCTTTTCAGACTTCACTTTCAAAATCACCTGACATATTCAGAGGCAACTCTGAATGCTAAGTTTCTCTTCTACTTCCTGCCTCATGGACAGACTGCTTCCTGCAGCTATGGTGGGCCTGACTGGTTTCCCAGCTGGCCCACCACATCCTGGTTTCCTTTTGAGTATCATACCAAACTCCGTTCACGGGAATGTCCCACTTCCCACCTCTGCTCGCCCCCAAGAAAAAAGCTCAGTTTGACCCTTAGACCTGCCCCTTTCTTTGGGCCCTTGACCTTCTCAGCCTTGTCCACAGTCTGAAGCCACAAGGTCCCCTCTCCTGTTTGACCACCTCTGCATTTCACCTCCACTCCTTATACAACATGGTTTGGGGTTGCTTATGCCTCTGGGTTTTTTTTTTTTTTAACTTGCAAGTTCATTATGCAAAGAGGTTGAAATATTTCTTTACTCCTCTGTATTAAAACTGGAGATCTCCATCATGTTTTAAAAATATTTGTGTTTTACATACAGAGAAATTCAAATTTTGGAAAGCATTTTCTACTGCATGTGTAATATTTTCAAATTCTCTCTTGGCAGATACTTCCTAGCAATTCAAGATTTTGTTAAATACATAATTTTATAGAGTTTATAAATTTAACATATTATTAAATAAAATGTTTTGATATGAAGACATAGTAATGTGATTTATGAATTGTTTTACTCATGGAGTCAAAGTTTATATTCTATATAAATACAATTTAGGTAGATTTTGCATGAAAATCTCTTAAAATGTTTCTATATCAAAGAAAATTGATGCCACATGCTGAAATTCTCAAAATGCTGTCTGTTGTAAAATATATACATTTATATACAAAAATCACAATTTCCTTTTTCATGATTCAAATATTAAGGCCCTTTCTCATCTCTCTTTTGTACCATCAGGTGGTGCTAAATATGTCATCTTCTAAGGATACAATTTTCAGGAATATTCTCTATGTGTAGTTAATGAAGTTAGGATCCTTGGGTAGATTGTTATCATTATTGCATCAGAAATAAAAATAGCGTGATTATAAAGTGCAACAGTTTAATATAATTACATAAACTATAGAGGATGCTAAGTGTCAACAGCATTTTTAATGTTTCAACATGAATATCATCACATGTGAAAGTGAATTCGTGGCCTTTGGGGAGGAATGGCTTGGGTCTATCTTATTCATGTTTCACAGAGAAGTTATATAATCTTCCTTCAATGCCATTTCACCCCTTTGTTCTTTGGTAAGGGAAAGTTTGCTTAGTTTATTTGTCTAACATCAGCATATCTGATTTCTCCACATCATATTTGATTGGGGTTTATTGCATTAATCTCGACCCTGGGTTGAAAAATCGTTTCCATAATTTACTTAAGTACAGAACCTGGAGGAGGAACTCTGTGTAACTGTGACCTTATCACATTTTTTCTTTTCCATTTGCACGTCTGCTCATTTGGAGGTAGAAACATAATAGACCTTCCAGAGGGGAGCAGGTGACTTTTAGTGACTCCTGATTGAATTTCAGAGGCCAGACAATATACTGAATAGTTTGTATTTAGCAGCAACATAATTACTATATTTCTTTAGCAAGGGAAAGAAAAGAGAAAGAGAGGTCATATATTACTGAGTTTGAAATCCTGCAGTACCACTGTGAATGCAAATATCTGGTGATTCTCTATTATCTCATATTTAGAATCTTTTAAATCGTTAAAAACTTTCATAGCGTCACTGTTTAACCATCATCAGGCTTGGCAGTGGAGAGCTGGGTGTGGAAAGTACAAGTGCAGGGATGTGTTTACCCAAGCCAGGTAAAAGCTGGTTTAGGGGCGAGAGCAGGCAGAAAAACAGGATGGGTGGTCTTGCCTCTTATACACAGACAGCTCATCCACAGAGAGGACGGGATGAGGTTTATCTTGGCTTTTTTTTTTTTTAAAGGTGTTTTAACAACTGCCTGGCCATTTATTTTATTTTTCATTTCTTTGGCCATACTACACAGCATGCAGGATCTTAGTTCCCTAACCAGGATCGAACCTGTGTCCCCTCTGGTGGGAGTGCTGTGTCTTAACCACTGGACTACCAGGGACATCTCCATCTTGGCTTTCTCTGCCTGGGCCACACTTTTTATCCTGATGATCACAGTCAAGACAAGATCCAGAACAGCCTACTATTATTAGTCAGCTGCCTGACCCACCTCCCCTCGAGTGTTTGGCTGTGTATCCCTTGATTGCCTCTTCATAGAACAAACAATTTATAAAATTGTTTTCCACTGAGCGAGTAGAAAAAGAGTGCAGTCTTCCTCCTGGTGTGGCCGAGGGACACTTGTCTTGGATTGTTGGCAGTTTAGGGAGGGCTCTTTCCACTGGGAGACTCCGAGCTGGTATTGATGTCTCTCTCGCACTCCTTCTGGGGCTGGCCTGGGAGAGTTGCAGCTCGCCTCTCCAGGCCTGGACTAGCACCAGACTATCTTACCAGCTGGGAAGGAAATGGCAACCCACCCAAGTATTCTTGCCTGGTGAAGTCCATGGACAGAGGAAACTGGCAGGATACAGTCCATAGCGTTGCAAAGAGTTGGACACGACTGAGCAACTAACACACACACACACACACACACATGCACACACATACATCTTACCAGCTGTCCAGTGCAGCCACGTTCCTGCACTCCTGGTCCCTAGGCTCAAGCATTGTTTGTGGTCAGTTGGCTCTTAAGAGTATGCTGGGATAGCCCCAAGCACAGAGCAAGGCCAGTAGGACAGATAGCTGCTGTTCAGATCCTTCCTGATCTACAGTCAGCCCCGAGGCCTGGATGCACACTCGAGGCCAGCTTACTGTAGTGAGCTGGCCAGTGTGGCCACAGGGCTGCAGCCCGAAGCCTCTGTCCACCCCCACAACCCTCTCCAGGGCAGAAAGGGAGACCTACCTGCTTCTAGAGAGGGGCTGGAGAGGCTGCTTCATCCCCAGTTTGGGAGGAGAGTGTTCAGGGCCTTGGAAGAGCACTTGCAAGTGCCGGGTCCTAAATCTCGGGCTGCATAAGCAGATGGCAGCGTCTGCTTGGGGAGCTGTCCTTGCCTGTCACAACCCTCCCTGAAAGTGCAGATGGATGCAGGAGTTTTTTTTTTTTTTTCTCTTTCCTGGGGTCATAATGGGCTTCCAAGGTAGAGCTCGTGGTAAAGAATCTGCTTTCCAATGCAAGAGGCATAAGAAACATGGGTTCAATTCCTCAGTGAGGAAGATCTCCTGGAGGAGGGCATGGCAACTTACACTGGTATTTTTGCCTGGACCATCTCATGGACAGAGAAGCCTGGCAGGCTAAGGTCCATAGGACTGCAGAGTCAGACACAACTGAAATGACTTAGCACGAGCTCATAATATGGATGAGCTATAAGATGTGACAACGTGTAGCTGAGTTTCTGTCTCATGGTAACTGCTCAGTGACTGGCAGCTATTATGGTTATTAGTAAATTGCCATCTGCTTTAATCCTTCTCTTATGAGTCTTACTGAGCTTAGCTCCCCAGAGCCCACCCATGCTGGGGAGAACTCACCAGGCTGAGGAGCAGCTCCAGTCAGGACTCCCCTGGCTGTGTCGCTGATACCTCTACTGGAGCACCTCGAGCAGAGGCATGGATCCTGCCTGGTGAATAGCATGTGACTGACTCCTCAGTGTCATGACCTGTGCTATCCATCCTCTCCGCGAGTGTGGACCTAGCGGGTCCTCCAGGGAGCACTGTGCTGGGTCCAGTGGAGGATACAGAAGGAGATACAGGGCTCTTGCCCTAACCAGTGATCCCAGAATCAAGCAAGTTGAACCCATTTTTAATGTAGATGTTTTAAAAAATATATATTAATTAATTAGTTTTTGGCTGTGCTGGGTCTTTGTTGCTATGCTTGGGCTTTCTCTAGTTGCAGTGAGCAGAGGCTACTCTTCCTTGCAGTGCTTGGACTTCTCATTGCAGTGATTTCTCTTGCTGAGGAGCACAGTCTCTACAGTGCACAGGCTTCAGTCATTGTGGCTTGTGGGATTAGCTGCTCAGTGGCATGTGAGATCTTCCTAGACCAGGGATCGAACCTGTGTCCCCTGCATTGGCAGGCAGATTCTTCTCCACTGTGCCTCCAGAGAAGTCTGCAGATGCTTTGATTGCAAGGCAGAAATTCTCTTCTGTAGTTAAGCCAAAGAAGGAAATGTACTGATTCATGCAGTTGAAAAGTTTGGGGTTGGACCATTTAACTCACATGATTGGAACTGGAGAAATGGATAATGAAGCCTGTGGGGCCTTGCCTCTCCCAGCTTGTGGCTTCATGCTTTGTTGCATGTGCTCCACACGGTAGATCCAGGTGACTTCAGCCTTCCATCCCCAGATCTGATAAGCCAGAGAAAAGAAATGTGTGTCCTAGTCTCCTCCAGCATGCTAGAGGCTGACGTTCATGTTCTAAGTGACCTGCATTGGGTCACGTTGCCCCTCAATCCACTCGCTGTGCCAGAGTGACAGAATGGTCTGATAGCCCAGGCCTGAGCACTCTGCCACCCTGGGAGTCGGGCTGCTTGTCAGTCCAGCCTGCCATCTGGCCTGATGGTGGATGGGGGGGACCCCTTAAGAAGAAGCCTAGTCCTATATATGTTCAGTAGGCAGACAGTGTAAACAGACAACAAAATGATGTAGGATGTAAGTATATTAAAATTATACTGTTGGCACAGAAGCATTCTACATAAATGATAAATTCCGTCACAGTTCTTAGCAAGTGAGGAGTAAATGCTTTCTGATTTGATCTGCCACCAGATCAGAGTTCTGGCAACAAACACCCCTGTATCGTTATCACCAAGAAGATAAATTGGCATGTACAGGTGTTCCTGAAGTGTGTGTTGAGTGACTTCGCTCTAGGATTTCCAGAAGGGCAGAGAGCCTCTCAAGACTGATTGCTTTAACTTGGTTAACTGGGAAGCTGAGATGATAAACTTTTGGGGTCACAGCTGTATTCTTCAGAAGATATAATGCTGCCATTTTTTTCCTGCATTTATAAGCTTTCTAATGAAAGTGTGAGTTGAAACTATGAGTTGTGGCCTCTAACAGCAAGCTGACAGTTCTATGGACATTTGTCAAACTAATTTATTTATTATGTGATGGGCATGCTTCCCTTTTCTTGTACGTTTAGACATTTCACATTGCAGTGCTTCCTTGGAGGCCATGAGAGATTGATTTCAGCTTCCCTGGTGGCTCAGAGGTTAAAGCGTCTGCCTCCAATGCGGGAGACCCGGGTTCGATCCCTGGGTTGGGAAGATCCCTTGGAGAAGGAAATGGCAACCCACTCCAGTATTCTTGCTTGGAGAATCTCATGGACTAAGGAGCCTGGTGGGCTGCAGTCCATGGGGTCACAAAGAGTCGGACACGACTGAGTGACTTTACTTACTTACTTCCCTGACACAGACAGTTCTGACACACCCCTGTCTGTACACATCTTCACCCTTGAGCTCTGCATGGGAAGCCAAGGGGCAGGTGGTCCAAAGTTGCAGAGCTGGGCCTTCCCCTTTGGGGCGCCTGCTTTCACATTTGCTTTGATTTTTCTAACATGCATGGCATGTGTCTGTCACCTGGACTGTCCCCCTCTCCAGCCAGGCAAGAGCCCTGTCACACTGCTGCCAGGGCCACCTGAACACAGCGCTGAGGCCCAGCACATAGGAAGTGCTCAAGAAAACATGCAGTGAAAGAAAGAGGGGCAGTTTTGAGGAATATTGCCTTTCAAAGGCAGGGATGAATAGAGGTTGTTTGCCAGAAAAATTCTATTGGAAAAGAAGGCAGAGCATCTAAGGTGAGGCTGGACTGTAAACACAGAAGGATCTACTTACTGAGCATTCATCACTCGGCACCAAGTCAGGCTGTGGGAGCCACAGGGGAACGTGGAATCAGACACTGGTCTGGTTGGGGTGCTTGGGATGTATTCCAGGAGGCGTTAGAGAAAAATGCAAAGCAGCATCTGCACTTCCCCACACAATAATGCTGGAAAGTTCTCATCACCCTGTCCAGGCGACAGGATTTGTGGAGGTGGGTGCTCAGTTGCTCAGTTGTGTGCAATTCTTTGCTACCCTACAGACTGTTACCTGCCAGGCTCCCCTGTCCATGGGATTTTCCAGGTAAGAATACTGGAGTTGGTTGCCATTTCCTACTCCAGGGAACCTTCCCCACCCAGTGATTGAACCTGAGTCTCTTGTGTCTCCTGCGTTGGCCTGCGGATTCTTTACCTCTAGCGCCACCTGGGAAGCCCCTTGAGGAGACAGGGGCAGTGAACTGAGCCTCGAAGGTGATCTGTTAGTCAGGATTCTTCCCGGGCAGTGACAGGACACCTAATCAAAGTAGGCTTGGGATAAGAGAAAGGACGGGGAAGGGCTTTATTAGCTCAACTAATGGAAATGAGCTAGGCGTTCAGGCCTGGAGAGCCTGGTGCTGGCCAGATGTCACTGAGGGGTTCTGGCTCCAGTTTCGTCTGAGCCTTCGCTTTAGGCCAGCACCACCCACCTCCACACTTGTATCCCTATGGATCTGGCTTAGGATCGGACTCTTTTCAGGTCAGACCCAGCAAATGTCCAGGCTTAATTCTGTCTTCTCTGATTTGCCTCTGCACCAAGCAAGGCGCCATGTCTGAGCCTGGACACCTTGCTTGCTCCTGGAGCTGGGGTGAGTCAGAAATGCTACCTGTCAGCAAAGTGCATTAGATCAATTATACCTAAAAAAATGAGAGACTGAGGGAATCCATGGAGGACTGATGATGCATTTCAGGAGAGCCAAGGACACAGCCTAGAGGGGAAAATGCCTCTGGCTTCTGTGAGTATGAAACCCTCTCACCTGTGGCCCCAGAGGAGCCCCAAGCACGGGCTCTGAGAAGCACTGACCGATGTGACTCCCCAGGTGCTCAGTCTGGCAATAGACCGCAGCCCTTTTTTCTTTTTGTTGACTATGTGCAGTGTCCACTTAAGGCTGAAGCTACTGGACCTTTCTTGTCCCTGGATACCTGAGGCCAGGAGTGGGCTCTGGCCTTTGGCAGGGACAAGTGAGGATGTTCAAGTTCTGAAGGGAAGAGGAAGCTTGGTCCATGTCCCCACCTCTGTGTTTGGGATGGGCTTGCCCTTTCAGTGTTAGAATCCAGGCTCAGAGTTTGGGAAGATGAAGCTTAATGGAGACTCCAGAAATGTGTGCTGCTTGAATGGTTCATAGGCCCCTGCCTGAGGGGTTCTCTGGCTCCTGGTGCACAGTGTGTCAACCATAGCCCCTGACCCTCACCATTAGGATCTGACTTTTTAAAAATTAACAAGTTCTTTTAAAAGACGCTTACTCCTTGGAAGAAAAATTATGACCAACCTAGACAGCATATTAAAAGGCAGAGACATTACTTTGCCAACAAATGCCCATCTAGTCAAAGCTATGGTTTTTCCAGTAGTCATGTATGGATGTGAGAGTTGGACCATAAAGAAAGCTGAGCACCAAAGAATTGATGCTTTTGAGCTGTGGTGTTGGAGAAGACTCTTGAGAGTCCCTTGGACTGCAAGGAGATCCAACTAGTCCATCCTAAAGGAGATCAGTCCTAGGTGTTCATTGGAGGACTGATGCTGAAGCTGAAACTCCAGTACTTTGGCCACCTGATGTGAAGAACTGACTCATTTGAAAAGACCTTGATGCTGGGAAGGATTGAAAGTGGGAGGAGAAGGGGGTGACAGAAGATGAGATGGTTGGATGGCATCACTGACTCAATGGGCATGTGTTTGAGTAAACTCTGGGAGTTGGTGATGGACAGGGAGGCCTGGTGTGCTGCAGTCCATGAGGCCACAAAGAGTTGGACACAACTGACCGAATGAACTGAACTGAATTTTTTTAAATTGGAGGATAGTTGCTTTACAATACTGTGATGGTTTCTGCCATACATTAACACGAATCAGACATAAGCATACATACATCCTCTCACTCTTGAGCCTCCCTCCCACCTCCCACCCCACCCCACCCCTCTAGGTTGTCACGAGCACTAGTTTGAGCTCCCTGTGCCATACAGCAAGTTCCCACTGGCTATCTATTTTATGTATGGTAATGTATATGTTTCCATGCTATTCTCTAAATTCATCTCACCCTCTCCTTCCCACACTGTGTCCACACGTCTGTTCTCTGTGTCTGCATCTCCATTGCTGCCCTGCAAATAGGTTCATCTGTACCATTTTTCTAGATTCCACACGTACACGTTAATATACAATATTTGTTTTTCTCTTTCTGACTTTCTTCACTCTGTATAGTAGGCTCTAGGTTCATCCATTTCAGTTCAACTGAATCAGATTTGTTCCTTTTTATGGCTGAGTAATATTCCACTATATATCTGTACCACAGTTTCTTTATCCATACACCTGTCAGTGGACATCTGGAAGATCTGACTCTTGATGTCTGGGGCTCAGGTCATAAGCTGGGCTCCGTGGGCGGCGTGGCCCTGCCTAGTCCTGCAGGCTGGCCGTTCTCCGCTGAGGTGGTCAGGATCCAGCCCTCGGTAGGCAGCTGGTCTTACTCCTAGTGAACTTGCACAGCCAGTTATGGGGGGTTATGATCACATAGACACCACTCTTCTCCATCTCCTGCCTACATGTTTTTTTTCCTCTGAAAGTATTTTGAATGAAAATACTATGTGATATACAGAAATTAAAAGAGAGATGTCTCAAAGTGTGACTATCCCCTGTGCACGTGAGTGCTGAGTCGCTTCAGTCATGCCTGATGCTTTGTGAATGGCTCCTCTGTCTGTGGGATTCTCCAGGCAAGAATACTGGAATGGGTTGTCATTCCCTTCTCCAGGGGATCTTCCCAACTCAGGGATCAAACCCACGTCTTCTGTGGCTCCTGCATTGCCGGTGAATGCTTTACTGCTGAGCCACCAGGAAAGTCCTCGGATATCCCCTACATCAAGTTATCATCAGAAACATAAAATAGTGTCTTACAAGGAGACTCCTACAACTATCTCTCAGCTTTTCAGGTTGAGCAGAAGCAAATTTTTATTATCAGTCAGTTTTCCAAGTCAATACCTGGGACTTGTCCTTTCTGTCCTCCCCTATTGGTTGGTGCTCTAACCAATCAGCCACCGTGTCTAATCCATTTCACATATTTCAGACCTCTTGACTTGCTTCTTGTTTGGATTTCTGATTCGAATTACCTAATCAGCTCTCTGCCTTCAATTCTGCTTACTTCCCGTTCATTTCCCACACTTATGCCAGCATGGTTCAACTGAACACCCATCTGTCTACCTACCACCGTCACCGTCCCCCTTACCCTAGGGGATATGTGCGGCCCCAGGAGCTGGCTGCTGCCTCCATCCTGTGTCCTCGGTCTTGCCTGCTCCTTGCCCTGGATCCTCGGAGAACAAAGGGGCTGACTTTAGGCAGAAAGTCACTAGGGAGGCCCTCATCTTTGGATCTTCTAAGTGAATCTCCCAGCTACTGCTCCTAGCTCAGGGCCAAGTTCGGATCAGAGACTGTCTGAGGTCTGCTGTCTCCTGGACAGATGGGCAGGAGAAACTCTGCTCCTGGCAGCCTGCATTTGCAGGGAACTGACTTCCGGGACTTTCCTCCAGAGGCAGAGTGACTCCCCTCACCCTGATCTCTTTCACTGCCTGCAGGGTCCAGTCTGGCTCTTACCCTGTACCCTCCATTTTTTATCTCGTGGACTTAAACAGGGCAGTGCAGGTGGGGATGTCCTTGGCAGAGCTGGAGTCAAGGTCAAGGCTGGCTTCCATCCAGCCCAGCTTCCTGATGCGTTGCATGTTCTGCTGCCCATTCTTACTCCCATAAGCACAAACCGTGGCCATATTTATGCCCATCTGAGTTACTGACCAAGTTCTGGAGGCAGGGTGTGCTGAAGACAGACCTCTTGCCCTTTAGAGAAGACTTTGCTCTGGCTTAACAGACATCCTTTAATGGGCACTTGTGGGTTCATTTTTGCAGCCAGCTATTCCTGTATTTCCTTTCTTTTTAAAGAAACCATAATAAATTGTATCAGATTAACTGCTGAATTCCAGAAATACAGTATGTAAGTAGCTGATGTGTGGTCGCTGATGGTAGTTGTTCAGTTGCTAAGTCATGTCCGACTCTTTGCGACCCCATGGACTGGAGCATACCAGGTTCCTCTGTCCTCCACTATCTATCTCTCGGAGTTTGCTCAAATGGGGTTTTGAATCACAGCTTCCTGACAGGGACGTGTGGGAGCCTGGACGATGGGGCAGTGTTTCTGGGCATTTCTGTCTGCCCTGAGGGAGCGGTGACCTGGGGGGAGGTTCCGATGATGACCTGGGGGGAGGTTCCGGCTCCACCGCTGTTCTCTTGTAGGACATTTGCTGAGTGCTAGTGCTGTTGTGCATGCTGGCATAGTAACAGTCATGATAACTTGTGCAAATGGCTCTGGAAATGTAGCCCAGAGGAAACACTCAGAAATGGCAGCTCTTGTTTTTGTTATAGTTTAGAGGCTTCCCTGATGGCTCTTCTGTGTAGAAATCAGTCCTAAAGGAAATCAGTCCTGAATACTCATTGGAAGGACTGATGCTGAAGCTGAAACTCCAATACTTTGGCCACCTGATGCGAAGAACTGACTCATTGGAAAAGATTCTGATGCTGGGAGAGATTGAGGGCAGGAGGAGAAGGGGGGTGCAGAGGATGAGATGATTGGATGGCATCACCGCCTCAATGGCTATGAGTTTGAGTAAACTCTGGGAACTGGCTTTGGACAGGGAAGCCTGGCGTGCTGCTGTCCCTGGGGTCGAAAAGAGTCAGACATAACTCAGTGACTGAACTGAACTGAACTGATGGCTTAGTACTAGTACTTTGTCGCTCAGTCGTGTCCGACTCTTTGCGACCCCATGGACTGTAGCCTACCAGGCTCCTCCCTCCATGGGATTCTCCAGGCAAGAGTACCGGGTCTTCTGCAAGAACCCGGGTCTTCTGCATTGCGGGCAGACGCTTTAACCTCTGAGCCACCAGGGAAGCCCTGAGCCACCAGGGAAGCCCCTGGTGGCTTAGTGGTAAAGAATCCACTTTCCAGTTTAGGAGACTCAGGTTCAATCCCTGGGTTGGGAGGATCCCCTAGAGAAGGAAATGGCAGCCCACTCCAGTATTCTTACCTGGAGAATCCCATGGACAGAGGAGCTTCACGGTCTACAGTCCATGGAGTCACAAGAGTCAGACATGACTTAGTGGCTGAGCATGTACTAACCATGACTTAACTTCGTAGCACCTCAGACCCCCAAGCACAGAACGGGAGTGTGCTACTAAACACCCTCATTGAACTATTTGAGAAAGGTGGGGAAATACATAAGCCAGCCTCCAGCCCATGTAAATCCTCCATCCACGGTCTGGATTAAATTCTCCGCACTCATTTTTTCTGTGCCCGCGGTAATATTCTACAAGGAGAGATGGTGTGGCCATGCTGTGTTAGAAAAGGGACCGTGTGTATGTTGCTTGTATTCTGTTGTAGCAGATTTCCTCCTGTGTTTTGGAAAGTGTGATGGCTCCTTGATTTCACAAGTTCAGTCCTCACAGCACACCCCAAAAAGGTTGGTAACTACGTCCTTGGCAATTGGTATTCCCCAGGGATTAATGCTTGGTGCCAGCTTTAATGTTAGAGCCATAATTAGAATATTCATTATGCTAATAATGTTACACCACTCATCTTAGTATATTTATGTATGGGAAAATATGATAATTCTGTGTAAGTTGCGGGCAGCAGGTAGGCCCCTGGATCATGTGAAACCTTGTTTTCCTAATCAGCTGAGACAGGATGGAGGAGGAAATCAACCCTGAGGTGCTGTGATGCCCCAAGACCTGTGTTAGGTGCTGTGAATACAAGATTTCACAGAATTCTCCCAGCCGTGGTCTAAAATACACATTGCTATTCTCTCCATTTTAAGAGTAAAGGGAACAGAGGTTCAGGGCAGGAAGGGGCTGAATTCATGTCACAGGAGTTAATTGGTGCTTAATCCAGGGGGATTCCCTGTTAGCTCAGCTGGTAAAGAATCTACCTGCAATGCAGGAGACTCTGGTTTGATTCCTGGCTCAGGAAGATCCACTGGAGAAGGGTTAGGCTACCCACACCAGTATTTGTGGGCTTCCCTGGTGGTTCAGCTGGTAAAGAATCTGCCTGCAATGTGGGAGACCTGGGTTCGATCCCTGGGTTGGGAAGATCCCCTGGAGAAGGGAAAGGCTACTCACTCCAGTATTCTGGCCTGGAGAATTCCATGGACTGTATAGTCCATGGGGTAGCAAAGAGTTGGACACAACTGAGCAACTTTCACTTTCACTTTAAACCCAGGGGTTGAGCCCAAGGCGCCACTCCGTCTTCACCTTCCTTGTGAGTGGAGTGCCTGGGCTCGGCTATGATTTTTGCAGAGCAGTTGGGAAGATTTCAGAAAGAGAGGGACCGTGGTACACATGAAGCCCTGTTTCAATAAATGCAGGATCTCACAACTTAAGTCCTTTATTAAAGGCACAAAAATGTGTTAATTAGTACAAATCAGAAGCAAGTCTGAGAGAATGGCTGGATTGTCAGTTGGGAGCATTTTAAAGAGACTCTGAGAGGGATGTTGTCTTTCTGTCGCTGTGAGGCCTGGTAAAGTGAAGCAGTCACGAAACTAAAAGGCGCTTGGTCCCTGAAAGAAAAGCTATGACAAACCTAGACAGCACATTAAAAAACAGAGACTTACTTTGCCAACAAAGGACCATATAGTCAAAGCTATGATTTTTCCAGTAGTGATGTATGGATGTGAGAGTTGGACCATAAAGAAAGCTGAGTGTTGAAGAATTGATGCTTTCAAACTGTGTTGCTGGAGACAACTCTTGAGAGTCCCTTGGACTGCAAGGAGATCAAACAAGTTAATCCTAAAAGAAATCAAATCTGAATACTCATTGGAAGGACTGATGCTGAAGCTGAAGCTCCAATATTTTGGCCACCTGATGTGAAGAGCTGACTCATTTGAAAAGACCCTGATGCTGGGAAAGATGGAAGGCAGGAGGAGAAGGGGACGACAAAGGATGAGATGGTTGGATGGCATCACCGACTCAATGGACATGAGTTTGAGCATAGTGTGAGAGATAGTAAAGGACAAGGAAGACTAGAGTGCTGCAGTCCATGGGGTTAAAAAGATACACTAGGCAAATTTCAAGTTAGCAACCCTATGATCTTGAATTAGATACCTTAAAAATTTTTTTCTTATGGGAATATAATTGCTTTACAATGTTGCATTAGTTTCTATTGCACAGAAAAGTGAATCAGCAATATATATTCACCTATTGCCTCTTATTTGGATTTCCTTCCCTTTTAGGTCACCATAGAGCACTGAGTAGAGTTCCCTGCAGTTTATAATAGGTTCGTATTAATTACCTGTTTTACATAATATCAATAGTGTTTATATGTCAGTTCTAATCTCCCAATTCATCCCGCCCCCATTTTCCCCCTCAGTGTTCGTATGCTTGTTCTCTAAGTCTGTGTCTCTATTTCTGCTTTGCAAATAGGTTCATCTGTACCATTTTTCTATATCTCACATGTATATGTCAATACATATTTGTTTTTCTCTTTCTGACTTACCATTTTTAATGCACATAGGATAAAAAGGATAAAAATGTATCTTAAGAGAATCAGAGGTAGGAACTTTCCAAAGGTCTCCATATACTTTTATTTAGGCCATTTATGTACAGACAGCTGAAACATTGGTCATATTGGAGAACCCACCAGTCAGCTAATGGGATTTGTTGAGTGCCTACAGGGGGCTGTCACAATTAGCAGGGCAAGAGGTGACTGGAAGGATGAGAGGTCCTGAGGTCTCCATTTATAGGATTCACTGCTCCTTAGTTCCTGCCCAAGTGGCTGGGGGGTGATAGGGCCGTTTCTTAAGGGAAAGGAGAGGAGACCTGGTACTGGGGATGGGCTTGTAGGGAAGGAGTGGGTGGCAGGGCCAATTAACAGGCTTTCTTGGGGCACGTGACATTTGAGATCCTGCTGGATGTCCTAGTGGGTAATAACTCATGAGTATAACTCATTGGCAGCTGCTTAGTGACAAGTGGTGCATTTTCCCGAAGATCTTGGAATACAATGTAGTCTTAATTTTGTTTGACTTTTCGCCAATGAATGCTCCTTCACATACCATCTCATTCCTCCTCCTGCTCCTTTCATTCTTCTTATTTATTTATTTTTCCTTTCTGTTCACTTGGAGGAAAAAAGTAAGTCCAGTGCCTTTCCACTCTTCCTCAGATCTGGTATTTCTATCCAGCAAAAGCCTGCCGTGCATTTGTTCAGTCAAGAGACCTATCCTAACCTCCTCACTCTACACTGGGCTCATGTGAGGAGTCTCGAAAGGGATACATATGAAAAATGCAGCTGAATGTGGAGTGATTCGAGGAGACAGAACAGCAAATACATAATTGGGACTTGCATTTGCAAACATAAAGGGCAGAGGGAACCTGTGAAGTGGGTGACTATGGGGTGCTGGAAAGCTGCTCAACCAACATCTTTGAGGTGCTCTTTGAAGAATGGGGAGCCATGGAGCAGAAGAGGGTGGGGAGCAGCCAGGGCCAGGATGGAAGAGCGTGGGGTGCTAGGCTAAGGGGTTTGGGCTTTGAGAGGCTGGTGCTGATCAAAGTTTAAACTAACAATCCAAAGACACCCTCAAGTTGGATGACATCTTACCTCCTGATTCCACAGTAACCTTGTGTCTGAGGAGAAACTGACTGCTTTTCTTCTTTGTTCCTGAGACCCTGGATCCTGAGCCTCCTGCACCTGCAGACTCCTCCATCCTGGGCACACAGGTCTGCAGCCATTACGCTCTCACCATGGGAACAGAGTTAGCTCTCTGGATCACTGTTTTGCTTACCTTCACTTCTAATTCTAGAGGGAATAAAATATAAAGACTACCGTTGGTGGTAAGATTATTCATTGCTTTCTGTGGCCAACAGAGTGGGGGCTCCATCTGCCAGGGTTTTGAAATAAGTATTCCATTTTTCATACCTGGTCAGACCCCACCCAGGGGGTGATGCGCCAGTGATTGTGTTACACATATTTTGTTGATGTTGTTGTGGTCGTGTGTGTGTGTGAATGTGTGTGTGTATGTGTGTCTCAAGGTGACAACTCTGGTAGCCACAACTGACCTACTCTGAAAGAACTCATGTCAAAGTCAAGATGACAGTGTGTGTTGAGGCAATTTACAGGCAAAGAAAAGGACCGCTTTTTGTCATGAGAGCAATTTCAGACAGTTTAGAACCAGAGGCTTCCCAGACATGGTTGCAAGCTCAAGCAAACCTCCTATGAAGGGCACTCCAACCATAAATATTTAGGATTATTAAATGCAAGTATTTATGAAAAACACGGGGCTTTATGTTAAAGGATTTCCAGGCTTATTGTGCTTCATGTCAACAAACGTTAGCATGGATGGCTTTACCTCCCCGAGAAAAGCTTCGGTAGCGGGCATTGAGTGAGGTCTGCACACCTACACATTGCAGATGGTCTCGTTTTATAAGAGATGAAGCTGCATTTGGTGGAGCTGATTAAATATAAAAACACCACCATCTGCCATTTATTCTAATGGAGAAGGGTTTGGGCAGATGCTGACATCTTTGGAGATGATTCATTCATCCCTGACAAGAGAAGATGCTCAGAACCGTCCAGCTGCCCAGTGCCAGACATCCTGGTTCACAGCTCAAGGCTCAGACTTGACGCTCTGATTTGGGTGGGAGCAGGTGAACAGACAGCACTTTAATAATGAGAAGCCGGGAATTCTAGGCACAGCGACTGACTGTCTTCTCCTGGCTTCCTGCCTCCCTGGACTCCTGGCCCTTTTCTAGCTGGAAGAATATTCTGTCCACACGCCGAATTCTCTTAAGTGCTTTTACTCCAGCACTGGGATACCTGGAGAAGTCTATTCTCATTTTAGTGTTAAAAACTTTCAGATGCTCTCTACATGCGCTACTGCTGGGTATAGAATTCGTTTCCCTAAGTGGACTGCAGGGTTTCATTAAAAATATATTGTTTACAGAGAAACCGTGGCACATGTTCCAGACCTGACTTAGAAACAGCTGCCTCCATGCGGTGATACGTTCATGGTGATCTAAGGACCTTTACAAGGTGATAACACATTGTGTCTTTGTGTCGGAATATCTTCATACAATTTTTTTTTACAGCCTACATATTTTTAGAAAGAAAATTTAGACACGGAGAAGTTTATTTGGTGTCATGTTTATAAAATATTTTTCTATTTATGTAGCAGTTGTTAGATGGTAACTGATTTTTTTCTTTTCTTTGATAGATAAAGAGGTAAAGCTGGCTTTTCTCATCTTGTTCATCACATTTTAGAATATTTGAATTCTTTATGATGTATTAGGCAAAATGACTTAGGACTATTTCTTGATATTAATTTCAACTAAATACAGCCAACCTCTATCCCAAAGCATTTGTGATGCGATTAGTCGTGTCCGACTCTTGCAACACCATGGACTGTAGCCCGCCAGGCTCCTCTGTCCATGGCATTCTCCAGGCAAGAACACTGGAGTGGGTTGCCATTTCCTTCTCCAGGGAATCTTCCCAACCCAGGAATCAAACTCAGTTCTCCTGCACTGCAGGCAGATTCTTTACCAACTGAGCTATGAGGGAAACCCCTATGTATATCTATATGCCTAAAATCATGCCTGTTTATACAGATAGGTTTCTATTTTCTGCTCATAGAAAATTCTGTAATTTTGAATTAGATGCTTGTCCACTTAGTCCCTCTCTATTTCCTGTTGTCTATTTCTTCTTCTAGCGCTCTCTAGGCCAGTAATCTCAGAGAAGTAGAATTAACCAACCTGCCAATGGACTTCCCTGGTGGCTCAGACAGTAAAACATCTGTCTACAATGAAGGAGACCAGGGTTCAGTCCCTGAGTTGGGAAGATCTCCTGGAGAAGGAAATGGCAACCCACTCCAGTATTCTTGCCTGGAAAATCCCATGGATGGAGGAGCCTGGTTATAGTCCATGGGGTTACAAAGAGTTGGACATGGCTGAGCAAATTCACTTTCACTTTTTTTTCAGTAGAATTAAAGTCTGTCTGTTACTCTGCTAGCATTTTAAGTGAGACGTGTAGTAAGGGTTACTGGAAGCCACATCTCTCAGTCACAGTCTCAGCATCTCTCCTCTGCTTCCTCTCTTCTCTTTCTGATGCTCCACCCTTTCAACCACTTTTCATGTCCTGCCGACAACTTTCTTCCCCACCCTGCTGGCCCACATTGACCACTGGTCTTCTCTACACTGTTCATGATCTTATTTCTTTCTTATTCCGTCAGCTGATGGCCGTCCTGGGGGTCACCTCTTTAGAGCAGTGGGGAGCTCTGCTAGGGTAGTTTTTTTCACTCTTTCACCAGAGTTATCCCCATAGCCTTTGGTCTCCCACTCACATCTTCTTCTTAAACTTTCTCCTTTTCTTTCTATATACAGTAGCATCCTTTTCTTCCCTTTTTCTTTCTCTCCCGTCTCTCCCTCTCTGGCCTCAGTGGCTCCTCTCTTGCTTCCAAGGAGACCGACACACTGAGAGCTGGAACACCAAGAAATATAAGATGCTGTTATGGGTGGAATTATCCCCCATTCCATCCCTGTGCTGAAGTCTTAACCCCTAGGACCTCTGCATGCAAGGGAATCAGGTTAACATGAGGTCACTGGGGTGGCCTGACCCTGTCTGACTGTGTCACATATTATTGGCTACTCCAGCCCGGCCAGGATTCAGAGAGGGGCTGCAGGGGGCCATGCAGACTGGAAATGTGGCAGATTAGAATCACCACAAGCATTTTCCAGTCCTGTTACTGGTTTGTGTTGCGTTCCATATTCTTTGTGGTTAGTGAAGTGAAGCTAAGTGAGAACTTGAACTTGAATTAGGAACTTGAATTAGGAACCAGCACAGCAAAATTGGATTTTATTTGTGAGAACACTGGACCAAAGGAGTGTCATATTTAATAACTAGCTTCCCTTCACGAGAGCCAGATGTCACAGTCTGGGGCTCCCTTGGACAGCTCATCTGGAGCCAAAGCTGGCAAGTAACAGAGATTAGAGACACCTTTCTGGCCAGTTTGATAGTTATAAGGTGTCTGGAGGAAGAAAGGGCATGTTTTGCAAAGCCGAGGAGCCTTTCTTTGATGAATGAGGCTGTTAGCATGACTGTCCTGCCTCCTTATGGGAGGTGCCTGGGTGTTCCCTGGTTCTATGACCCATGAGTTGTATTGGGGAAGCATTCAATGAAATTCTTTTTGAAGCCAAAGTAACAAAATATAAGTCAAGGTGAAAAATGCTAATTCTGCTTCTGTGAAGTATCTTTTAATCCTAGGACTGGTTCTTCCAAGCAAGCAACCTTGTTTGAGTAATCCTTGTAGGAGATACCGACATTAGTAGGGACAGGAAGCTGGATATTTGGTTGCAGGCAGAAGCCAGGGGTGGTCTGAACTCCCAGCACTTGCCATCTTCCCCGGGTTGGCCCCTAGCTCTTCATCCTCTGGTTGGGCATCGCTGTGTCCACAGACTCGCAGACGACTCTGCCTAAATCGCACCATTTCCCTGTGATATTAGTTTTCTTTTTTTTTCTCCCTGTGAGCAGATTTTTCCTGCCATATGCTCACTTAATTCTAATTGTGGCACATGAACATCTTGTGCAGTAAGTGGCCGTGTCCCTGGAGGCTCCGAGAAGCGGAGCGCCGTGTGACCCAAGACACCCTGTCAACGTGAGACTCTCGTTGGGCAGGTCCCAATAACGTGGATCTCCATCCCCAGTAAACAGAGTGCAGAATTTTCTTCTTCTCTTAGTAGGAAGGACATGTTGTTTGATGCTCTCAAATTGCTTAAACATTTGTTAGGGAAAAAAGATCTCTATCTACTGTGATTTTGGGAGCAGGTTTCCTGAGTCCTGGGCTCCAAAGTTTGAACCTGGTGAGTGAAGGCTGAAAGAAGGAGTGTTTATTTTCAGTTTCCCATAACGAGCAGTAGAAGTTTCTTGGGTCCAGCAAACAAGACATAGACAATCCTGGAGAAGATTCTAGAGAGTCCTTAGAATTGCAAGATCAAACCAGTCAGTCCTAAAGGAAACCAACCCTGAATATTTGTTGGAAGGATAGATGCGGAAGCTGAAGCTCAAGTACTTTGGCCACCTGATGTGAAGAGTTGACTCACTGGAAAAGATCCTGATGCTGAGAAAGAGTGAAGGCAAAAGGAGAAGGGGCAGCAGAGGATGAGATGGTTAGACAGCATCACTGACTCAATGGACATGAATTTGAACAAACTCTGAGAACTAGTTAAGGACAGGGAAGCCGGGTGTGCTGTAGCCCATGGGGTTGCAAAGAGCCAGACACAGCTTAGAGACTGAACCACAAAAATAAACAATAAGCAACAAGATGATTTTCAGCAGTAGATCTTGGGAATGCTCAAGGCCAGCCTGCTTCCAAAAGTGCACCTTCTCAGTGGAAAGCTTGGCTTCTGTCTGCTCAATGTCACTTTACCTGGCATTGCAGGTAAAGGAAGAGGAAGGAGAGAGCCAGGCAATGACATCCTTTCCTTGAGATGCTGAACTCTCCTCTGAACTGAGCAGAGCAATGATTTCTGTACAAACTGTAGCATCTCTTACCTGTGAAACTGATCAATGCCTCCTTGTTTCTGGTTTGACCAATGGTCAGTTAACCTTCTCCTCTCCAGGAGTATCCTCTTTCCTCTCAGTGCCCATCTTTTTAAGGACTGAATCCTACTCATTTCTAAAAAATTCCCCCATACATATTTGCATGAGCCTCCATTGGCTGTGTGTATATATGCGTGTGTCTCACCAGCATGCAGCAGATATCAGCCATGGTAGATTTTAATATCTCTCTTTCTATTTGCACTTTCATGCCTTTGTAGATCTCAATCAGTTCACTTCTCAGTTTCAATATTTCCAAACTTCACATTTCTCTCTTCAATCCTGTCTTCATCTCTGCCATCCTATTGGTCCTTCAGCTCCCATTTCCCTTAATGATGATGTTGTCAACCCAAACAGTCCATTCTCTGGCCCTTAAAAATGAATATCCTTGCAAAATACACTTCTACCCATTCTATTGGCCCAAATAGTCAAATATCCCTGAAGCGTGAAGTGTTAGTTGCTTAATTGTGTCTGATTCTTTGTGACCACATGAACTGTAGTCTGCCAGGCTCCTGTGTCCATGGAATTCTCCAGGCCAGAATACTGAAATGAGTTGCCATTCCCTTCTCCAGGGGATCTTCCCGACCCAGGGATGGGACCCTGGTCTCCTGCATTGCAGGTAGACTCTTTACCGTCTGAGCCACCAGGCAAGCCAAGCTAACCACAATGGGGCCCTGAAGGGGAGACTCTATCTGGGAGACAGGCTTTTTCAGATGGCTGTGCTGGGCACAGAACGCTCTTGCATCATGAATTTATTGGATACTTACAACTGCAGCAGACAAACCAAACCTGACACAGATGGAGTAGACGTTAAAAAAAAAAATCCATTTCTTAATGTGGAAACAAGGCCCAGGGGCTTCAGTGGGAAGTTGAAGGTCACATGGCTGGTGGAGGAGGGAGGGGGGCCAGGTCGAGGCCCTTTCAGGCATTCTGTAACATTCAT
Organism: Aepyceros melampus; assembly: GCA_006408695.1. Classification (NCBI taxonomy): domain Eukaryota; kingdom Metazoa; phylum Chordata; class Mammalia; order Artiodactyla; family Bovidae; genus Aepyceros; species Aepyceros melampus. The sequence continues at coordinate 324,791 of SJXQ01007458.1, forward strand.
TGGTCTGCACCTTGTCTGCAGGAATTGATTTATTCTTTAGAATCAACCTGATTTTTTTCAGGCCGGCTATGTAATGTGAATGGTGTGGGACAGGACAGGTGAAATTAAGTCAATGAAAAGGCTGAAACCAGCCTCCAGACCACCACCAGTCTGCGTTCTTGAAACAGGGGGATCTTCTCTAGCATTAAGGTGGTTGGAATTTGCCTTCAGGCTTCCACTGTGTTGAACCAAACAGCTAGGAAAGCCCACAGCGATGCATCTGGAGTGGCCGAATTTTCTCTTCCTGCCCGGGAGCGCCTGGGGTGCCATTTCCCTTCTATTTTGCACCTCACTCTGTCACTCTGTTCTCATCACAGCCTGGCTGGGACCGCCTCTAACTCTGTGTGCGAGGCAGCTGCGGTTTCCTTGGCCTTTGTCCGATGACCTGTAGATAACACAGGGTCTGTAACTGTTCCAACGATGCTTTTCCTAACTATCACCTCTCTGTTTCTTTCCACTGTTACAGGCTTTGCCTCAGCAGGTAAGTAAGATACAAGGGGGCTTGGGGTTCGGTAAGGCTGAGTAAGTGGGCAGAGCAAACAGCATGAGATGCGATAGCCCTGGATGCAGCTCTCCTTTCTCTGTAGCCAGGACATCCTCCTGGCTTCACCGCGTATAAGTCGCTTAAAAATCTTTTATCTTCCCTCTCGCTTCCTGCCTCTCTTCCTTCTGAAATTCATTTTGTAGATCAATACTCTCTTTTCAGGGTCAAATAATTGATACAAACTCCTCTTCTCATTTAGAGGCCATTTACAGAAAAGAAAATCATTTATCTGATGAAGACGAGACTTGAAAGTTTTTGCCAGGGTGCCAGCTGTAGGAATGTCACTATTAGGGAGTGTCCACTGTAAATCACGCAAGTATAACACTTATAGCTCATTAAAGTCACGCTTTACTATGCAAAGCAATTTTTGGCTGTTGCAAATGTGCCTTATTTATTTTGTATCACCATGTGTTCTGTGTCGTTGGGTGGCATTTGTAAGTCTTATCAGATCCATGGATGGAAACTGAACCCTGTGTTTGTGAACACTTGAGAAACTCATGCTGTAAGTCTAAGTATAATGACCTTCATTTCATGCTTGTCAGCAGAAAAACAAGGGATCGTCAGCAGAAATTTGGAAGAAGAGGTGAAGTTGCTCAGTCGTGTCCGACTCTTTATGACCGCATTGACTGTAGCCTACAAGGCTCCTCCGTCCATGGAATTTTTCAGGCAAGTGTACTGGAGTGGGTTGCCATTCCTTCTCCAGGGATCTTCCCGACCCAGGGACTGAACCTGGGTCTCCCTCACTGCAGCCAGACACTTTACTGTCTGAGCCACCAGGGAAGCCAATTTGGAAATTTGGATAAGAGGTTAAAAGGGACACATCAAGTCTCCATCTCTAATTTTTCCTGTCTCAACATTTTACCCTGCTACAGCCTCCTATCCAGCCATGTGCCTCAGTTTCTTCATCTGTATCTGCACCGTGTGACTGTTGAAAGGTTACGTGAAAGCACGCAGTGTTTGAAAGCATGCCTGGCATGCAGTAAGCACACAACAGCAACGTGTGCTCTTATTGTCATTATTACTAATATCGTTCCATCAGCGGCTTAGACTCAGATTAGGTTCTGCTTCTCCAAGGTGATGCTGGGCAGAAAGGTATTTCTTTCTGTCACGCTGGTCCTTCCCTGAATGGGCTGGAGAAACACCAGTGATGAGGGTTATAAATGTAATTGGCCACCAGCTCCAACAGGGCAGGCACAGGGCGCCCTGCCTCATGCGAGTTGCACCTGCATGTCTGTGTTATATATTTGTCTTGCATTTATAATTTACAATAAGAGGTTTAAGTGAAGAATTGGGGTTGAAATCACCGAAAGAAAAAACACTGTTCCTTCCCTAGGTCCTGTCTACCTCAGAAAAGCAGGACGCAGAGCTAGGGAGCATGTAGGACCAACTGTGGATTCATCTACAAATTGGACATTCAAGCTTCTCGGAGCCTGCAAGCCATAAAAACTGCTTCAAGCAAAGCCCACTCCGAGATGTCAGGATAATCGGAATCAGATGCTTTCCAGCCATGTATAGGGAGGTGGGGCCCTAACAGAAATTGCATCTACTTGATTATTTTATGAAAATCCTCCCAAATTTTACAACAAGAACTTCCTATGTCAATCTCATCAATGCATACACCGTCAGCTCAGTGATCACAACGCTGTATCCTGACAGCAGCATGTGTCCCTCACGCCTCAGCCTCAGTTTACTTGATGTCACTGACGATATGGGAGCCTGTTCTTCTGCTCCTTCCCGTAAATTTTCTCAAACTCCACAGTTTCTCCGAGTAACAGCCACTTCATACAGAGAAGGGAGGGTCTCGGTCTCGGCCACCACTTCTAATCACATGCCCACGACCTGTCTTCCAAATGCAGGATTGCATTACATTCATCAAAAAATATTTGCATATCCCTCAGCCCAAGGCCCTTGGGAAGACTAAATACACAGGATTTATAATGAGACTTGCTTATGGTTGCAGTAAAGATGAGAATTACCATAAAATCTGAAGCCAAACCTCAGTTCTCTGAGAGTGTGCAGCCGCCTCTCTCAAACCACAATTTACCGAAGCTGTTAACCAGTCCATCTCTGGACACGTGTTAGTTTCATTTGTCGTTAAGATGATACAGCTAGCCTTTCTTGTGCAACTAAGACCTGCAGGGAGAAAACAAAACATCTTACATGTTCCCACCTTCTAAGAGAGTGCTAGAAGTTTGGGTCAGATACCTCCACGCGCCCCACCAATGCCATCCACCTCCCTCATCCGCAGGCTCAATTATCATCCTACCCAGACTGTATGAGAAGAAGGATAAGAAGCCAGAGATCAAACATGTGGATGTATTTGGGAAGAACAAACAGATCAAGAAAAGAAGCTGAAGAGCCAGTGCCTGGACTGGTGCCGTCCAGCATCACTCAGCAGATGCTGAGGAATCTGGGGGAGGGGGCGGTGCTGTCATTTTGGGTGGAAGTGGAGGCGGTAGGCTTAGGTAATTCACAGACTGGAAAGTCCTTCTGTATATTCCAGCTCCTAAATACAAGACAAGCGCCTGAAATGAAAAGCACCATAGAACTTGTATTTACTTGAGGGTTTGCACTGTCCTTTCAAAGACATCATACAGATCCTGAAGAGCCTAAGACACAAAGCCCTGAAAAGATCATTCTTGGGCAGTACTCTGTCAGATGGAGATCTTCCAGAATAAAGTTGACTGTAAATGAGTCTCTGCTTCCAAGTGTAATTCTGTAGGTACACTTTGATTGCACAGCCATTGTCAATAATTCACTGGGCTCATGACTGCGGATGACATGATTTAATATGTCCAGCTAAATTATGTTCCCATAAGCATGCTCACGCATACCACAGGAAAAAATTACCATTACCACAGTGCCAGCCCCGGATCGAAGCATGGAGGCATACATGCCTAGACGCGAAGTTTGGAATAAAAAAGGGCCTGTGATCAAATCAACAGATGACCTAAAGCAGACAGAGCTCCATGAGCCTGGGACTAGAGACCTTCTGTTGAGCTCACCCTGAGTCTGGAGTGCCGAGCTTTGGTCAGTATTTGTCAATACCCACCACCAAGGGCTACCCAGGTGGCTCAGTGGTAAAGAATCCACATGCCAATGCAGGGGACACGGGTTCAGTCCCTTGGGTTGGGAAGATTCCCTGGAGGAGGAAATGGCAGCCCACTCCACAGAATTCTTGCCTAGAGAATTCCAGGGACAGAGGAGCCTGGTGGGCTCCAGCCCATGGGATCATAAAGTGTTGAACAGGACAGAGCAATTGAGTACATACCACCAAGATCAGAACCGGGGCGACAAAGGTGAAGCATATCCAGGGAAATTAACATTGCTTGAGAGTAAGCCTGGGGCTTCCCTGGTGGCTCAGAGGATAAAGCATCTGCCTGCAATGCAGGAGACCTGGGTCCGATCCCTGGGTTGGGAAGATCTCCTGGAGAAGGAAATGGCAACCCACTCCAGTATTCTTGGCTGGAGAATCTCACGGACAGAGGAGCCTGGCGGGCTACAGTCCACGGGGTTGCAAAGAGCTGGACATGACTGGGTGACTTCACTTTCTTTGAGAGTAAGCCTAGTCCAGAGTAAGCCTAGTTCAGACTTCTTAAGAAACATGTTCATCATCTTTACTACCTGTGAGTCTCTGCCTGTTTCTCTGCAGTTCTCTCTTGGCCTCCCTTTGTTTCCCATGAGATGCTGGGTGAAATGGCAGAAATGGCCAGGCATGTGTGTGAGCACACTGAGGTCGTGGGTGTGTCACTTGGAGAAAAATACTACAAGCTTGGTTTCTAACAAAAACAAGAACAGCAAAAAGAATCCAGGGAATTAAAAAATTTTTTTGGGGTAGAGTTGCTTTACAATGTTGTGTTAGTTTCTATTGTACAGCAAAGTGAATCAGCGATACAGATACATATAACCCCTCCCCTTTTGGACTTTCTTCCCATTCAGTTTACCCTAGAGCATTAAGTAGAGTTCCCTGCGCTATGCAGTTTGTTCCCATCAGTTGTCTATTTTATGCAGAAAATCAATAGTGTTCGGTCCTTCCTTAGTGGCTCAGCTCTAAAGAATCTGCCTGCCAATGCAGGAGAAGTGGGTTTGATCCCTGGGTCGGGGGAGATCCCCTGGTTCGGGAAATGGCAACCCACTCCCAGTATTCTTGCCTGGAGAATCCATGGACAGAGGAGTGTGGCTAGCTATAGTCCATGATGTCCCCAAAGAATTAGACACAACTTAGCGACTAAACAACAAAAATCAGTGGTGTATATGTGTCAATCCCAATCTTCCAATTCCGCCCACCCCACCCCTTTCCTCCTTGGCATCCATCCATTCATTTGTCTGTGTCTGTATTTCTGCTCTGCACGTAAGATCCTTTATACCATTTTATCTTAGATTCCACATATATATGTCAATATCCAGCATTTGTTTTTCTCTTTCTGGACTTACTTTGCTGATCCAGGAGATTTCATGTGAGAAGAGGTTAAACACTAAAAAGGGCCAGGTCCTGCCCCGCCTTAGTTCTCACTGTGGTTCAGTTTTGGAGCCGTGTCTGATGCCTGTTCCCTCATGTTGGGATCTCTTCATTCCTTGTCCGCTGTCACTGTCTCTGAGGGTAACAGTGATCACAGGGTAAGACTGGGAGCGAGGCACGTGGGACCTGGCATCAGACTGCCTGGTTTCAAACTGTGTCTCTGCTGCTCACAGTGGCTGTGTGATCTTGGCAAGTTATTTGACCTCTCTGTGCTTCAGTTTTCAAGTCTTTTAAATGAAAGTGAAAGTCACTCAGTTGTGTCTGACTTTTTGGACCCCATGGACTGTACAGTCCGTGGAATTCTCCAGGCTAGAATACTGGAGTGGGTAACCTTTCCCTTCTCCAGGGGATCTTCCTAACCCAGGAATCGAACCAGGGTCTCCCACATCGCAAGTGGATTCTTTATCAACTGAGCTGTCAGGGAAGCCAGACATATTAATACCTCTTCACCCCTATGGTTGTTGTGAAGATTGAATGAACTCCAATGCAACTGCATTATTAGTGCTGTGCTTGTTATAGACTTACGATACATTAAATGTTAATAATGCATATTCTTTTTTAAAAATTAACTTTTTAAAATTGGAGATTAATTACTTTACAATATTGTGGTGGTTTTGCCACATACGGACATGAATCAGCCATGGGTGTCCGTGTGTCCCTCATCCTGAACCCCCCTCCCGCCTCCCTCCCCATCCCATCCCTCTGGGTGTCCCAGTGCACCAGCTTTGGGGACCCTGTTTCATGCGTCGAACTTGGACTGGTGGTCTATTTCACACATGGTAATACACATATTTCAACGCTAGCCTCTCAAATCATCCCACCCTTGCCTTTTCCCAGAGTCCAAAAGTCTGTTCTTTACAACTGTGTCTCTTTTGCTGTCTTGCATATGGGGCCGTTGTTACCATCACTGTAAATTCCATATATATGTGTTAATATACTGTATTGGTGTTTTTCTTTCTGACTTATTTCCCTTTGTATAATAGGCTCCATTTTCATCCACCTCATATTCTTTTTTTGTTGTTGTTTAATTTTTTAATCGAAGGATAATTATTTCACAGAATTTTGTGGTTCTCTGTCATACATCAACAAGAATCAGCCATAGGTACACCCATGTCCCTTCCCTCCAAGGCCTCTTCCCTCCCATCTCCCTCCCCACCCCATTTGAGTTTGCCGCAGAGCCCCTATTTGAGTTCCTGGAGCCATACAGCAAATTCCCATTGGCTATCTGTTATACACATGGTATTGTAAGTTTCTATGTTCCTCTCTCCATACATCTCCCCGTCTCCCTCCTCCCTCCCACTGTGTCCATAGGTCTGTTCCCTATGTCTGTTTCTCCACCGCTGCCCCGAAAATAAATTCATTGATGCCATCTCTTCAGATTCCATATATGTGTGTCAGTATGTGGTATTTATTCTTTATTACTATTTTAAATTATTATTTTGTTTGTTATTTATTATATTATCATTTTTACTATTATTGCAATTGTTTTCCAAATTGGTCAATTTACCTCCAATCTTTTTACCCCAAATACTGTTAACAGTGCCGCCAAAGTAAAATTCTGATCTCAAAAACCTCAGTGGCTTCCTAATTCCCATGAAATCAAGATCAGAATTTTTAGAATAACATATAAAGCATGCATAACTTATTTGTGCTTATCTCGACACATCTCTCTAGCCGTGTTAGCCTCTTCTTCACACTTTTTCAAAAGTCCTGCATTTGTCAAGCCCGTGGGCCCTCCCCTTCCTTCCACCATCCATCCACTCACCCACTCACCTACCCACCTGCCCATCCACCCGTCCAACCAGTACGTACTGAATGCTTACTTTCTGCCAGATGCTTTGAGGATACAAGGGTGAACAAGTAAAGAAAAAGACAAAACAGTATTGGGGACAGCAGCGACTATTGTGAAGAAAGACAAGAGGTGCACGTGGGTGGAGGGGTTCCTTTATGTAGGACCCTCAGGAGGGGCCTGAGATCCGGGGAGGCCACTGTGGAAATACCTGGAGTGAGAATGGTCCGGACAGTTGTTGTGACAAACCACCCCCAAATCTCAGCCACTTAACGCAAGTAGTGCGTCTCTCTCTCTCTCACTTCACACCCAAATTGTGGGTGGAGGGGGCCCTGCTCTGCAGGGACACATGGATGTTGTCGCCCCACAGCCCCTGGGGGGCTCAGTGTCTTATGCGTCAACTGTCAAGTGAGAGCTGAGCCAGAGCAGGTAGGATGGTAGGGGGACGGGCTGGAGGGGTCAACCTGTGGCTAGGACCTAATTGTAGGGGAGTGTCCAAATGCAAGCGCCCTGTGTGACTAGAGAGGAAAGGACAGCCATGGAGACACGCTCTGATCTCTGTCCCAGGCCTGAAGGCTGGAAGGATGCAGATGGCTTGAGGAATAGGAAGAAGAGTACAGGCTCGTCTGTTAGTTTAGCGGAGAGGATGGGGGGAAGGGAACGGCCCCCAGGGCCGAGGGTGGGTTGGAACAGTGCCTGCAGGCTTCTTTTAGGAACTTTTTGAATCTCCAGTGGAAGCTTTTATGGAAAGTTTTTATGCTAGGGAGTGACTTGAGCGACTTTATGACCTAAAGAGACTCTGTTAATGCAGGAAATAATTGAGGGCATGCATTGGATTCCTATTGCTGTTGTTACAAATTACCAATAAATTAGTAGCTTAAACCAGCACTTGTTCTGCTACAGTCTGGAGGTCAGATGCCCTGAATCAAAGTGTCAGCGCAGCTGTGTTCCTGTGGGAGGGGCTTCTGGGGAGAGTCCCTCTCTCAGCAGTTCCAGCCTCAGAGGCTGCCTGCATTCCTCATCTCAGGGCTCCTTCCTGCATCTTCAAGGTGTGTCTCTCTCGTCTCTGGCTCCATCATCACATCACTTTCTCTCCGGCTGTAATTCTATCGCCTCCTATTATATGAACCCTTGTGATTTCAGTGGCTCACCCAGGTAACCTTGGTTAACCTTCCCATCTCAAATTCATCACTTTATTACAGCTGCCTTTTATCACATAAGGCACATACTCCCCGGTCCAGGGATTTGAATCTGGGGGGCCATTATTCAAACAACTGCAGAGTATAAGGATGCTAAAAAGAAAACCAGTAGAAAGAGTAATTCAGTCGCTAAGTCATATCTGACTCTTTGGGACCCCATGGGCCGAAGCGTGCCAAGCTCCCCTGTTCTTCACTGTCTCCCAGAGTTTGCTCAAATTTATGTCCATTTAGTCAGTGATGCTATCTAACCATCTCATCCTTTGCTGCCCCCTTCTCCCTTTACCTTAAATCTTTCCTAGCATCAGGGTCTTTTCCATCAGGTGGCCAGAGTATTGTAGCTTCAGGTTCAGATCAGTCCTTCCAATGAATAGTCAGGGTTGATTTCCTTTAGGATTGACTAGTTTGATCTTGCAGTCCAAGGGACTCTCAAGATGGAAAGTCTAAGGGACTGTTGGTCCTAAACTAAGATTGTTGTAATGTGTTGCATAAATTTGAAGGCTGTTTGTGGAGCAGGTTCTACAAGTGGTGACTGGTCCTGGGAGATAATGAATAAGGAACAAAAGAGAGATCAAGGTTTCTTGCTTGCGTGTAATTGATAAAATAACGACCGGAATCATTCAAAGAGTCTATTCAGTAACCAGCAATGAGTAAAAATTCTAAAATTGTCTGTAATTTGTAAGGTTTATGACAAGGAAAGAACTCATAATTATAAACTGGTTATCGCTGGGTATTACACACTGATTTTGTCTGAATCATTAATTAGCAAATGAATCAACAGCTGCTGATGGCTCATAAACAAGCCATTCTAATTTATTTTTTAAAAAGCACTATGCAGTAAGAAGGAAGACCTATAGAGGTGAAGGCTGAGAAACACGCCTTAGAATTAGTTTTATGTTTCAGGGCATAACTTAAAAAAGATATTGGTATGCCAAAACTCTCACTCAATAAGCTCAAGCAAAGGTCAAGCTACAGTAACTTAAACACTTTAATTTAAAAATTGATGTGGAATAAACAGTTGCATAGATTCCAGTAACTCAGAGATGTTTGAGATTTTCATTGCTCCTTTGGGACTATGGGCCTTAGCTTCGACTTCCATTTTCTCCCTTTTTTCTTTCTCATTTCTGTCTGGTAATCTGTTGCTGCCTGGTGAGCCATCCCACCACGCCGTGGTTAAGACATTATCCATCTTTTTATCATTTATGATCTTGTCACAATTTCAGGCTGATCACTCTCTGTTCCCTTTCTGTAGACTGGGATGGCTCAGTGGTGTCCACTGGGGGCTGGTCTAGTCTGGACCCTTCCACCTGGCTTCTCTCACATGCTGGGGGCCTTGGTAGGGTGGGCTGCCTGTTTGGGCTCAGCAACCCTACTCCCATGTCCTCCACGTGGTCTGTCCAACAGAGCAGTTCAGCCTTGTTATATGGCTGCTCAATGCAACAAGGGGCTGAGGCAGAAGCTTCCAGTTTTCTCCAAGGATAGTCTTGAGACTGGTTGCCATGTGTAACAAACAAAACAATAGGAATTTTGTAGGAACAATAATAACTATTAGTATGTGTGTGCCTGGTTGCTTCAGTCGTGTCCAATTCTTTGTGACCCCATAGACTACAGCTCACCAGGCTCCTCTGCCCATGGGATTTGCCAGGTAAGAATACTAATGGGTTGTCATGCCCTTCTCCAGGGAAACTTCTTGACCCAGGGACTGAACCTGCATCTCCTGCGTTGGCAGGTAGGTTCTTTACCACTGACCCACCTGGGAAACCCAAGCTATTAGCGTAGGTCCATCTCAAGTGCTCCATACGGCATACTCATCCAAAGAAAACTGTTATTTATCTGAAATTTAAGCTGAACTGGGAGTCCTGCATTTTTTTTCCTGACAACTTTGACCTGGAGTCAATTTCACTGTCCCCTACTTGTTAAAGCAGACACAGGCCACACCAGGTGTGTGTCCTTCCTGTAACCACCTTCAACACTGCGGTCCTGGGATTTGCACCTGCTCTGGGTCCTAGGAACCATGCAATGCTCTCCATGCTTTTCCTTAATGGGTTGACATTTCCTTGGTGTCATCAACAACCTTTGTCCAGCAGGCAACAGGCTACAGGGGGGAAGGGTAGACCTGGGTGAGAATCCCATGTACCGGAGGTAACGGCCTTCATCTTTTTGAGCCTTGGTTTCCCTCATGGGTTACATGAAAATCGCCGTAATACCATGGGCAACAAGAAGTGAGGAGTGGGCATAAAGCAAAGCCCCAGAAGCAGAACGTGTTCTCCACTAAGAGCTACCCCTACTTGTATCATTGTTTTAGCAAACAGAAGAGACATAAAATGAGAAAATGGAAATTTAACGGGTGAGACATTTGTGAGTTGGGCCAACTGCTTGATGCCTGCCTTGCCTTTGTCTTGATGTTTCACTTCTCTGAAGTTTCATTCCTTTGACTGCAGAAAATGCCTCGTCTTCCAGCAGATTAAATACAAATGTGAATGCTGATCTTACCACTTACGATTTGTGGCATGTCTTGCTGAAAATAATACTGTAAATATTTTAATACTTTAAGATCAGGCTGGGAGAACATTTTCTTTAGCCCCACCCAAGCTTTTTTAGTGTCTCCTAGTGCTACAAATTGGAGAAGGCAATAATGGCACCTCACTCCAGTACTCTTGCCTGGAAAATCCGATGGGTGGAGGAGCCTGGTGGGCTGCAGTCCATGGGGTCACTAAGAGTGGACACGAATGAGCGTCTTCACTTTCACTTTCACTTTCATGCATTGGAGAAGGACATGGCAACCCACTTCAGTGTTTTTGCCTGGAGAATCCCAGGGATGGGGGAGCCTGGTGGGCTGCCATCTACGGGGTCACACAGAATAGGACACGACTGATGTGACTTAGCAGCAGCAGCAGTGCTACAAATAGTGACAAGTTTATTTTTTCAAAAAGTTTTTTTTTTTTTTTTGATGTGGGTCATTTTTAAAGTCTTTATTGAATTTGTTACAACATTGCTTCTGTTTTACATTTGAGTTTCTTTTTGGATGAGAGACATGTGGGATCTTAGTTCTCTGACCAGGGATTGAACGTGTGCCCCCTGTATCAGAAAGCGAAGTCTTAACCACTGGACCACCAGGGAAGTCTCCAAATTTACCTTTTTCACATGTCAGGTGATTTTATCCTGTCCATCCCACTACTGTCTTCTAAGTGTAAAGAGTAGAGGCCACTTTTGTGCACAGAAGTCTGTTTCCAGCTTGGGTCACGAAAGAAAGCTCACCGAGCACCCTGACTTCACTCTCTCCCTGCCGCCCCTGCTCCTGCTCTTTCCAACCTCAATTCCTCGCATCCACGAGTGCAGACATGGAGAGGACAGTCAGAGTTATCTGAAATCTAGGCATGGACCAAATTAAGGATAGGCAAAATATTTGACAAAATGCATTCAAAATATAAAAATGAATATTAGGGTCTGTCACAGCCAATAAATTCACTAAGATGAAAGGCCCTATGTGTAGTAAAATGTCACATTTAAGGAATTAAATGGACCTTGTCATTGGTAACAAGACTTAATAGAATTTTAAAATAGAGTGAGCTCAAATGAAGCTAGTGAGTCACTGTGGCCTTTCATATTTGCAATATTCCTAAGATAATTATTAATTAACACACCAGGAATGATTTTAATGTAACATTATGGTACAGATTTCAACACTCAAATGGAAAAAGCTTCTTATTTAGTTCTCTCGTCCTTTCTTAAAATTAAAATGCTAATTAAAATCAAAGGTACTTTAAAAACAGTTTGCTTCCAAACAGATTTTTAATATATGTCAAGTCAAGTATGAGCCCAGAGCTATTTTCTTGGGGACAGAATCAGGAGTCTATTAAAAATGGAATTTCTGAATGGCATCCTAACTGATTGTCCTCCACCTCCAGGTAAATTGCATAGCAATAATATGATTTGTGGCAGAGTTTGGCACCAGATTGTGTATTTCTTTTCTTCCTCAATATCCTGTAATAAACTACAATGAAAAAGAATTGAAAAAAGGATATAGACGTATACGTATAAATATATGTATGACCAAATCACTTTGATACAAATAACAAAATCACCTGAGCTAACACAATATTGTAAATTATTAATAATTATGCTTGCTCCTTGGAAGAAAAGCTATGACAAACTTCAGTTCAGTTCAGTTCAGTTCATTTGCTCAGTCCTGTCCGACTCTTTGTGACCCGGTGAATTGCCATACGCCAGGCCTCCCTGTCCATCACCAACTCCTGGACTTTACCTAAACTCATGTCCATCGAGTTGGTGATGCCATCCAGCCATCTCATTCTCTGTTGTCTCCTTCTCCTCCTGTCCCTAATCCCTCCCAGCATCAGGGTCTTTTCCAATGAGTCAACTCTTCGCATGAGGTGGCCAAAGTATTGGAGTTTCAGCTTCAGCATCAGTCCTTCCAAAGAACCCCAGGGCTGATCTCCTTTAGGATGGACTGATTGGATTTCCTTGCAGTCCAAGGGACTCTCAAGAGTCTTCTCCAGCATCACAGTTCAAAAGCATCAATTCTTCGGTGCTCAGCCTTCTTCACAGTCCAACTCTCACATCCATACATGACCACTGGAAAAACCATAGCCTTGACTAGATGGACCTTTGTTGGTAAAGTAATGTCTTTGCTTTTTATTATGCTATCTAGGTTGGTCATAACTTTCCTTCCAAAGAGTAAATGTCTTTTAATTTCATGGCTGCAATCACCATCTGCAGTGATTTTGGAGCCCAAAAAAATCAAGTCTGACACTGTTTCAACTGTTTCCCCATCTATTTCCCATGAAGTGATGGGACCAGATGCCATGACCTTAGTTTTCTGAATGTTGAGCTTTAAGCTAACTTTTTCACTCTCTTCTTTCACTTTCATCAAGAGGCTTTTTAATTCCTCTTCACTTTCTGCCATAAGGGCAGTGTCATCTGCATATCCAAAGTTATTGATATTTCTCCCAGCAATCTTGATCCCAGCTTATGCTTCTTCCAGCCCTTAGATGGAGTATCAAAAAACAGAGACATCACTTTGCCGACAAAGGTCAGTATAGTCAAAGCTATGGTTTTTCCAGTAGTCACGTACAGTTGTGACAATTGGACCATAAAAAAGGCTGAGCACCGAAGGATTGATGCTTTTGAATTTGGGTGTTGGAGAGCACTCTGAACAGCAAAGAGATCAAACCAGTTTAATTCTAAAGGAAATCAACCCTGAATATTCATTGGAAGGAACGATGCTGAAGCTCTAATACTTTGGCCACCTGATGTGAAGAGCCGACTCATTGGAAAAGACCCTGATGCTGGGAAAGATTGAAGGCAGGAGGAGAAGGGGATGACAGAGGATGAGATGGTTGAATGGCATCACTGACTCAATGGATATGAGTTTGAGCAAACGCTGGGAAATGGTGAAGGACAGGGAAGCCTGATGTGCTGCAGTCCATGGGGTTGCAAAGAATTGACATGACTTAGTGACTGAACAACAACAACAATATTTCAATTTTAAAAAAAATCCTAAGATAATTTAGTAATACAGAATATGAAACTGACATACAGAAAATAACAGGCATTTTATATAGACATGTACACATGTACCCCTCAAGCGATATCCTATTAAAAGATATAATGAAAGGGAAGATACCGTTACAATAAATAGTTTCAATACAAATGTGCAAAACTTTTATGATTAAAACTATAAAACATTCCTGAAAGAACAAATGTAGAATTAGAAAAGAGAAGTCAATATTCTTGGATAGGATGACTGCACATCATAAAGATGCCAAAGGCTTAGTTAGGCTGACAGGCTGATGGTGAATGTCGTGATGGTTGAGAGATCACTCTTACCCAGAGTAGGGTATGCTAACGTTGTGTGTCACTATTTTGCTTAACGTATTCCTCTGATCTTCCATTGCCCCAAGTGTAAATTTCAATTTTCTTGCTATGACCTAGAAAGCCCTACATGATCTGGCTTCTACCTACATTTTTCTCCCCTTTTCATTTTCATTATTGTTGTACCCTTCTTTTTCTGAATGTGTCAAGCTTGTTCTTGACACCCAAAGGTTTTGTATTTTTAATTCCTTCTAGAATATCCTTCCCCTAAATCATTTCACAGCCAATTCCTTCTCATCTTTTTGGTTCTAACAGTCTCATCTGATATGATTCTAGTTCACACCATGACCTGTGTTATCCAGTTGGGGGCACTTACTGAAAAGCTCTACAATAACTGCATGTTTGTTTGCTTCTTAAACATTTGTCTCTTTCAACTAGAACACAAGCTCCTTGAAAGTCAAGTCCTTTGCTGCCTTGTCCAAATCTGGATCCTCGGCATCTCTCCCAAAGCTCAATCCACCTCTGTGGACTGAAGGAAGACATCTGTGCCTTCCATAAATGACAACAGGAAATGACGACCAGACAGCTGGCTAGGAAAATCACATTGGTTTTTAAAAAAGTTGCCCTTGTCTCACTGTGAGGCCTTGAAGAAGTCAGATAAAAGTGTGTGGGCAGGAAGTGGGAAACATATGTATTAATATGCTCGGCTAATCTCTGAATCAAAGAGAAAGAAAAAAGAATGATGACAGATGACATTGAAATAAAAAGGCTGATAGCAGCGAGGGGCCTGAATAACAGTGTTAAGAGATGGAGGCTGTTGGGTATTTTTTGATGTTTAAAAAAATTTTTTTATCTGAGTCTCTTTTTTTTTTTTAAAAGCTCGTGTTCCCCCACCCCGGCCCCTTTCTAGGGAAAGCATTCATGAAATGCTTATCAAATGCTTATTTGGGAGTCTTAATTTCCTCTTTCTTCCTACTCTTCCTGGTTAGTGTTGCTTCACATTCATCCACAATTGTGAATTACTTATATCCACAATTGTGGCTAATTTACATCATGACAAGAATGCGCTCTTTTGTCCTGCCTCCTCTCTCTTCTCTGGTGTCAGAGTCACTCTAGCCTCCTCCATCACCTCTGCTCCGTCTCCCTTTCTGACCTGGCAGCATCTGGTACTCAAGGATTCATCTGACAGTGTATGGATCTGGCCATTCTGTGGAAACTTACTGTTGTCCTGGAGGGACGTTCTTCAGGAAAACTTGCATCTTAGAAGTTTTGATGGCATGATCAGTCCCCAGTCCCTTCATATTTTAGGATTGTGTGAGGGCCTTTTTAAATTCTCTTTCTAAATGACTCTCTGTCACCTGCCCTGAAGCCATACATTTGTTCTAATTTATCAGGAAGGTCTGAACCAGCCCGCTTCAGCTGTGGTCATCACCATGTTAAAAATAGGCCTGCCATATTCAAAAGTTCATTATATGGCCTCTGATAATAGTACGCACAAATAAAACAGCTAAAGGAAAAAGAAAGCTGCGCGTAGCACTTAATGTCTTCTCATTGGTCTACAAGATTAAGAGTGATCATGCTCATTTTCCTTTAGTCTGGGCTCTAATGTAATTTGGAAAAGATAAATTTAAATAAAAGACAATCTACGTATCTATGTGCTTATGTATCATATATGAATACATGTTCTAGGTAGGCAATTTGACACACATGTGCAGACTGTCTCCATGCACCAAGACACATGGAGGATTTGGCAGTGACTTGACTTTGGCCCCCAGAGAAGGTCTCCTCTGATCAAGAACACACTTTTGTCAGGAATTAAATCTACTACTTCGTTACGTTTCTGAAGTTTGCAATATGCAGCTTCTGCTTTTAGAACACTGAGCATGAACCTTGGGTCCACACTTGATAAAAATTTTGTGAAAAGAAAAAAAAATCACTGAAATAATAGGTGCAGGTAGAATGTTGTCTCTGAGAAGTCAGGGTGGAGGGCCACCAGCCCATCAAGGAGCCTGGAAAAAAGCATGGGGGAATTTCAGGAAACGGACATGACAAGTGTGAAAGAGCCCGGCTCTTTCAGTGAGAGGGCTCTGTGATAACCTGGAGGGGTGGGAATGGGTGGGATGCGAGAAGGAGATTCAGAAGGGAGGGACACATGTACACCCATGGTTCATTCCTGCTGATGTACGATCAGTATTGTAAAGCAATCATAAATCAATTAAAAATAAACAAAACAAATCAACTGCATTTTGGAGACAGAGCAACCTATCCAGGGGGTTGACATGAGTTGCTGCAGACAGTCGTTTGTCTTTTAGGAGAGGGATAGCTAATCTTACCACTTTACTTTACAGGTTGGTGTTCAGCTCAGAAAGCAGACTGACGGCCCCTCTGTCTTTCTCGCCAGTGGGCATGGCAATTAAGGTGGCGACTGAGCGACACCCGTGAGAGTAACTGCTGTTTCTGCTTTTCTACTCATGGGGCTCTTTCATGGGTTAGCCTTGAACAGCACGCCCATGAGTGTGCAGCCCTGCGACACTGACCACTGACCACACTTCCAAAGATAACCATCTCCAACCCCCCTCCGCCTGGAACGAAAAGCGTGAGCTCTGAACACATTGGGGTTCTGCGGTCTTCGCTGGGTAAACTTCTTTTCTACAGTCTGCTCCTTTTTGAAACAAAGTCTTCGCAGGTTGGGCCTGCAAATAATTGCCTACCCTAGACAGAACTGTGCTCCTTTTATAAACCACTTAGGGTTGGAGAGGCCATGCCGGCTGTCAGAAAACTTCTCTTTTTACCCTGGGCTTGTTTTGTAACCTCTTTCATTCTCATGTTGAATGCATGACCCAGTTTTCTTTCTTTTAAATTGGTAGCAAAGGGGAATAGGAACAAAGGGCATTTTCAATCATTTTATGAGGAAATTCAAGACTGATTGAAACTTCCTGTTGGTTTAGCCCATGGGAAATTTCATCTTCTGTTGGTTTACCCTGGATTTTCCAAACAACTTCCAGGGCTTATAATATTTGCTTCCTTATTCAATAAGTGACATCACCTCACCCAAAATAGTTGTGTGAAAGGACTGCCCACCAGAACAGATCTGTTCTTGGAACCAGTTTTTAACCTTCCCTTACTACAGTATCCTTTCCCAGGGAGAATTCTTATCTGATAAATGTATCATTTATTATAGTACTTTATACACCCCTTCCCACTCTCAATAATAAAAATAATTTGCGTTAAGAGTTTGCATGTGTGTCTTTGAAACTTGGAGTTTCCTTTTACTTTGAAACCAGCACCAAAAATATAACAAATCTTACGATGCCTCCTCCATGCCAGCCTTGCTTAAGCACTTTATTGATATTAGTTCATTCACTCCTTATCGAAATCCTGTCAAGCAGTTTATTCCCCCCATTTTACAGCAAGAAAAGCGAAGCATGAAGGGTTAAACAACTTCCACAGGTCACACAGCTGGTACAGCGGTGGGGCAAGATTTCATTCCTCTGTCTACACCCCCAAGCCCACGAGCATAACTATAAAGCTCTTTGAAGGATCAGCCTGTGGCTCATGTATCATCCACTGGGTCGCTGAACACCTAGCATCTTGTGGATCACCTAGAGGATGGTGAACCGCCTAGAGGATCATGGATCTCTTAGCGGATCAGGATTCACCTCGTGGATCACAGGGCATCTGCAGAGCATCTCATAGACGGGATCTGAAGGCGGAGGGAGCTGGGAGCCAACAGCATACAGGCCAGAGGAGTTATTTTCAAGATCCTTTTGCCTCCCATGTGCTGGGCGCATCCCCTCCTCACCGATGAGACCAAAACTGCTGGAATGATGAAGGTTCTGGAGTTGGCTGAAGGCAAGAAGAGGAAAGGTCCACAGGGAAAAACGCTGGGCCCGGGTCTCCCCCTTCTCCGCACGGTGTCCTCTGAACAGAGAGCACACAGGCTCTGCTGATCACTGACTCTGGAGGAACTCCAGCCTGGGGAGCTGAGCCAGGACCCCAGGTGCCTGAGCTGGCTGCTGAGGACCCGCCCTAACCACCAGGAGAGGGTTAGGTTTAGAGGCTGGAGGTGGGATTTTCCCTTTCCTTTCTCACATCTCCTGGTGGTTGTGGTTTAGTTGCTAAGTCATGTCTGACTCTTTTTGACCCCATGGACTGTAGTCCCCCAGGCTCCTCTGTCCATGGGATTCTCCAGGCAAGAATGCTGGAGTGGGTTGCTATGCCCTCCTCCAGAGGATCTTCCCAAGCCAGGGATCAGACTGGTGTCTTCTGTCTGTCTTCAGACTGGTGGATTCTTTACCACTGAGCCACCTGGGAGTCACCTTACATCCCCTTAATAGTAGAATAAAGAGCACTGCCGATGGGATCACGTGATATTTTTATTCTGTAAAACATTGTGTATTTAAAGGTCACCATGGATGTCTTCTGGAAAAGGCAATGGCAACCCACTCCAGTACTCTTGCCAGGAAAATCGAATGGGTGGAGGAGCCTGGTAGGCTGCAGTCCATGGGGTCGCTAGGAGTCAGACACGACTGAGCGACTTCACTTTGACTTTTCACTTTCATGCATTGGAGAAGGAAATGGTAACCTACTCCAGTGTTCTTGTCTAGAGAATCTCAGGGACGGGGGAGCCTGGTGGGCTGCCATCTATGGGGTCACACAGAGTTGGACACGATTGAAGTGACTTAGCAGCAGCAGCATCATGGATGTCTTCTGCTGTGCAAACCACAGCCACGGCCTTGGGCAGAGCTGCATGGGGCTGAGGGTCCCAGGCCTGGGCGGTGGAGGCACCTGCATGGCTGGACTGCCTTCTCTGCAAAGTCCTTCTGTCTGCATAGATGTTCTTGATCTGAGGCTCCAGCTTGCGGCTCTCTCTGCTCTTGATGCATCATTTATGGACTCCCCTGATTTCAGGACGCATGATGGCCTGCCTGTCTGCTGGCCAAGAGCCCCAGCTGTTGCTGGCACCATACGAAAACTGTCTTGTCACAACCAAGCCAGCTTTGCATTGTTACCTAGTGTGAGGCCTGTTCTTGCTCCCTGTTTATTTCAGTGCACCGCACTCCCTGGTTTGGATCAGGGACCTGTGGTCAGGTGCTGAATGGTATCGTCTGTCCACTCTGTATCCCAATGCTGGGATGCTAGAACAAGGTGCCATCACACTGTCCTGGGTGCTGAATACCTGGGTTATGTGCCTTACCTAATTATTTCCTTTAATCCTCACAACAACCCTCGGAGGGATACAGAACGATCCTCATTTTTACACATGAGGAAAGCGAGGTCAGAGAGATTCAGCCACTGAGATAAGGTCACACAGCTCGCATTTAGTTAGGTGGCAGTGTGAGGATCCATGTAAGCTCACACCTGGCCATGGCACAGGGCGCCGTCTGGGCCTTCCCGCGCGTGCCCCCAGGGCTGCCCCGTGTGACAGGAGGCCAGAGCCAGGGCCAGCGCCCTCTGGAGCTGGTGTAGCCACGCGAGAGCAGGAAACTCGCGAAGGGCTTCTCAGGACTGACCTCGAGCTGGAGCGTGGGTGCAAGTTCATGTATCCGAATGGCAGCTCCTGGGTTCTTTAAAGGTAATATTACTCATTCTGTGGCTGTGCTGGGCCTTCCTTGCTGCAGGGGCGTTTTCGTTAGCTGTGAGGAGTGGGCCTTCTCCCTATTGCTTCTCAGGCTTCTCTTGCTGCAGGGCCAGGGCTCTGGAGCATGCGGGCTTCCGTGGTTGTGGTGCCTGGGCTTAGCGATCCTCCATCATGTGAGATCTCCGGGACCAAGAATCAAACCTGTCTCTCCTGCTTTGGCAGGCAGATTCTTTACCACGGAGCCAGCAGGGAAGGCCAGCTCTTGGGTCTTCTCATCATTTTACATCTGAGTCCTTGGCTGCCGGTGTGGGTTGAGCAGGGGTGGCCAGTAAGTTACCCCAGGTTTGCAGCAGGTGCTCAGGAAACACCTCTTGCACATGGAAGTTAATGAAGGGGGAGACTAGTGCTGCCTTCTCTCTGAGGCTCAGGGAAAGCCTGGGGTGGTGTGGAGGTGGCCGGAAGGGGCCCTGGGAAGGAAGGGCAACCCAGGAGATGCCACCTCTGACCACTGGGCACCCTGGGACTTTCCTCACTCTCCCACCTCTGTGCCCTGTGTTCAGTCCAGGCATCTATTTTCAGAAAAAGGAGCCCTAGAGATGATGGGGAGGGAGGGCAGAGAGAGAGATGGAGATGGGGATGTGGGGATGCGTTCAGTCCTCATGGGTCCATCCCTAAAAGAGAAGATGGGTGAGGGGCAGTCCGCCTTCAACAAACAGGTGCTTCATTCCCTGGGTGTTGGAGAGGGGGCCCATCACGGTAGCTTTTAGCCTGTTTTTGCTGCTGATGAGAGCTGTGGCAGCTCTGTTTCCAGGCAAAGAGTAAACACACATGATTTCAGAAGCCCTGTGGACCCGCGGATGCATCTGGCTCTAGAAACTTTGCATTAAAGGGAAGAACCCGGGGCTTCACCAGAGGCCCGGGGGAATGAACAACAGCAACATATTCAAGACTGCCAGGGTTTCATCTTTTAAAAATTTGTATCATTTCATGGAATTACAGTCTTCCACATTAAAAAATGATCATGAAGATGCTAGTACCTTCTACCAACTCTTTTAATCCCTTTGACTAAACTAAAGTTCACTTGGAAAAAAATTCTACACCCCTGAACCATGAAACTTCTGCAAGATCTCCCAAAGGTCTCTTTGGTGGGAGGAGGTAACCAAGTTGGGGGTGGGGTGGGGTGGGGCACATCCCTTCACTCTTGTCCCGAGCCTCAGAGTCTGGCCAGGGCTTGGGCGTGGGACTTCCCAGAGCTCCCCAAGAAGTCGTGTCTATTCTCGATCGTTAGCCTTTCAGCGACAAGCTGCAATCTCATGACAGAGCTTTGGACCCGGTTCTGGTCCGGGAGCTGGCCTGTGGGTGGATCAGGAGCTGCTGGGGTAGGAGACCTGGAGAGTCTGTGGGGGTGGGGTCGGGGGGAGTTTGCAGGGCTGTGACCCTCACAGGGGCAGTTGCTTGGGTGCAGATGTTCCCTATGCTTGCCTCCTCGCTCTGTGGTCGGCTGTGACCTTGAGGTCAGGCCAGCATCCCCTCGAGCCAGCAGGCAGGACGGTGAGAAGAGCCAGGCTGTGTTAACACACACCTGTGTTTTCCTCCAGCTGTTGGCTTCACAACAGGGCTGCTGTTAGAGATTGCGAAATGTTTCACACCACTCACCCACCCACCCCCTCCCCATTCCACTATAACGTGTTGTTGACACT